>CM031238.1:295986196-296586196 GCA_018340775.1 Taxus wallichiana var. yunnanensis
CATTATGCTTATTTCTTTTGAGGCTTTCATTTCATATGTTTGCATACTTGAATCTTTGAACTGGCTGTAGGTACATTATAATTTACATCATGTAACCTATATGACTATTGTGGCCTCTTTGATCAATTAATATTTTCATTCTGAAACTTTTCTATGTTTCCGATCTTGAATGTGATGTCATTTTCTTTTGGGAACTATGGCTGGATCGACCGGTACTTGGGTTTTCTCTTCTTTGAGTGGTCTACTCTATTAGAGTGGATTGATGTCTTTAGAAGGGAGCTTCGTAACCCTGACCATGTTATAATTACTCTTACCTTAACTTGGTTGAATTATTCCTTGTTGAGAGGTTATTGATAATATGTGAATCGTTAGTGAACGTATTATTAATGGTCATAAGTTTATGACCAAACCTCTGTGTTGGATTTAGAATTCAAAATGTGTTTGGGATGACTGTAGTCATTATTGAAATAGGACTCTTGTTAACTCATGACATTTGGTGATACGTTATGAGGATAGTCATGAGGTTACGAATGGAATATATTTATATAAATACATTGCTTTGGCCTATGTCGGAAAATTGTTAAAAATTATTAATGACATTTGGGGTTACCTTTCCTTTATATTATTTAGATAAGTTGATGAGTATGATGGTGTTGTTGTTAGAATGATGGCTTTTGTGATTCATTTTAAATGCATTTGAAGAGTGGTTTTGATTATGTTCACTAGTATTACTTTTAAAAGATCTTGTAAGGAGGAGGTGGTAAACTTATTGTTTGGACTAAAACTATAGGTTGTTTTAAGGAGGGTTGTGAACCCATAATGCTATGAGACCCGAAAGGATGTTTAAATGCTAATCTCGAATCAAACATACTTGAAAGTTAGGAGGTTTTTGTTGTCCCATGCTTTGTTTATCAAGTAACTTGGTTGTTGGGTAATGCCCATTTTGGGTTTTGTTAGCTACCATTCTTCTCTTATCATTACCTTGTGGAGTCTCTTTTTGATGAGAGAATATAGTTGTGGGTTGAACTTTAGTTTTCAACTCCTTTGATCATGTGATGGTTTTCCCTTCTTACACTCATTTGGTTGCTCTGCCTTTAGGCCAATGAAACCTCCCTCCTGAAGGACTGATTTACCTTTTTGTTTCACATCTATGATTGTATCTAGTATGTTTTGGGCTTCTCAAAGATTTTAGTGATGGATGGACCGAGTATTAGATTTCAATCACGTAATCTATAGGATTACATGATTGAAATCCCAATACTCTTGACTTTTGTTCCTAACTTATAAAGTCTATGGTCTTGCCTTGGTTAGTTGAGATATTGTTCTTAACTAGAATATTTGACTTCCTTCTTGTTGGCTGGTGAAATTTTTATCTCGTGTGAAGAATTTTGATTAGTGGTTTGTGCTTTGATCCATTTCTTGAAATAGAACGTTCCTTTCATGATATTGTTAAATGTTAGCATATTGTTTCAATGTGTAGCCTTATCATGCTCAGTTCTCGCGAACTGACTCAAGTTAATACTTGTGTAGATGGATTTTGCGAGTAGATAAAAGGAAAGATTGATAAAGGTTGCATCGGTTGATTTATGAAGTCCTTGTATGTTTAATGTACTATAAATCTTGGATTGGTGCTTGTAGAGGAGTTTAGAAGACCTCTTGCCTTGGATTTTTCTATCTTTTTATGATGAAAGGTTGTCTAACCATTTGTAACAAAACTTGAAAACATTATTGTGAGGAATAAAATTCAATCACCACCTTGTTATGAGTATTATTTTGTGATATTATATCAGTCATGAAAATGTTGTAGCGTGGCTTGACCAATTTTGTTACCTTCTTGTTCTCATCCAAAGTTCAATCGAATCTTTTGACACCTTTGGTTTGTGTGCCATGTTGAATAGAAATGTTATACCCGTGTTTAGTTTTCTCGATAAGTAATGGTAATTTCTTCTTTCGAGTCATAAAAATTTCTTGTTTAATAACCCTCCATGGTCTTGGCATCAGTGTTATTCTAGGTATATTTTAGTGGGTTGGTAATCCTTTTTCTAAAGTTAATCAAAAATGAAATAAAATGAATACATAGATGAATAAATAAATAAGATAATAATGAAGTTGTGATTTTGTAGATAAAATTTTAGAGCCTTTAATTGGAAAGAAAGGATTTATCTACTGATGTAAAAGAATTTATCCTCACTAACCTTAAGCTACCAACTAAGCTTTATCCTCTTTGTTGTGAAACGTTAAGTATTCTTAAAAATAAAAATCATTGTTGGTTTTGGGGATATAGTTAGATCTTAGTTAGTAAGGGAGTTTGAATAAGAACACATTAAGTCTTATGCTTCCATTTTGGGACCCCATGTGTATCCTTTGACGAATTTAATCAAGAGAATGCTAAATGAAGCTTTTACCCAATCCAGTTGAACTCATAAGTCTCATTAAAAGACTGGTTAATAACTAAAGAGATCATGATGATGAAATAAATTTGACTTTCTCACCCTAACCATTGCCTTTTGTACATTGTTATCTTCTCTTAAGCGTGGTTAATTGTTGATCCTTACTCAAGGAGGTTGTGTTTCCAAACCTTAATGGCACTCCACTTCAGTTAGAGCTTATGCTCGTCACCTTGTGCAATGGAGGTCTGAATCAAGATTCAGTAGCTTGGGTATGAATAAGAAACCTTGTGAGAGATGGAAGGTGTCCCTTTTGATCAAGCGAATTTAGCTAGTTTTTCCAGTCTTTAGATGATCCTCATTCAAAAAACTTGTTCTCAAGATAATTAGTCAATAGTATAAAAGAAATAAGTTCACCTTTGTAAGAAGAATTTCTCGAATCAAACATGAATCTTCTAGGTCGTAAAGTCTGGTCTTGAAAGATGTTTTAGTGAATACATAACCTTAAAGGATTTTACACCGTGGGGTGTACTTGACTGTGACTGTGTATTGTGGTTGGAATTTTTGTGGTGCCTTGTCAAAGAGAAAAGTGAACTGTCCTTTATGGGTGTTGGATGTTTCCTTGTTGCTTATGTGGTCATCGTTGTGTCAAGTTGTTCAAAGAGTTAGTTGTAACCATTGTGACCACTTGTTGTGTCGTTCTATACTTTGAACAAGTCAAAAAAATTATCCTATATTTTGTTATGTTGTCTTGTGTGTCTGGTTAGTGGTCGTTCTGATTATTACATTCTCTTATTATCACTACTGCTCTTGTCAAAATCATGGGTACCTTTGTCGCCAAGAGTATTTGGAAAGCCTTTGAACGGGTGAAGCCTTCAATGAGGTGGATTGGGGATGGTTTTCACACTCGATTTTCTTTTAATTCACAGAACATCTGGTGGTCTCCTATTATCACTTTGAAGGCACTCTTACTTGCATAGAAACCCCAAGCATTAAATCCATTCAGCTTTCTGCAAGGGAATTCACACCATTCAAGATCTTGTGCATCGTAGAGATTGGCTTCCTTGGCCTAAGCTCAAAGTTTAATTCAACCCGAATAACTTAGACTTCCAGTCTATCTACAAAATTCAGGAGCTCCTTCGGATGTTATGCTTCATAAGTTGGGGCTTTAACCTCCGACTGCGTGGTGGCGTAATTGGTGGTGGAATCATGAAATTACTTTTCTCTTATATAACACTCGGACCATTTATCGGTTGTTATGTCCTGATAAACTCAATAATCAATGGGGGTTGCACTCTATGCAGACCACTTGGCTTTGTCGGCTTTCCTATACTTGGAATCCTCTTCTTGAGCCCAAAGTTAACCATTTTATGTGGTGTCTTGTCTACCAAGGTTTCCTGTAGGTGAAAGGCTTAGTCATATTGGTATTCATATTTCGAATTTCCCTTTCTGTTCTAGTCCCGAGTCATTCATACACCTCTTCTGGTCTTTCCCCATGTGCTCAATCAATCTAGAGGTGGATTCATTCTTTGTTCCAACCGTATCACCCTGAATTCTTCCCATGGTGTCTGGCTTTATTTGGTGACTTTAGCCCTTGCCTAGTTATATTGCTAATTTGTGGCATTTGTTTCGTGCTTGTATTCTTTTTCATATCTGGAAAGCTCGCAATGCTTTAATTTTCAAGCAAGATCATTTTGTTATATGTTTTTCCACTAATGATAAGGTGGTTATTTTGTCTACTGTTCACATATAGATTCAAGCTCAAGCCGCCAAGGTTGCCTTGGATTTTTCTCATCTGCAGGAGCTTCTTGATCACTGGGGAGTGCACCATGCACTATGAGTCGGGTTTTGTTGGATCCTCGGCTCACGCCACCCCATCCTTTTCCTCCTGACGGCCACCTTCTACGAGTCCACATTGTGGGAACCACTCAGCGCAGACCACCGTTGCGCCTCCCCGTGGGGTTGCCTTTTGCCCTTTCCTCTTATGGGCCAAGTTGGAGCCGGCCCCGCGAGGCAAAGGGGTTGCAAGCACTTTGCGATGGGGATCTCCGCCGCTTGTCATGCAGACTCTTGTTGGATCTCCGCTCCCAGGGCGGGGAATTATGGTGCCTCTTTAAATGCGGATCCTGATCACGACGGTTGGCAGGTGGATCCTCCATTCGCAGAGCTTAACAAAGTGGAGCCTTCATTCCTCCTCATGATGATCCTCCCCCTCCTTGCAGTGCAATAGTGCATGTGCTTGACTTTTTGCTTGTTTTTTCTCTTGGTGTTGTCCTTAGGGCATTTTAATGTAAGCCTTTGTGGTGTTTTTGTTAATCTGGTGCCCTCGTGGCGTTTTGTGGGACCATGTGTTATCTGGTCACCTCTTACTATGTAAGTCTCTTTTATTATTTTAATATAAAGGACAGGTTCCTAAAGGAAAAATAAATTATTAAACTATAATTTTAATCTAAAATGTAAAATTTTATAGAAATATCCACTTCTTTTTTATTGTTGAATACACTTATATAGCTTTTCTATAATCATGTTTTCTTGCAATATATTCACATTGAGAGATGGTTACAAGCCAAAACTCTTACAATTACCTTTTGGGTGTGTTTTAATTTTTGTCCTATATAATTTTCCTCCCGACTACCCACAAAAACATCACAGTTACCAAATTTTGACGTAACTTTGAATTCAATATAGATATGCATACAAGTGGCAAGAGGTACGATAATTCGGGGCCTTCTCTAGGGTTTAGGTAGTTAATATTAACTAATTAACCCTAGTAGCGACAAACAGACGCGTCTCTTCCCGTGAAGATGGCCAAGCATTGAAAACCTTGAATTATCGGGTGGACATGGCGTCGGCACAGGAACCCAACCCAGAGACCTTAATGGAAATGACAAAGACCAACACAGAGACATTAACGAACCGGCCGCAGCGCATACACAGAATTGCAGACATGATGCTGTATCCCCCTCCACCAGAAACAACCAGTACAATCGTGTTAGATCTTCAAGAACGCCCCGCCCTCTGCTACGTACAAAAACATTAGTGTTGGGATTATTCGATAGGCAAGCATGGAACCTCTTCCCGCAACGATTTCGTAATTTCTATGGGTGGAAGTAGTAATACTATGAGAATAATAACGGTTCAGAAATGCTTCCTCACTATGTCATGAAAAGGCCTGGTGTTGATAAGCTTTTATCAAAATTGTCAAGGAATTATGAAATTGTTGTGTTCGCGGACGCGCCCAAAAAGGATGCGGATGTACTTCTGGACAAACTGGACGTGGACATGAACATAAAACGACGGCTGTACAGAGGATATTCGGGGTGGTTTGGCGGCGGAGATCGTGTGAAGAAACTGGATTACGGGAGTCTGGAGAGTGTTTTGAATGTGGATTGGAAAGATGTTTTGTTGTGGATCATGATGAAGTCTCGTATTATTTGGAGAGAGAGATCGGGTTGTGGTGAAGAAATTTGGAGGGATTCGATAGATGGAGAGCTGTACGAGGTTATGGAGTTTTGTATGAGGACGTCAGGGAGTTCAGAAAGGAAGTGCCGAGTAGATTGGGAAATGAAAACAGGCCCGACAAAAAATCCCGGGCTTGCACAATATAATAAGGGTGAAATGGATATTTTTAAGATTAATGATGTATATATTTTTATTAAACAAAATTTAAATTTCAAATTTTAACAAACCATATTGAATTTGAAGCTTTGTATGGGATAGGTGCACAAAAGTCTTGGGTTTATTTGTTAAATATTAAGGGGTTTAGCTTTTAATGACTCAACGGTATTTAGGTCTAGGAAGAGCCTATCCATAACATGTGTTTGCAAGGTTGAATGGTTGAGTGATCCCGGGTTAGTTGACTAGTCAACCTTACAAATACATGTGGTGTTTATGTTAGGGTTAAGTGCACAAAATTCTTGGGCTTAGCTATTAAACAATGAGGGGTTAGGTGCACAAGGATTTAACTATCAAGGACTCAAGGATATCCATTTTGCCAAACTCATCTTAAACATGATCTTGATGTCATCCTTTATTATACTTTTTGATATTTATATCTTGATGGTTAACCAACCAACACTTTTATACCATCATACACACCATAATGTGTGTGAGAGGGAATGACTCTCTCCCTAATTATATGCTACCCTAAAAGACCAATAACACTTAACTCATTCTTCATTTTTCCTCTTAAGAAACTACCCATCATGGTTGACTAAGCAACACCTTTTATAACATCATACCCACTATAATATGTGAGAGAAGGAAAGAGTCTCTCCCTAATTATATGTTGTCCAACAAAACCAATAACAATTAACTCACTCTGTGTTCTCAGGTGAAAAAACAAAATGGAAGTTGTTCAAAATCTTTTACACATTAGCAATGTTGGTCAAGATCATGCCTCACAGGATGAGAGGGATAATACTCTTCTCAGACTGGACTTATTGGAAAAGGAGGTTGTGAATATTAAGGAGTTGCATCAATTAACCAAGCAGAAGGGGAAGAGAAAATTGAATGATGATGCAAATATTGAAATTGATCAGATTGAGGATATTTACAGAAATTTGAACTCGTTGGACAATAGATTGGGGAGGGCCAAAGATAGACATGATCATAATATGGCCATTTTCAACGCCATTAGTGAGTTCCTAGAGCAACAGGTTAGAAGCATTTCAATGTTGAGCGGGATCCCTAAAGCCATTTGGGGGACTGAAAAGGAAAGAAATCAGGTTATTTCAAAGTTGAACGTGAATGATCCAACACACACTACCACTCTGGCGCTTTTCACTTCTTTGTGTAGTATAAAATCTAGGATTGATAGGGCCTCCAAGAAATAACTCCCCTTGGTCTGGCTGGTTCCGTTTTAGTTGTTGCTCTGCTTCAGACACTTTGCTGTTTTTTGGCTATTTGATTGCAATTTTTTTCCTTGTTTTGCTTTTTCCTAGTAGCTATTGTTTGGGTTACTGTTGGAATTTATATATTATCCAGATTCTGATCCTCTTTTGATGTTTTTTCATGTTTGATCTGGTTGTTGAGCCTTTCTTGTAACTGGGTATAGTCCCTCCAAAACTATTTTCCATTAATAAAAAAAGATTCGTCTTCTTACCTTCCAATGAAAAACTCGGGTTCTGCGCATGAACTGTGATAGATAGCTCATTGCTGCAAGCTAATATCTAGTCTAGTGTATGCAGGTAAATGAGACTCTCAATCAATGTTGATAGAGAGTTAAATTTACCACATGCGGGGATGGATCTGAGCGAGATAATTGTAGTCTCATCTCCATATCTTGGTATACTTCAACTGAGAAACAAATGTGTGATTCTCCTTTTTCCATACTTCCAATCCAAGACAATAATGCATTAGGCTGAAATATTTCATGTCGAACGAGGGTAAGTGCAACAAGTTGGTGGACAAAAAAGTGGACATAAAAACCTGAAATTCACGTCCACGATCGCGGTTTTTAAACCACAATCGTGGACTATTTTTAATAGGTTTGGAAATTTCTGAATGTAAAATGCGATCGCGATTTCAAAACTACAATCGCGGTCCTCTGAGACAAAAACAATAGACCCGCGACCCCTCATTTTCCCCCATTTTCCCTTGCGAACCACGATTTCTCCTCGAATGTTGGTACTTGAGCTTTAATACCCCCTACAAATTATTCTTTGGACTTCTTGATCACAAAATTTTCAACAATGTCGCCAAGACGAAGAGGTAAGCCCTCGATTTTGATCAAAATTCTTGCATTTTAGGTTATTTTTGTGATTTTCATGGGTTTTTCAATTTTTGTTTATGTATATAATTTTTTTGTTTTTTCAGTTGTTCGGAAAGCTCGTAATCCTACAAACCATCCAAATATTCCTCAAAACCCTCCAAACATTCCTCAAAACCCTCCTCCAAATGTAGATCCAACTCTTGTGGCTCCTTGTCCCCAAAAAACTAGCAGAAACACAAGCTGATATCGTTGGAAGAATCTGACAAAATAAAATTTCCATTGAGAACCTTATTCGAAAATAATAAACAAAATCATGCCACAAATCCGTCCTACATGACTTTAACCAACACATTACAAACATTGATTGGCAAATTCGACTCACAACCAACCAAATAGATAGATGGAATACCTTTAGAGGTGATTGTAGGTGGTGGTATGCAGATAAATTATCCCATGCGGCCATAAAAGACAAAAAAATTGTAAAAGACCACATTTGTGCATTATTTACTGACCCGAGAACCAATGCCCCCCACAACTACTTATAAATGGTTCCTAATCCATTGGTTCCATGATGACCGAATCAAGAAATTTTTTTGGGACCGATGGTGGATGGTTTTTTATTATCCACCATGCAACAACAATGAGGTTCCTCTCTATTTTTTGAAGAAATTATATTGTGAGTTTGTGCTTAATGAGGTCCCAAATTATTTTGATTTTTCTGAGTTTTATGGGCGAGGAGGTGGCTCTACACAAAGTAGACTTGGTGCACACCTTGGTCAACCAAGGATCCCTCATGCCCCAAAAACCCCACTGCCTTTAGTTATCCCTCTTACAGTGAAGGAGGTCATGGAGATTGACACACTACATGCATTAAGGGAGCTCACTGACACTCTGACCCAACATAGTGACCAGATTGCATCTGGTGATGTTGGTGGAGGCATCAGTTCTAGTGCACCACACCACTGTGGATCATGTGGTATCATATGCACTACAGGCGAGACATCATTTATTGGATCACATGATTTATTTTCTCTAGATGAGATGATGGTGTATGTTTTTTGAACTGGTGCAAATGATCTTGGTATTTCACAGGTAAATGTCAAATAAATATTTAATATATATACAATAGTTTAATTCATTTGAAATTTTAATATATATGTATTTGATTACGTCATGTACATACATGTAAAAACTAATATTTTTTATTTTAAACAACAAGATCCGATGAAGGACACATCCGGCGTTGACATGTTAGCTACTGTAACTGGGCATGTTACAGACGTAAGTTTCAAGTTACTTACATTTCAAATTTCATTTGATTTCACTTTTATTATTATAATGTTTCACGTGTACATGTACATATTAATATGTTTGTATTTTATACACAGCATCCTGATGGGTCATCATCTACTTTAGGCACTGAGGCTATTGGCACACCTCACGTAACTTTTACGTAGGTTAGTTTCTCTTTACACTTTGTTTCTAATTGTGGAAGTTTAGTTGTGTATCTACTCTTGTAGGAATTTTAGAGACTCGAGTAACATCAAGGTTCCCTAAGATCATTAAACCTAGATTCCTACTCTTCCAGGAGGTCATATGACAATAAGTAGTATTATTAACCTAAAATGGAGGATTATTGGGAAGATTGTGTCAACAAGATTAATGTTTATTACCGATACTTCTATAGAATGACATTACAACAAATAATAGACTTTCGTCTCTAATGGGTCATAGAGGACATAGAATATGATGCTAATGAGTTGTTCAAAATGGGATACCTAGAGTCGATTCACTTCACACCTATCCCTCATATAGACAAGTCATTTGTAAATCCTATTAATACACTAACTCGTACTGCAAAAGTCCTCAAAAGATCAAAAAAGGTTCATTCAAAATATGCATGAACTCAACTATACTACTTTTCCTACTTATAGACAATCCCCCAAAAACAATTTAGCTTCCTAAATAATATATTTCAAGTACCCAACTTCTTAGTGATACAATTTCAATCATTTCCATTATTGAAATAAAATGATGCTTTAGTACCATGGCTTTGAGCCATGTTCCACATTGTAAAATAACTTCTTGTAGATTAAATAATTACAAAATAGACATGTTGAAATTGATATCTTTCAAGACAAGTTGACTATACTAGACACATTCAAAATTTTCAAATACTTGGCCAAAAATAGTCTCAATAAGGTGATTGACTTCCATATCTCACTAAATGTGTAGACTTATTATTTTCATGCATAAATAATTATGAGCCAAATTCTTGGGAAGTGAGAAAGGATTCACGTACTCCATTAGCACAACTAAGCAAAGACTCTATTGATACTTACTTCAAAATCCATGTTTGTGAGGTTTATAATGACTTGAGCATTAATGGTGTGGTTTCAAAATTTGCTAGGTTATATTAATTGGGAAGGTATATAATTCTACTTCATGATAATATGCAATAAGAAAGGCATTAAGAGCATTGCACTAGTCTTGGGAACACATTCACTTCTGACACTTTTCGTAGAAAATTTTACTCTCAATCGTAAAAGGAAAATAAACTTGGGAAGAAGATATTAAGAGCCTTGGTTGGTTTCTATTAGCAAATTAATACATTGGTCTATTATGTGTCGATTATGATTTAGGTCTGTTATGTGGCAATCATGTAGATTAATATTGATTTGTACATGTTTTTTTATAGCTTGTGATTACCAGAGAGACTACTCCCTATATGCAAATTGTGGAGGCTAATGTAGATACTACCATAACATCTACATATCCACTAACTCAGGTACAATTTTTCAAATTTGTTAAATTTTGGAGGAATTTTTTCTTATTACTTATCTACAATATCAATTTTTTATATGAAATATTTAATTTGAACTATTTATTTGTATGTATCCTACCCCTCGTGAGTCTACCGTTGACCCTGCAATGCGTTGATGATAAATTGATATGGATCATGAGATTGCGGTAAGATTTCACATGTATAATAAATTCTAAGTTTCTAAATTTTGAATGTATTTTAAAAATTTGGGTGTTAAAAACTTGTTGTTTATAAATGTGTAGGCTAGGTTGCAGCCCTTGCTTAGAGATGCCTAGGACCACATGAATGAAATCCGTAGTGGCATCTCCCTCAACTACATCCACAAGTCGTGGACATGCTTCTTCTAGCAGGGCGAGAGAGAGGGAAGATGTTTCATGATTAGATTCATAGGACCTGATGTATAGATATATATTCCATCTGGTACTAGTTCATGATTCTTCATATATTCCATGTATATAGCCTTATGCGACCACATGTGGTCCTATATGTATGACACACTTAGTTCGATACATGTTATGAACTTATATTTTCAAAGACACGTGGCACACTTATTTTGATACATTATATCCATGTTGGTTTTCATAACGATATTACTTCTATGTTTGATTTGATTTCATTGCACATGATATCCTTCTATGTATGTTTTCATAACCATATTAGTTCTATATGTTTGATTTGATTTGATGGCCTTGATTATGTGACCATTATGGATATGATATATATGATATATGATGTTATGTCATTGTTAAATGATATATGATATATGATGTTATGTTATATAATGTTTTTGAAGGTTCTTGGCTACAAGATCATTTTTTAAGAGATTCAAGTGTGGACTTATATCAATTTTCTTATTTTAATCATGTGGTTAACACACTCCAAAGTGGGATAAAATGTACACAATTAAAAATTGTCTTGAGGGATTTATTACAAGTCATTTTATATGTTTTTAGTGTACTTACAATTTATTTGTTAAGTATTAGTCCAAATTAAGTGTTATTGATGTGTGTAACAATAAGGTCCTAATTTGAATTCACTTGTTTAAGAAAATACAGAAACATTGTAGTTTAGTTTGGCACAAGATATTCAAAAAATATTCTTAACACTCTATTGTGTATTAATATGCTTTAAAAAGAGATCAAACAATCATTAGAGTATTTGCATGGTAATGTGTTAACCTTGTTGCAATCTCATTGATGCAAGCCAAGTAGTGAGAAGTCATGCCCCGGGACGTCGTGGAGAAAATTTCACTACCAACGTGTTCGATTGGGGGTATATGCCTTCGGTGCTATGTCGGGCTCTAAGGAGGCCGGTTTAGAATCAGACCACCCATCCAGAGCCAAGAACCCCTTCCCTATTAATCCCAATTCAATTTTTCAAGAGAAACATATGACAATCAAAACTTGGAGCTTAGTCATCCAAACCAAGAACTTTCTAAGCCAAAACTTGAGTGAAGTATTTCTCTATTCGCACCCAATAATTTAGGGTCGTGGCATTCCTTGAGCCTTCGTGGCATAATAGTTTACAAATTGCCTTTTCTAGGAAGTCCTAGGAAATGAACGGAGGCGAGTAGTGAGAAGTCATGCCTCAAGAAATCATGACACCAAACCAACTACACCAACATTTCCGGGTGGCTAGGTAAACACTATAGGAGGCGTCATTTCGGTGCGGAACAATGTCATTGCTTCCAGGCATAGTCCCTTAAGAGCCCTGAGACCAAAAAATCATTCAACTTCGACGGTGACTACTCAGACTCTGTGGCACCTAGAGATGTCTCATCAAATCCTTCACCTTAACATAGGGACCCTCTACAATAGCCTATCTCAGTTTTTTCCATCTCTAATCGGTGCTCTCATTGCCCTATTGTTTGCAAACACGTAAAATAGTGCAGTTTAAGCCAATGTAAGGTTATCAAATGCTATATTTTGCAAACGGTGGGTCGTGGCACCAAACCGACTGCACAAAAACATCTTAGTGGCTAATTGAACACTAGAGGATGCATTTTTTTAGGTGCAAGACAACGTCGTTACTTCCGGCTACTTTGTTCGGGCGTAGTCCCTTAAGAGCTCTGAGACCAAAATAATGTTCAACTTCGATGGGTGATTACTCGGACTCCATGACACCTAGAGATGTCTCCTCGATCCTACACCTCGGCATAGGGACCCTATACAATAGCCTATCTTGGTTTTTTTGTATCCAATCGGTGCTCTTATTGCCCTATTGTTTGTAAACGCGTGAAATAGTGCAGTTTGAGCCAGTGTAAGGCTGTCAAACGCTATATTTTTCCAACGGTGGGTCATGGAACCAAACCGACTGCACCAACACATCCAGTGTGGCTAGTTGAATGCTAGAAGAGGTGTCATTTTGGTGCATGACAACGTCGTTGCTTTTGGGCTACTTCATTCGGGCGTAGTCCCTTAAGAGCCCTGAGACCAAAAAATTGTTCAACTTCACGGGTGACTAATCGACTTTGTGGCACCTAGAGACATCTCTTCAGATCCTACACCTCCTCGTAGGGACCCTCTATAATAATATGTCTTAGTTTTTTCCATCTCCAATCGGTGCTCTCATTGCCCTATTGTTTGCAAACATGTGAAATAGTGCAGTTTGAGCCAATATAAGGCTGTCAAACGCTATATTTTGCAAACGGTGGGTCGTGGCACTGAACTGACTATGCCAACACATCTAGGTGGCTAGGTGAATGCTAGAGGAGGTGTCATTTTGGTGTGCTACAAATGTCATTGCTTTCGGGCTACTTCGTTCGGGCGTAGTCCCTTAAGAGCCCTGAGACCAAAAAACGTTCAACTTCAACAGGTGACTACTCAAACTCCGTGGCACCTAGAGATGTCTCATTAGATCCTACACCTTGGTGTAGGGACCCTCTACAATATTATGTCTCAGGTTTTTTCCATCTCCAATCGGTGCTCTTGTTGCCCTATTATTTGCAAACATGTGAAATAGTGTAGTTTGAGCCAGTGTAAGGCTGTTAAATGCTATATTTTATAAACGGTGGGTCGTGGCACTGAACCTAATGCACCAACACATCCAGGTGGCTAGGTGAACACTATAGGAGGTGTCATTTTGGTGTGTGACAATGTCATTGCTTCCGGGATACTTCGTTCGGGCATAGTCCCTTAAGAGCCCTGAGACCAAAAAATTGTTCAACTTCGACGGGTGACTACTCAGACTTCCATGGCACCTAGAGACATCTCATCAATCCTACACCTCAACGTAGGGACCCTCTACAATATCATGTCTTGGTTTTTTCCATCTCAAATTGGTGCTCTCGTTGTCATATTGTTTGCAAATGCATGAAATAGTGCAATTTGAGCCAATGTAAGGTTGTCAAACGCTATATTTTGTAAATGGTGGGTCGTGGCACCAAACCGATTGTGCACATGCGTAGGGATGGCCTTGTAAACACTTGGGAGGCATCTTTTAAGTTCTCTACGCTCCCGGTGCTTCTTGGGCTACCTCCTCCGAGCCAAGAACCCCTTCCACAGGTACATAAATCGTTGTTAGTTGCTTCTCTTTTCTTGTAAAACAATGAAAGCTTCTCTTAGCTTTGAGAATATAAAATTATCTACTAACAATTCCAACCACATGAAGGTGGAAGCTTTTTGGCACCACTAACCTGCATAAAATTGTTAGTCGAAGAAATTTAAGTTAAATCAAAACCATACTAGATATATACAAAATACACAAATTTAATAAAATATATGAACTTGAATCTAGAACTGACAAATTTAAACAATTCAAATAAATTATATATACCAGACTAGCTTAGGTAAATTCATTCCAATGTTCACCATCGGATGTGAAAGTGGAAGCTTTTCTGGCACCACTAACCTACATAAAAGTGTTAGTCAAAGAAATTTAAGTTGACTCAAAACCATATACTAGATATATAAAAAATACACAAATTTAATAAAATATTTGAGCTTGAATGATCTGGTTGAAAAAATTAAACACTTCAAAGAAATTATATATACTAGACCTGAGCATGTAAATTCATTCTAATGAACCATCAGGATCATATCTACTCTAAATAGTGGACAATATTGCTTCATGATCTGACTCTCGAACCTTCCAAAGAATCTTGTTATTATGTCTTCCTCGAATCTATACAACTGAATATTTATCGCTAGAACTAGATGTGAATATAAGAGCATTTTCCTGTTTGTCTCAAAGTCATCAAACACCCAAACAGAGGAGTTTTTTAATGGATATCATTGAAGCCAAGTTCCAGTAACTACCACTGACCCTGTAGGGTACTCAATATCTTTGCCATCTATAACAGGAGAAGTCAACTTCTTTCTTTCCTCGATGCAATGACATAAGAAATAGTATGTTCTTTCTTCATTGTCTTATGTCGTAATAATTGCAAACACATGTCCTACTAAAAAGGTTTCAACTCAAATTTAAATTACATATTAATTTTAATCCGACATAACTCAATACAAAAATTGTAAATAACCATTTACCTTGTCGCACCAAAATCAAAATTTCATCAAAGTCCTTAGATGTTGCAACTTCATCTAGAGAAACAAGTCGTAATGCCTATGGAGGTTGATAACTGGGAAGCAGAGTTAGAGGCCTACAAATCCATCCATCCACCCATTCTTGTGAATCACACTCAACAATGAAAAATTCCATACAAGATGCACAAAAACATGCCAAATTTCTTATCCTGTGGCCCACAAGTAGCATTTTAGCTACAAAATGAGTGCATATCACTGAACCCTGTGAGTGTCATACAATCCTCATAGTTAGCAATTTTTGTTCCTCTATCAACCAAAAATATCTCATGAATTATGGAATTTTCTTGAGAACCTCAAGCCATGTTGTCAATACACCATTCTACTATGCTCTTTACATCTTTCAATTTAGCACCATCTTTATACTTCAACTCTTCTCTTGCAAGAGCTTTTTTCACACATGCCCTTGCACTTTCATGCTCTCCTTTTCCATGTACAACCTCAGTGAAACTCCAAATATGTTGCACACCCATCTTGATGTGCATCCTACTCATCTAATAAAACATTCGTGCATTCTTAAACTGAGACGTGTAATTATCTAACCATATATAATGTTGATTGAAGCGGATGTCCCTATTAGACAAGTTTCCATAAAATAAATGGAAACACCCTTGCATAAATTCATTAGAATGAGTACGATCATCATTGATATAAAAGTGGTACTCTCTTAAAAAAATTGATCATCATTCTCTGTATACTATCAGGAGAATGTATAAATTCTATATGCACAAAAATGACAACCTGTAAATAGTTGTAATATTGCGATTGAACCTCCATTTGTAGTTGCAATGTGTAATTCTCTATAAAATCGACCACTAAAACAATAGTACCAATAAGAAATGTGTCCTCGCATATCTTGAATTGTTCATCCAACCATCGAGCTCTGTGTGTATTCCTAGCATACTCATAAATAATTTCATCCTTAAATTTTCTCATAAATTGAAAAATAGGCATATATTATGTAACTAGCTCACACCATTTAGACTCCTTTCCATCTTTCAACTGGTATGGTACTGATTTATATTTATCAAACTCAACTAAATCATGTCTTATTGCACCTTCAATCTTCTCATGGATGCAACTTTCCAATTTAGGTAATTCATCGCACTTACCACAACTTCCATCTAAACAATCATGACTATAAAAAAATTGTCCAACTTCTCTTTCACAAAATATCATAGGAATGAAATCCTTGGAAGATATTGGTGGAACTTGAACACCACATTCCAATAACATAGTTTGAGAATGAAAATCAGAACGAATGCATAAAAATTTAGCATAATGCATCGTAAATTCAAAATGTTGCCTACAACAACAAGTGGTGTGAGCGTGGTTGATTTTCACATAGAATGGTTTCAACATTTCAAAAAATGTTGACTAATTTTAATTTCTAGATTCTCCTGTTCAAAATTACGAAAAAATTGAGTTTGATTCATATCTAAGAAATGCTTTGGATGTGGTTCGCGAATTAGTATAACCAACTCTCCGTTTTATAACATCTCTTATATCAAGTGAAACTCTAGTGTTATCATGCCAAAATTGAATAACAAATTCTCTTATAACATCATATATATCTTTGTCCTTACGCGGTGCTCTAGTAGAAAATGCCCAAAAATCAATGTTATTGAGTGATTGAAGGATATTACGTCTTTCAATTACTTTCATTAGAGTTTTTTGATTAACTTTCAACATTTTACTTGTTTACGTAATCAAATGTTGTATTTTTATTGATTCACTTACAACACTAGTAGCAAGTACACGACACACAATATTACTATCCCTAGTGCGTCTCTTGACACCAACAGTGTGATATGCATCATGAAGGTTTTCAACAATTGTAGAGGTTTGACCACGTATATTAGATGTTGTCAATCCTAAGGTGTTTAATGTGGGTCTCATTTTAATAAATTTCATCAAACTAACCAATAATTGACATCTTTGGGAATCATTTAAAATTTCAAAATGATTATCCCAAATTTTAGTGGCTTTCATTCTGATTTTCCATTCAAAAATTTTTTTAGGCATTGGTTTCAAAATGTTCTCATCAATTTCAATAAAATAATTAGGTTTCTTACGTAAAATCCTAGGAGGTGTTTTTGTCAAATTTTGCTTGTCTACAGTTTCAACCTAAATTTCCTTATTCACATTTTCATTGTCTTCTTCAATTTCAACATTAGCTACATCACAAGTATTTAATTCTTCTTCAAAATTGACAATAAAAACATCTTCATCATGAGTATTTAATTCATCTTCAACATTGATAGTAGAAACATTACCTGGTTCCTTATTTCTTACAATAGTAGGGGTTGAAGATGAACCTCTTCTTGATTCACGAATATTCCGCATTCACTCAACATTTTGAAATATGTTTACCTCTAATTCATCCGGTGTTTTTTTACTTATTGACTTCCTTTTTTGACTTCGTTTCTTGTCTCCCATGATGTTTTGCTTCCTGATAAGAAAAACATGTAGAAAGTGACAAAATTTCACAGTAATTTGTACAATAAGGTCAAACAGTAAAAATCACATGGTAATTCAAATGTTGGGATGTGTGTAAATATGATTTAATAACTTTGATCGTGCTTTATAAAGTGCAATCACGGTTTATAAAGTGAGATTTCGGTACTTGCTATCAAAACCGAGATCGCAGTTTATAAACCACGATCACGGTTATATCTGTATCATCAAATCGACCCTAAGGCTCGAGAAATATTTTTTTTCCCCAATCAAAGTTGTGGGAGGTCATTATGGCATGTAAAAGGTCAAAAACTTCAAATTTACTCTTCCGCGGACTTGAACCATGCTGAAAAATTGAAAACATCTCACAAAAATGGTGTCATCACGTAGGGGAGACTATTAGCTTCGTAGAAATATTGATTTTATAGTGAATAGAATAAGATAAATATCATCTTATAATTTTTACTAACAATAGGTCTTTAAGACATTTTTTCCCACGAATGTTCATGTCTATGTTTAAGACTACAACTTTTGTTTCGCTTATCAAAATGTGATAAAACCTATACCATCCCAAGCATGGAAAAATTCTATACACGTTAAAAAAATTATTTGATTTCGATATTTTTTGATATAGTTATGGTGGGAAAACAGAAAGTGCTCCGTTTTCTAAATTTTTTAGACCACTTTCACGAAAAAATATAAAAAAAAATTGCTTGAAAAAATACAAAATAAAATCCATCCCAAGATAGACAACGACATCTAACTTTTCACCAAAGGAAAAAAATAAGATTTGGTCATCCAAATCGCAAGCAAACAGACTGTAATCTTATAGGTTTTTTCAAAAAAAAAAAACCAATCATATAATTTTGAGTGTTTAATATAGCTAAACTTGTATGTTTTTTTTTTAAATAGTAGTTTAGAAACTAGATTATGGATGCTATGATTCGTATTTATATAAATTTTTCTAATTTTGAGTGCGCGTATTGCTAATAATCTCTACAAGTTGAGATTTCATTGTTTTTTTGCAATATGACGTCCATTTATGACCCCTTTTTTGTCCACCAACTTATTGCACTTACCCACGATCGTTTAAGATCTTTTTTGTTGCATCAATCATCTTCAATGAACTGTCAATGATGACTAGATCGTCAACATAGACAACAACAATCACAATTTCCCCCTTGTTTTTTGAGGTAGAGATTGGGATCATATGGATTTCTAAAAATCCATGTTGTACGAGATTCTCATCAATATTGATGTACCAAGCCCGGGGTTCCTATTTAAGGCCATATAGAGATTTCTTAAGTCTGCATACCTTTGTTTCTTGACCAGGTATGATGTATCCCTCAGGTTGAGTCATATAGATTTCCTCTTGTAGATCGTCATTTAGAAAGGCACTTTTTACATCCATTTGATGGACTTTCCAACCAAACTATGCAGCTAGAGCAAAGATCATCCTGATCATTTTGATCTTAGTTGTGGGAGAAAATTTCTCCTCGTAGTCAATGCCTTATTTTTGTGTATACCCCTTTTCTATTAGTCTCAATTTGTACTTGTCTATGGTCCCATTTGATTTATACTTTGTTTTGAATATCCATCTACAACCAATGGGTTTCTTCCCTAATGGAAGATCGACAAGCTACCAAGTGTTGTTTTTCATCACTGACTTATATTCAACATCCATGGCATCTTTCCAAGATTTTTACTGTAGGGCTTCCCGGACTGTAGAGGGCTCATCAAATTCAATAACTCTACTCATTAAAGCAAAGTTTACTTCTTCTTGTGCTTTACTACGAGTTTGTGGTCCAGTGGTGGATGCATTCGGTGGAGCATCCAATTCTACATCTCGTAGCATGCTAGTATACCACTTTGGCATACACTGAACTTCTCCCGTGGGTCATGGTTCTATCTGATCATCACCATCATCCCCATCATCACTTTCATCATATGCGGAAAATTAGCTTCTATTTTTACAATAGGTGAAAAATCTACATCAGGTGAGTCTAGAGGAGGAGTCTCTGCTTCCTTCTTCTCAAAGAACTCAATGTCTCTACTTGTGTAGACTTTCGGGTCTTTGGATCCATCAATCTGTACCTAAGAGTCTCTTCATTGTAGCCAATGAAGATGAGTTTTTGTGATTTCATATATAACTTCTTTCTATTCTACTTGGGTATATGCATGCTTTCTTTGCACCTGAATACTCTGAGGTGTGCAATAGATGGCTTCCTTTTTTACCATGCTTCATGTGGTTTACTCCATTAAAAGCCATTGTGGGCACTGTGTTCAAAAAATAAAATTTTTTTTTGCTTCTACCCATAATGTCCTCGTTAGTCCAGAATCATCGATCATGCATCACACCATTTCCATGATAGTACCATTTCTTCTCTCAACAACACCATTATGATTTGGTGTGTGTGGAGGAGGCATTTTTCGATGAATCTCGTGAGCTTGTAGGTAGGCTTTAAACTCATCACTAGTGAATTCCCCCCCTCGATCTGAGAAGAGAGTTCTGATGTGATGACCAGTTTCATTCTCAACATCCACTTTGAACTTTTTGAACTTTTTAAAAGCTTTACTTTTCTTGCGAAGATAAAAAATCCACGTTTTTCTTGAGTAATCATCAACACAAAGCATGAAGTATTGAAATCCAAAATAACTTGGTTGCATTTCTCTGCAAAGATCGACATGAACCAGATCAAGCTTACCATGAGCTTGATAAGTAATCTTCTGAACGAAGCTCTATGTTGTTTTCCTGCTAGGTAGTGAGGATAATTATATGTATCCTTCTATGGAGAGATGGCAATCCTTTTACCATGTTATACCGGTGAAGTGTTTCGAGATACTTGAAACTGATGTGACCAAGTCTCTGATGCCACAACTATGTAGAGGTAGAATTCTTAGCCACAAGTGCATGATCATCTTTGTGGAAAAATCAAGCTGGAACATACGTCCCACATTAGAGGCTTTTGCAATAATTTTCAAGCCTCATGATTTGTCTCGAATTAAGCACATTTTCTTGCCGAGGAATGAGTATCAAAATCAATTTTCGAGTTTTGATCTAGGAGTTGATTGACTGATAGTAGATTCTTTGTCAACCTAGGGACATATAGTACATCTAATAATCTACAATTTCATGAACCAAGGGGTAGAGAAGTGTTCCCAATCCCTTGTACTATGTATGAAGAATCATCACCCAACGAAACATGATTTTTCAAGGTGTGTCCCTCATTGTGGTAAACCAGTATCTGTGGTTGGTCATGTGTCAAGTGGATCCCAAATCAACATACTAGACATCACTAGATGACGTGGAAGGTTCACTTGATCGAGAAATGTACAAGAAGTCTTCATTATCCAAATGTTCTTCTTGCTTAACTATATTTCCTTATTGATGGGGTTTTCTTTTTTAGTTCCCCTTTTTCTGCCCTTGATTGTAGTTAGAATGTCCCTTGTGAGATTGTTGATTTGAAGGTCCAAATTTTCTTGATGAACCTTTCTTGTATGTATTATACCAAAAATATTTCAGCTCATGTCCTCTTTTGCAGATAGGACATTTCTTCTTTTGTTGTTTGTCCCCTTGTTAATGTTGTGTTTGGGACTTTTGAGAGGAACTAGGTTTGCCTTTTCCTTTTCCTTTTCCTTTCCATTTCTAATGAGAAGAAAGTGTATGATCCTCTTCGTCATCTTTTTTGTACATAGCTTCTTCTTGTTGCAGTAGATTTACTAACTTGTCAAAAGAAACTGTCTAATCTGACAAGTTTAGTGTTGTCACAAAAATTTGGTATGAAGGAGTGAGTGCTCTTAGAACAATGGGAACAATAGCTTCATCATTGACCTCCTCTCCTAGGGCTAGAAGTGAAGCCATAAATTCTGCAACTCTTCTAAAAAAAAATTATTTTCTCATTTTTTTAAAACTTCAGTGTGTGTAATTGACTCTACAAATTCAGTATTGTATTCTTGTTCTTGGCTTCGTACACTATGCTCAACTTATCCCATGCTTCTTTGGCTATTTTGGCATCTCGAATGTCAGGTTGCACATCATCGAACACTTGCAAACAAGATTATCAGCTTGGCCTTTTGATTGGATCTATCAAATTGTTGTTGTTGAGTTGTATCAGTTGTTGATTTGGTTACAATACCATTCACAACATTCAAAATATCTTCAAACTCAAGTTGTGTTTTGATTTTTGTCTTCCATGCTGCATAATTATTTCCTCTTAGAAGTTATGAATCTGGAAGAAATAACTTGGGGCATTGGTGCCCATTTTGTATAATCAATTGACAAAGGGTAAGGCTCTTGTCACTCCAGGTATATGGTCTCCCAATCTATATACTATCAGTCTGATATACCGAACCTTTCTATATACGCGCCCTTCCGATATACCCATCGATACGTGGAAGAAGCTCACCCTTTCTATATACTTGGCAGTACGTGAAATAGGCGTTAATGTAAGTGAAAGAATCTGATTTGTGGTATCAAGATAATACTAAAAGGGGTTTGTGCGATTATTGACATTAGCTCAAAGAAATATCTTCATACGCACGCGTAACTTTGTTATATACTCGGATAATTTTAGTGTCCAGATTTAAGTCGAGCAATTATTCACAGATAAATGGGAGGGCTCAAAGTGTGTGCACTATGTCCTTATTACTCCCCATCGATTTAAAGGGTCGATGCCTATATGATGTTGTTGAAGCTATATTAGGCATTAAGTGTAGTAGTAGTCGCGATGGCTTTACCCGTAAGCGCTTCCTAGAGGAACTATTTATACCAAACTCTGTGAAAGAGATCTAAAGATCTCGTGAGTGATTTATAACCAAAATTTTATTATTTTTTATTACAAATCTTTACCAGTTTTAAAGTAGTTACAATGGTTTGCAGTTGAATATGACAACCTACAAATTAGTATAATGCACTAAAAAATACACTGAAATATTACAATTTCATCCAATATACAGAAAAATTGAATGACAAATAATTATTTTTTATTTTTGAGGCCCTGGTGGCCTTCAGAGCTCAATACGACTCTCAGTTCAAAAAACTGCAAAAAAAGTGTAAAATGCAGTTTTTAAGTACCCCCCTTTTGGCAAAAAATGATCAGAATGCAAAAATAATTGATGTGGGAATTTTTTTGACCCCTTTTAGGGTTTTCTCTGCATAAAATAGTTGTGGCTTTAGTGATGGTTAGAGGGTTTAGAGGGCCTTTAGTAGAGTTTTTGGCAGACAACTATGGCGATTACCTTTAAAAGTGCCACTAAATCTAATATTGTTCAAAACGTATATGGCTCGGATGGGGGTCAAACCACACACTTCCCCATCCTAAAGCTTTTGCACTAACCACTTACGCACTTGTAGTGAATATGTTATTAAATGAAACAATTTCAATTTGAATTAGTTCAAAAATGGAAAAAAATTAACACCGACGTGGTTGGGCGGTTTAGGTTTTCCACTCAGAGTGGATCCGTTTCATGACTATTTCCTTCTGTGCCACTTTTGATTTGATATTCCTTTGTAAATTTTTTAATTATATGCTCTATTGCTTATTGATTTGTGCAAGCTAAGGTCATGTCACCAATGGCTTGGTCATGAAGCTACAAGAAGAGGTGGACGTGGATCGGGCTTGGCTGATTGGTGGATTGACTCAACCACTTCAAAAAAATTTTTTGTGTGTGCAGTTCAAATGGTTAGGCTTGCCAAACTCGTCCACTATCTTCTTTGCATGTCGGGACTAGCAGGTGAAGCCATTGTGGATACATGAAGCAAAACCTTGGCATTGAACTCGACTTCAATACAAGGATGGCTCATTGCAATGTTGAATGGGCTTGGCAATCAATCTAAACTCAGCCTTGATTCCGCCTTGTTTTGATATGTATTACAGGGGCCATCAATGGAGATCCGACTCGTGGAGCAGGGTGTATGTCTACGAAGGATCCAACACCATTTGTATTTGCAAGAAGCTCGTTCGCTGAAAATAGAACTTGACCAATGTTTGAAATTAGCTCAACTTATTTGGATGTGCACAGAGCTCACCATTGGGTTACCTCACCATGTAATTCCTGGTTCAACACCAATGCCTTAAGGTCAACACGCCAATGAAAAAAAAAACATGGTTCGATCGGCTCAGTTGGGAATGAAAATAGAGCTCCTATGTAATGAGACTTGACCTTTATCAATGGACTCCACACGGTGGTGGGCTCAGCGTGGACCTTGAGAGTACTTCTAACTTAGTCACTTTGAAACAACTTGACTCGGTGGGGGAATTTTAGTTCAATGGCACCCAATGCAACGAGCTAGCTCGATTTCCTAGCTCGGTGGAGAGCTCTACAACCAACTCGGTCGAAGACTTTTTAAATAGCTCGATCTCCCTTTGCAAGCAGCTTGACCTATAGAGTAGTTTACATACCTCCAAATTTGGTAATATAGATAATATTATCTGTAACTAAGCAATCCTCTAGATTTAGAGGAAAAACCCCTAACGGGGATTTTTTTAATAAAATTTTTTCTGCAACAAATTTTGCATGGTGTAGGGGGCACCAGTGTAAAAAGAATTTGTGTTCCAAACACCTGAATGAACAGGAGGTTGTGGGGAGGTAGAGATGGCGTTGGGAAGTTGCAAGAGGCAGCACAAGCTCTCCAAATGCGGCAAATGCTTCTCCAATTTACACCTATCTCTTCTACTCTCTCTTTCCACACCTTCACACCTTCTCTGTTCATAGGTCCAGATTAACTAGCTCTGATACCAAATGAAAGTGTAGAAGAGGGATGGAAACCTAACACTTTTATTAATAATCAATCAAATCAAATTACAAAGGATGGGTTGCAATATTTATAGATATTACACAACCAAGTATAGAAAAACAATATGTTTCACAGTGCACAACAAAATATGCATCCAAGAATAATACAAACAAATAATTGTTACAACTATGTAACAATAAAACCTATGACAATATAATATGAAAATATGGTTTAAAAACAATATAAAAATACTTAAACTAATTACCTTAGTAAAATAATAATTACCTAATACAATGCATAATTACTATTTTGTCGTAGTTAAGAACATGGTGTTAGAGGTCTAAAAAGGGTGGATGGAATCATGTAAAAAACAACATGAAGAGGATATTTTATGTCACAAGATAGTTTTAGGACCCCAAAAAATCCACGAAATGGTCTGAATGAGCTTTCTAACATTCCCACTATAAAGCATAATTATTCGCATAATGCACATGGTGGAAGTCGAAACAACATAATCTCACAATACCTAACCCAATTACAAATTTGAGCATTTTGCAGGCTATTGAGGGTCTACAATGACATGTGTCAAAGAAGGCAAGTTGCAGGCCATTGACCTTGACATCTACATTCTCCCCGACCTTGGAGCCTTTATAGAGTCTCCTTCACCAATACCTCCAAATAAGAATCTTGCATATGTTTGAGTCCAATATGCTTCTTGGATTGTTGGCTATGTGGTCAAACTCATCCTTGTTATCCAGTTTAGTCTCTTCGTTAAGAGGAAATATAACGTAAACAAAATCAATCACTATCATCGTTGGAGTTCTGGATGTCCGTGCCTTTTAGCGGGTGCTCCTACATGAGTATATACTGTTGTTTTCCCTTATTTTTATCATTTTTTAATTTTCCTTCCATGCTTACGTTATTAAAACACCTAACAATGTGATTGGAGTAATCCCTAAAATTGGTAAATCAAATAGAAAGTAGGGATTTTTAAGTTTGCGTTTATAAAGACAAATTTAATGTTCAACAAACATAACATCAAATAAATGATGTGCGTTGGGATGAAAAAGTGACACGTGGTCCATATGTGACTTATCAGAAGAAAAAATAGGTTAGGCTATGTTCCTTCCAATAGATTCCCCAACCCAAAAAATTCTCATCCCGCAATCCCCTTCCTCATCATGAATCTTCCCCTGTTCGATGTTTCAACTGCAATCCTTCAACCTTAACTTCTTCAATGCCTCCCTATTGGTGTATCCAATGCACCGACTGGGTGTGGTTGCTAGTTACAATGAATAATTTGACTTATCTTTTCCATCATGGTACATTGGAGTGGAACATGTTTAATGCTTGGTGTGAAATCATTTCATCAGTAAGCTAAGCATAAGACATCACAAACCATCATTTTATTGAAAAATAATACCCATAGCATCGAAATTTTATTATTATTTTCTTCAAAGGCTTTTGGATGTATAGGTCGACATCAACAATAATACACTATAATGGGTCCATTCGTTGTAATATTTTGGGCATGAGAGATGATGTTTGAAAGTGTGCACATCTGACCACCCATCACATGCATGCATCAGTTATGGCTAGTTATTCAAAACACTCAATCCAAATGACCGTGCAAAACCTTAAAATCTTAAGAAACCCTTATTTGAACAATTTATGAAGTGTGAAAGTTTAAAAGGTTTTTCTCTTACCATGTTGTAGGTTGAGCAAGTCGAATTAATTTGGATTGGAAGTGGTAGAAGCCAAATCAGACTTCTTCCTTTTTTGGAGTGGAGTTTAGCGAGCTCTAAAATAATTTTAGTGAACATCTCCATTTAGCGATCTTGAATTTAGTGAATGCTTTAAAGAATCCCATATGTGCATCTATAAACAATTTCATGTGATTAATAGAAAAAATTATGTATATTTGGAGGAGAACATGCGCTTTTTAGAGAACTTGGTGAACAAGGAGGGTTTTTTTTCTGGAGGCTTTTTCTCTAGTGAAGAGCAATCCTTGAAAGCCATCTTGCTCTTGTTCTTACAGTTGTAACCCATCGAGTTGAAGATATCATTGAGATAAAAGTCATTGTTAAGTGTGTTTACTAATGAAACTATCAAAGTGTACGTGTAATGTCCAGGTTTGAAAGAGATTCCTTGATTTCTTAAATGTAAGATCTAATGTACTTACTCTAAATGTGGCCCCATAGAGATAAATGGTTGTGAAAAGATGGAAACCAAAAACACGATGAACAGACAATGGAATAATATAAAATCATTTATTATTGACACAAATTGTTAGGTGATGTCAAAATTGGCTAAATTCGGTCAATATATGTTGATTTCGAACACACCTTCGGCATAATAGATATTTATTCTGACATTTAATAGGTCTTTTTGAGTCCTCACTGCAAGTACTCTTATGTGTTGAA
This sequence comes from Taxus wallichiana var. yunnanensis, assembly GCA_018340775.1. Classification (NCBI taxonomy): domain Eukaryota; kingdom Viridiplantae; phylum Streptophyta; class Pinopsida; order Cupressales; family Taxaceae; genus Taxus; species Taxus wallichiana. Next base: position 296,013,275 of record CM031238.1, read on the forward strand.
AATGAGATCAATGACCCATATGGACTTAGTCTTGTTAAGCATCCCAAAAAATGTCAAACCATCCATTTCGAATTGTATTAAAATAACAATAAATATAGTTTCAAAAAATAATCTATAATATATAGGAAAAATTGCTGGAAATTAATATTTAAATGACACGAATATCCCATCGGGCTATTTTTATAATCTTTCCACCACTATTAATAGTTTGTTGCTTAAAATAACTTACATGTCCTGATTTATGAGGTATTCACACATGGACGTTGAAGTAACAAATATCTTATGAGGTATTTGTGTGGATGTGTCTGCATTAATATGTGAGGCACACCTTTAGTAGGGTGTCAACTTATCGAGTAACCTCATGCCAACTAATGAATTGATGATAGCTTTCTTGTCTTCCTGTAGAAATACTTATGGGATTCACAAATCTCTACTCACTACAGAAGCTGGAGACAGAGGAGCATTTCATGTTAACTATTGAATTCAGAGGCTTGGCTGGATCTCTATCTGGTTGTAAGATACCCCATACTAGATATAATTAAATTTATATGTTAGGAAGGCATTTACATTTAGATGTTTCTCATTTTAGAGTTCGCCAGAGACAGTTAATATGGTTAAATCATCTTATCTCATTACAAACACTGGTAGAATAATAGGTGGAAGGACCAACAAATTCTACCTTTCTTGAAAATCAAAGGTTTTCGGCCTATTTCATTCCCTAGAGGATGTTATTCGGCAGATGCTAAGTTTTAATCATACCATTTTTGTAATCACATGTACCCTTTCATACCCATCAAAGATAAGATTGTATATCAACATGCTTTGCATGAGAGTCATGGTCTCCAATACTGTCATAACTTGTATCTCACTCTGTTCAGGTTTTAGGAATATTTATCATCACTACTATTTTGTAGTTCCCTTTACTAATTAGGAGATAATGTGTGTAGTTTCTTGTAGTTATTTAGTTGTTTAATGAGCATATCTGTTATGTGTGGAGGGTTCAATTGTCATGTTTTCAAAGTTGTCTGCATAAGCAATTCTGTTATTAGTGTGGAGGTTCAGCTGTCATGTTTTCTCTCTCTGAGATCATTCTCTCTTTATGTATTGAATGTATGCAAATTTTCCATGTTAACAATATCATTTTTGTTAATTGAGAGATTTTCTACAACTATCCATCGAGATAAGACATACATCCACTTCCTAAACGTATATTTATATCCTTTTTCTTGTTGATTCTTCTTTTGCTTTTGGGTTTTAACCCCAAGAGATGATGTAATTTTTAAAAGTTCATTATTTACATTTAAATGCTGAAATTGCTTTTCGAATTATTGGAGTTCTGATATGACTTTGGAAAACCTTAAGTTGGTTTGAAGAAGCCAAGCGGATATGAAAGAGAACCTTTGTTATCAAATATTGCTACCTTTTGAAGTCATTTTTAATTTTAGAGAAATGGATTACATGGACTACAATGTAATCATGGACACGATCTTTTCTTTTCAATGCAGTTTGTCTTTAAATACTAAGCGTCATACATTCTCTTATTCACCATTGTGATCAATGTGTATATTCATTTGTTATGTGATGTTTTGGCCACTTCATATTGTTTTAGCTATTTTGTGCACAAGTGCACAAATGTACTAACAATGTACTAATAAGACCCTAAGATAAATACAATAAATGAAGGGTATGAAAAGTGTAGAAAATACACTGAGTAATTGGAAAGGGAGAGTGAACATAGCTTAATGCTTGAAAGAAGATTCAGAAACTTAGAACATGCTCAAAAAATAGTGATAGATAAAATATAAAAGGTCGACCATCTTTGGATGAATACTATCAAAATTAAAAGAGGATAAAAGCTAGTGGTAGTTGTCAGCAATGGATGTTGCTAGTGGTAGTTGCCAACAATGGATGCTGCTAGTTGTAAGGGCTCAACTATCTTTCTTTACACCTTATCAGTGAAAACCACAGTTAGATATGTAAATTGATATTTGAATGTGTTTGAATGGCTTTTCCTTTTTATCTGATTCCTAACCCTAACAATTCACTTCAAGAAACACAACGAAAACATAATAGAATTGGCCCAAGGTGCCTCTAATAGGTGTGGATCTACATATTAGCTATGGAATCAAGGCTTATGTAGTTCTATGCTTACCTATGTGCTCAATCGGTTGAAGCAAATAAATCCTTCTTCTCACACAAGAATATGTCAAACACCAAAAAATTAATTGAGGGTAGACTATGGAGAATCTCGATTAATCTTGATTGCTCTTGTAAATGCTTCTAATGATCTCCAGATGTCCTTTTGGCTTGTAGAATGATATGAGATGTGCTAAATGATCTTTAGAGTGTTTATATAGGGTTTACTAGAGTAGTTTCCCATGCAAGTCAACCCCAAATTCAACTATAGGACGATCCTTAAAAAATATTTTTGTTGTTGCTAGTGGTCATGACTAGAAGCGGACATCACTCAAGTGGTCATCTATTGTCGCTAGCTATTAGGCGGGGTGAACACTCAAAACCAATGCATGAACAAGTCAACAAAGGTGCAATGGATGTTCTAAAAAGACTAAAAGCACATTTGACTATGTATATTGGCAATTGATGATTGTGGAAGCAATGTGTGATAGACAAAAAGGGGATTAGTATACCAAAAGGAGCCTAATATGCACTAATGGTCCAAGTGTCCAAAAAGGTGCTTAAAAAATTGTTGTTACTACGTGCCTTTTACAAAAATTAGATGTCTAAATAATGCCCCTCTTTGATGTGTGTGTGGGTGTGTGCACACACATGCATGCATATCAAAGGAGAAATATAATAAATGTTTACCTGAGAGTATACTTGAAAGAGGTAATGAGGGAGTTTTGAATGCTCCTAAGTTTGGTGTGCACCTGCAAGCAATCATGATTGCATACAAGTAGATCAATGCCTTGATATTATGATCTAGTCATGTAACCAATTGAAAATTTGGAATGAGCAAATGAACAAATACCCAAGCTGGTATGTAAACCATGTTGCCTCTTTTGAAACCCCTTTGAAAATGATTCTCAATCACCCCTTTCAAGTGAAGTGTTAATGCCAAAATGGAGAATTATCGATGTCACACAAAGAAATGTCGATACCAAATGGAGAAGTATTAATGCCAAAAATGTTGTTGTTGGGGTCCACAATGGTCGAGTTAGGGGGAATGTTTACTTTTTGGGCAAAGAAGCAAACAATATGATCTCTCTATAAACTTATGATCCACGAGTCTAAAACTAATGTATGTAGAAAAACAAGCATTTCCAAGTTGAAACCAAATATAATCTTTATAAATTCATTGTAAGCTCTAAAACATTTGAATCCTCATGTAATATATAAAATCTCATGATAAAATAAGTCAACTATATGCCCCTCTTTTGAGGTGATGCATATATGTGCAGGTCACTCATCTCAAAAGAAAGGTGTTACACGTATCATGTGTAACATAGATAAAATAAAGCAAGTTTTAGAATCATCATGAAAGCACATATGTAAACACGTGTATATAAATAAAAATGTCATCATTAAGGCACAATAATTAAATATTTAATTTGATATGTAAATATAGAAAATATGTTGTGAAAGCTCATACTAACATTTAGTTATATAAATGTAAAAATATAAACAAGTATCCTCGTGAAATCTCATAGGTAACCCAAGACTCATATGATAAGGCAACGAAATGGAGGACAAGCGATATGCCCTAATGTAATCAAGAAAGAAAGGCAAATGACATGTTACACTCGTAACAATATGGCTCAATATAGCAATAAAACACACAATAATAACATGCCTTAATAAATGCACGTCGAGGACTATGGCAACATAACACCAAACAAAGTATACTCGCAACGGACTAGTGTACATGATTTAAATCTGACACCAACTATAGTAACATACGAGTAAGCAATGTAAGCATATATGAGTATGCACTCCAAATAGAATGAGCGAAACCATCAAACTAAGAAAAACAAAGTGGCTGAAATCACACAAGCAACCAATCACATGTAACTAACACAAACTAGACAGGTAGAAAATTCCTATAGATATGACAAGTAAAGACATGGCAAGACAAGTGACAAACATAAACATGTATAAGCAAGCAATTGAACAACCATATTGCACATGAGAACACACAATGTCTTAATCATGTGAAGCAAGGTAAATATGCATGATGTAAGCGAGCAAGATATGTATAAGAAATGCGAGCTTTATATGACCACGAAAGAATATGAAAGATTGAATTTGAAGCACATTGAAAGATGCCCCTATTATAGGCATGCCCTTAAATGGATGTTTGTTTGCCTTCCAAGTGTAGAAAAATCAATATACAAAAATATGTAATTTCATACTACCATGAGAAGCACATGCGTAACATATATATATATATATATATATATATATATATATATATATATATATATATATATATATCTGTGTGTGTGTGTGTGTGTGTGTGTGTGTGTGTATAAACCTATGTAGAATACATAAATATGTAACAATGTATAACTTTGTAGCAAAGGTGGCTAATAAACCATGGAATTTAATATTAATTTGCAAATGAAATCATGAAATTATGGTACAAGAGAAATAAAATTACATTACAGGATATCACACTTAACAAGGAAAAAAGTAATGTCAAGATGGAGCATGAAGATGAATTTGAAGATGGTGAAAAAGGGGTTAATGATGATTCATAAGGAGAGGTTGAAGAATATGATGAAAAAGATAGAGATAATTCATCTACTCAAGCAAAAAAAGAAATAATAAATAAGGTGGACGAGGAAAAGGTCGAGGATACTAAGGTTGCACCATATAGACACCCACAACATCATGAGAGGAAACAATCATAGAGACATGGTAGGACACATGAGAGCAACAATCTATATGGATATACATAGAATTGGAGGAGCAATAATTATGGCTATACATGTAAAAAATATTAAGATACATGAGTGAGGGCTTCTAAATTTTCCTAATTTTTTTGTAAAACTCCTCCTAAAAATCTATTAAAGCATAAAGCTCCTAAAAACTAAAATTAGACCTTCCACATTAGATTTAAAATGGGGCACGTGCATTCTGAATTAAACAAATAATTCCGTTACAAACAAAATCTTTCCACCATTTAAAAAACGAAAACTAAATTCAATAATTATATTTCCCATTATAAATAATGGCCATTCAATTTAAAATTGCGGGAGAAATAATTATTGAATTTGTGAGCTCGTTGTCCGAAGAGAGAAATGGTATCCAGTAGAAAGAAATTGGTGGGGCTGAGGAATCCTGTGTTTCCAGCAAAGAAATGGCAGCAGAAGCGAAAGCAGGAGGGAATGGTGAAAAATGTGGTCGAGGGTTTCAAATCCGCGGCTAAAACAGTTCAAGGTGCAAAGAAAACGGTGTTGAAGCTTCTGAAGGAATGGCTCGAATTGGAGCCGGATTATTTAGCCCTGGCCTGCAAACCGACAGAGCAAGAATCGGAACCCCAATTCATCTTGCCTCCCATGGCGGGCCACGACATGAAAATGCAGAAGAAGACGATTGTGCTGGATTTGGATGAAACCCTAATCCATTCCAGCGAGGAGCCTCTCAGCCGTTACGACTTCGCCACTGAAACTGTCATCGAAGGCGAGCCCGTGACATTTTATGTGCTGAAAAGGCCGGGGATGGACGAATTGTTGCGGCAGCTGGAAGACAGGTACGAGCTTGTGCTGTTCACGGCCGGAACCAGGGATTATGCGGATGCCGTGGTGGATCGGATCGACCCTTACGGTGCCATCAAGTTCCGGCTGTTCAGAGATTCATGCACCGAGACCTCCGATGGGCGGTTCGTGAAGGATCTTTCTCTGCTGGGGCGCGATCTGAAAAATATTATCATAGTTGACGACAATCCAAATGCATACATGCTTCACCCTCACAATGCAGTTCCTGTGAGCTCCTTTGTGGACGATCTGTACGACAGGGAGCTGTCCAGCATCTTAAGCTTGCTTAAACTTGTGCGGTATTATGATGATCTCAGGGAAGCCATACGCCATTATGTTGTCAAAGATCCTCTTCTGAAGCCAGGATGCTTGCGTCCTACACTTTTAGGGTTTTGATGCTCTGTTCAGGTCAGCTTTCCCTGAAACCTTATTTCTCGTCAAGGGCTAATTTGGTTACAATTCAAAAACTCAGGATCAGTTGGGCCGATACCAGCCGCAAGGATTTTAGGCCATGCAAGTTATTTAGTAATTTGATCTCAGACCCCAAAATTTTGCAAGTGTTTTTGGGCTCTTCAAAGATGCAGCTATAATTTTGGTTAAAGGGTTATGTGGCCTTTTCTTGAAAATGACGGAGGGCTGGGTCAATCTCTGCCTTGTAACCTGAATCTGATCAGAATCCTCAAAATTCAGGGGATTTCCCAATTTTTCCAACAAGTTTTGTTTTTCTGCTGGGGATACCACAAAGACGAAGCTGTACCTAATCCCAAGGGTACAAATCTCAGGGGTTATGTGGGCTTTTGTTGAAAATGACAGCGAAGGTTGGGCCAACCCTAGCCTTGTAACCTGAGTCTGGACATGATTATAATCCATGAAAACTATTTTTTATTTGATCACAATCCTCAAAATTTGGGGGATTGCACATTTTTTCTTCAGTTATATTCTCTGGCTGTGGATGCCATTAAGATGCAGCTGTATCTGAACCCTAAATCCCTGCAAATCTTGATTCAAGGGTTGGGGATTTTATTGAAATTGACAGGAAAGGCTGGCCACATCCCAGCCTTGAAACTTGAGCTTGGACATGATTGTAATCCATGAAAAATATTTACTAGTTTGATCAGAATCCTCAAATTCTGGGCGATTGTAATTTTTTTCTTCAGCTATATTTTTTGGCTGTTGATGGAACATATCAAAATTATAATTGACTCGTCTGTAAATTTCCAATATCCAACATGGTTTCAAATTTGTGTTATCATGCTCTTGTTTTTAGTGCATGGCTTACTTGAAAAGAATTCCATGTACTTTAAATTATATTTTAGCAAAGTATAAATGTCATACCGTGCTGGGAAATCTGTTTGCAGTTTCTTCAGATATTGTTTTGTAACATAGTTAACTGCACTTACTGTACAAGGAGTATAAATGGCATACTCTGCTGGGAAATGTGCTTGCAGTTTCTTCAGATACTGTTTTGTAACATTGTCATCTGTTTTTTCAGTAACAAGAGACACAAACTATCTGTTCTTGTGAAAGAAAATGCAAGACAAGAAATCTTGTATTCTTGACCTTTGATGTTCCATCAGCCCTAAAAAATATTCTTGGAGCTGAGACTCTGGTTTAATACTAATTACAGAGAAAACAATGATCTTTAGCTCACCATGGTAAACATGCTTTTCTGGATTTTGTTATGATTTTTTCAGTCCATTCTTCCTGTTATCCTGTTAGAGATGATCTAGAATTTAAATAAGGTGAGATGAAAAATAGCTTTGGAAATTGTGAAAATGCAGTGCAAGAGCATAGCTGGTGGAATTTTTTTCTGAGAATTGTCCAATATCTCTAGTTTTAAAAAATCAAAATGTTTGACATCTCTTGGGTTATTCTATAATATCTGATATCTGTAGTTATTTACCAAAATGCTTGATATTTTGTATGGAATTGTCTTGTCTAACATATTCATTTATTCTCATCATAGTTATGTTGTTCATTTTAAGTCTCACCTGGATATAGTTTGGATATTGACTTTATAAATACATATTTCATAAAAGTAATCCAGCCCAAAAAATATTGAGTTGTTTACATTACACGTTTCTATAAATCACAAATTAAATAGCTGAATGCAGAACATCACATGCAGTAGCATAATATTGTATTTAGTTTACTGGTTGGCTTAGGCTGCGGTTCCATGCTGGGGCAATGCATAAGTTTTTAGCAGGTGCTGCAGAGTATTTTTAGGGGAAATTAGCAGTGCTGGGGTCCCATGTCTTCCAATTATTTCTGGTGGAGGGAAGTTATTTGATAATGTAAACATCCTGTGTGCTTGTAATGGATTTTTATTCACGTAAAAACTGATTACCCATGGTGTTTTAAAATTTAAATGGATATTGTAAGGGGTTCTCGATGTCCTATTTACAAGTTTTTTAAAACTAAATTGTTTTGCATGTATTGGAAACTCTTAACAAGCTAATGACTATGAGCAATAGTTAATAAGGGTTCTACTATATGAGAATCCTTAAATCTTGCATGTATTTTTGAGTATAATAGTTTATAATTAAAATTAAAGCTAAATAAATATGATGTTATGAAGAGTGCAGGGTTAGGAAATGTCTTGAAAAAATCCCAAGTTAAATCTCGTATGCATCTTTTAATACAATTGATAACAATACAAATTAAAGCTAAACAAATATGATGTACTGAAAGGAGTAAGGTTAGAAAAAGTCTTTAATATATATCATGATGATAACATGTTTGAGGAAGATAGTCTTAAATTGCTTCCATGAGAGGGAACAAAATAATAATAAATATTTGGAGAATACAATGTGGAGCTTTGAGTTTAGAAATAAAAAATGTGAAATATATATCATCATGCATGCATGTATATAATGAATGTGTTGCTGTGTATGGGTATTGTAAAATGCTCCTCTAGACAATATAAGTGATAAATACTACATAAGTTTCATGGGCTAAATATGAGTGATAAAAGCACATAAGTATCATGCCCCATGTGCGAGAGGTGTAAGCAATGTAAGGATAGGAGTATAATGCCCATTTGGGAAAAGTGTAATTAATAAAAGTCTAATAGTAGTATGCCCCAAGAGGAAAATGTAAACAATGTAATCATTGGAATAAGGTGCCCCCTAGGGGTGAAGTACAAACAATAGAAGCACATGAATATCAAGTCTAAAATGTAAATAATATAATCATTGTAATGTCATATGCCCCTTAATAGGAAATGTATAAGCAATATAACACATAACATCTCATGACCCCATACGGGCTATATATATAAGTAATGTAAGCTATAATCTGTGTAAGCACGAGAGAGAAATGCCTCTCCATGGGTACAATATGAGCAATATGGTACCGAAAATGATATGCCTAGGAGTGAGCAAGATATAGGCAATATAGCCCAATGAATGATATGCCCCTATTAGGGTAAGATATAAACAATGTGGAGGTAATGATCACAAAGATACATCAATGTAAGGCACAAGTAAAGGTCCTCAACCCTAATAGACACATGATATGAAATTTGAATCATGGAAGCATAGGTAAATATGAAAGATAAAGTTGGACATGGTATGGTTCATGTCACTATGAGACACAACAAATCCCTTATGAAATTAAGTGTAGTAGGAACAATTCACATATATAATTAAGCATAGAGAAAACATATAAGAGACGACAATCGCGAGTAGGCACATAAGATGGTGAATACACATCAAACAAAGCAAACAAGTTACATATGTGGCTATTCATGAAACAAACACTCTAAAGACATGCCAAACAAGGAGCAAATTTGCTAAAAAACATTCCAAACATGGAGAAACACATTGAAGGAAAGCCGAACATGGCTCAAAAATGCTAAAGACAGACCAAACACGTAGAAAACATGCCAAACATATTAATACACACTAAGCACACAAGAATATTCAACATAGAGATAATTTTTCATAAGGAAATTATATAAGCATAAAATACAATGAAGGCCAAGCATTTGGATCATACAATACTATATCATTATAGTTGAAAGTTTTTGTTTCATGAGAAATCATACAAATATGATCGTTTGTATAAGTCAATGAATGTTAAACACTGATAATAATAGGAGATCGACAAATGCCCATGTTGGGGGCACACCTTTTATATGCATCTTCTTGTGAGACATACATTACACTTGCCATTTTTTTAGGGCGATCAATTGCAGATTTGTTGATGAGCATTGTTGTTAACTCTTTATTTAATCAACTTAATTGTTTATGTCATTCTAACTAGGGCAGTGTCCAAGGCTATATGCAATAAGATTCCTTTGAGTAGATAACAATTGCTTGGTCGGTCTATCTATTTAAGGGGGCAAGTCCTAAATGCTAGAAAATAAATCTAATCTATGATAGGGAATTACACACATAGATCAAAATAAAATCAAACTTGCTTGTTGGAATTGGAACACACAACACTTAATTTGAAAATTCTTGTCGCGTTATAGTCTAGTAAATCAACACAACATAGTTGGGTGTGCTGGCACCTCACTTAGTAATCTGTTAAAGTCAACATATACAATCAATAACAAAATCTAAATACCAATTACACCATGTGCATCTCTACGAGCTTTGGCAATCCATGCTAGATTATCCATTACAAACACATGACTCAGCCAATTGATAGTGCACACATAGACACACACATACATACAAATCTGAACACACTCTACTCACTAGTCGTCCATATACTCACATACATACTCATTACATGGAATTTTATACATATTTATAGGGTGGGAACTTGTCCTTCACCGCTTACATGCTTTTATCTATTAATAAACAATTCTTAAATATAGTCTACATGCTTGCACTTTCCTATAACTAGGTGTCATCTTGTGGTTCTCCATAAGCGGCTTACTGTGTGTTATAAATAGCCTTTGCTTCACTCATGTTGCATGCACTATAAGTAGATATGTCCCCACGCTATAAATAGCTTGCTCTATTCTCCATGCCATGCTATACTTAGCTTTCTCCGTCCATGCATAACCTATATTTAGCTTTCCTTGGTGAACACGCCATCTTCCACATGTGTCCTATTTTTAGCCCATCCCTCATTTCTGCTAACTCTTGAATTTTTGTCTCTGCACACAACCCTTCACGCATTCCCTTCCTCATACCTTGTGCACTTCTTTTCCTTGTGCAATTTTTGATTTCGTGCTTCTGCATTCACCTTCGTGCATCCTTTTGTCCTCACGCATGCCTTCATACTTGGTCATTTCTTCAATCCAACATTACCCCACACTAGGGATCTTGTTCATCCTTGGCAATACAAGAATAAAAGAATGGGAAGAGTCACGTCTAAAAAAAGAATCTGGGCAAATTCCAAAAGAATGCCAAGAATAAAGAATGTTCACTACTGTGCGCTCCAAAACTAGGCTCAAGGTGTTGGTAGAAGTTTGGGAAATTCTAGGTTGATGGATGCCTCTAAGTGCTTCCATTCTTCTAGTGCAATATTTGACCTTCTTGGTGTTGATTCAACAATATTGGGCATCTTCTCCAGGGCCAGCTCTCCATCCTTCTCCTGTAACTCCTTCAAAATTATATCCCATTCAATAGCCATACCTTCCAGGTTATTCACCCTCCTCATCACCATGGTCTACACCTCTCATAGCCTTGGCTCTATCCTATTATGCTTAGCTTTATTATACTACTGTCTTGTTTGCTACCTCTTACAAAACCTTTTCACGTGTCACCCTATCTCCCGTGTATAATGAAGCTTGTAAGTGGTCTAACTCCACTTCATCTTCTGCAAGGCGAACGCTTATTATTGAGGCATCCTTGAACCTGCCAAAAATTTCTCAGCCCTCTGTGCGACTTCCTTCATTGCAACACCTAGGTCTTTATACACCTTTACTCTTTGGTCCACCTTTTCCTTGTTTTCTTGTGTCAAGTTCTTTGGTGTTGACCCTTGTCCCTTATTTTCCATCTCAATCAATAAGTCAATTAATTCTTCCAGGGTGTCAATTTCCCTGCTTTTATTCATCTCTGCCTTTAAGGCTATATCCGGGCATGAATTCACAATGCACATAATCGGTTGTGTCGATTCGGTATTTACAGAAGTTAGCTAGGTCTTGTACTTATTCAATTGTACAACCAAATTCTTATTTTTTACTTATATCTTCAAAAAATTTGTGTGCGGTGCACAATGTGGCTCCCTTATCAATGTTTCATGTGTAACTTCATTCACCATCTTGACTAGCGTGTTGCTTTCCTGCGCGTTCGACATATGTGTTGAAACCAAAATTGGGAGTTTATTTGTGGGATCTCTTCTCCCCTTTAGCTCGTTGATGACATCCATGTTAAGCTCGAACTCGGGCTCCTCCATGTGTGTTTGCATTGTGTGTCCTTTCATGAGCATGTGATCTCTCCATCATCTCCCAACCATAAAGTTTCTCTGTTTCCATTGAGCTATAAAATCTTGTCCTTACTTTTGTAGGGTCATCGATGTAGGAAACTTGATGCTGGGGAGGTGAGCTATGCCACAACCTTCTTGCTCTTGATGACTTCGGTGTTGTTACGCCGTGTCTTTGCTCTTGTGACGAATCCTACTCTTCCTACTACCATATGTATTCTTTCTCCTCTTCACACATCTATTCCTCAAAATTTCGGTGTTCTTGTTCCTCTTCTTGCTCATGTGGTTCCTCTTCTTACACAATGTGGATGATATAAATTCTCTCTCCCCTCATCCTCTCCAGTCCCTATGGTTTCTTCATCCCACACTTCATCTTTTGGGCCAGGATGGCGCGCGGTCTGAACAGAGCTTACTAGAGGTGTTCTTTGGGGTGCATGCGCGGAAGCCTCCTCTTGTTCCATCCGTCTTCTCAACCTAAAACTTTGATCCAACAAAATCTCTTCTTATTCCTCTTCTAGAGTGGGCTCGCATATGCACTTCGGTATTCTTACGGTTGTTTTCTTAGATGGGGGTGGCGCAAGATTGGTGTCGTGCACTTCAACCACCTTACCATCATGTAGCTTGGGATTCAAGTAGATGTAGACCCGACATGCCTCCTTCCCTACCATCAATTTCATGATGGGATTAAGGTCCATCATATCTGACTCCATTATCTCCACGTAGGGTGCCTTGGTCTCATATCCATAGGATTTGTGCAAGGTGTGGTAGTCAACATCGACCATATCCTCGTTAAACTTAAGTGGTTGCACATCCTTGATCATGTTTACTATGCTTTTGAAGTATTTAGCGGTGAATGCAAACGAGAGTTTGCACCAAGGGACCATCTCTCCACTAAACAATAAAAACCTTCCAAGACTGAAATGTTGCATCACTGCAAACTCTTCCTTCTCTCCTAGATCTCGCTTGGTAACTCTCTGGCACGCACCATTCGTTCTTGAAGGCATTGCGCAACCTCTTATACCATTTATCCAAGTGCGCCTTATAAACATTTGTAACCATGCCATCACAAGTATACTTTGAAAATCTCCTAGTGGTGATCGTTGCCTAGGGATGCTCCCATTCTCTCCCATTTGGCCCATTCGACACTTCAATCTCCAAAAATACTATAAGAAACAAGATTGAACCCCATGTAATTTTCTCTCCTTTTTCATGTTGGGTGCTTTCCTCTTCAACGATGCCCTCTACGATGTATAGAGTGATGTTATACCAGGTCCCCTGCACCATCTTATGCACGATGTGTGAGAATTTCTTGTTTACCTTATACCATCCCTCTGAGATGCCTAACTTGCAACATACCAGGCATGGGACTACTCTTGTCCCGGGTCCGCAATGTTGGTAACATTGAACGTATGCCCTCCCCTCGATAATGTAGCTTAGTTGATGTCTCCTTCACTTCAGACTTGTCATGTATATCTAGCATGATTTCTACGCCGCTATCGCGTAGCCCTGTTTCTTTACTAATCAATTGTGTGGTGATGCACATCCTTCTACATGTGAAGTAAAAGTAGTCCTCGTGGACTATTGAAATTAAGCACCGCAATAGGCGTGCATGCTCACCAAAAAATGACAACTCAAACAACTATAAGACCCCGACATATACCAAGGTCTTGTGCACTTTGTCATCTAACACAATTTTCCCTGCTATAGTTAAATGACTTGTCTCCTTTATCACATCATTTTTTATATCACTTTCATGCCCTAGCGCACGGTGGTTATAATCACTAATTTTGCACTTCCAGATTTGAGATGTCCACGGCTTGCCAACTATCACTTCATGTGGGTACTACATTTGTGTGTACTAGACACTATGGGTTTCCTCCATTAGCTTCTTGTTCTAAGGTACCCTCTTCATTGATGCAATTTCCTCCTCTAGTTTGAAACTTCTACAACTCTTGGAAACTGCATATACCGGCTTCTCCTTCTTACTCCAACTATTCACCTTGTACCCTTTTAATCTCAATTCTTAATCCACATGCACCTCAACCTCTCGGAACCACTGCATGACCTAATTCTTCAAACCAATTGCGTGCCCTAACTCAACAATGTCCGCTTCACTCAAACCTGCAACCCTAATTCTCAAATTTCCCAATCCTTATATAGCTTCCACTCATCGTTTTCTCAAACACAAGGAACTTTATTCCTCGCATTGGTTGCTCGGTCACCGTTTTCGCTTCCCTAGTTCGCTAGAGCTCTGAATCGCACAAACCGCTAAGGTTATCTATTCACAAGGTGAATTATAGCCATTTCTCGTGCTTATTTATAAATTTCCAATTTTTTGAGCATTTAACTTAGTAGGTGACATTTTCTCTCCAATGTTTCATGTTTCCCACCTTTTTCCAGCCAATATTGGGTTTTCCAAGTTCCTTTTTCACACATGGAATGCATAACCTTCTGGCACACAACTACTTTCTTAGGTTGTAAATCCTCCTAAGCGCATCCTTCCATGCCGTGTACTTGCTTTCCTAAGAAAATAATTCTTCTTGTGCACACCTCTTCGCACCGCACTTGTCCTCTCTCTATGCCATAAGACAATTAGTTTTCTTCCTCCTGCGCTTCCTACCTTGTGTTATATTGTGTGTTATTCCTCTCATACACCTTGTTTATCACTGCCAAGCTTTCCCATACATCTTTGAGTGAGATGTTCCATCAATGAGCAGATCACACCATTATTTCGTGCACCTCATTCATCATTTTACAATGCATGTGTGCTTACGCATTTGTCCACTTCGCACTCTTTACCAGCTACCCCACACTAAAAGCATGTGCATTCCTCTGCGCATCATGTCTTAACAAATACATCAGCTCCTGCACGTAAATTCACTTATTACAAAGCACCAAAAAAAAATTGAAAGGGAAACCTAATCTAAATGGAAAGACTGCCTTATTATAAACATAAAAGAACAAACTTATTTATAGTAGGGCTTCAACCTACTCCCATTAAAGTAATTGGGAAACATGGTTCCATCTAGCGCTTGCAGACTGACAGATTCTAGAATTTAATATCTTGGTTACTGTAAAGGGTCCTAACCAATGGACTCTGAGCTTCCCTAAGTGACATGAAAACTTGGAACCATATAAAAGCACCAACCCACATATTGAAAAGAATTGTTCTTAATATGCCTGTCATGTTAGGCTTTCCTTTTCTATTTTTAGACCCCATCACGTATTTATGTGTCATTCATCTAATTATATCAATTTATCAATGCACTCGGTTACTTCCTATTCATCTGTGAATCCTCCTATGCTCGTAATACGTAGGGATGGTAACATGAAATCAACTGGTAAGACAAATTTTGCACCAAAATCCAACTGGAAAGGTGTTTATTTGTTCAACCTCTTATAGGTAGTCGTGTATGCCCATAATACAAATGAAACTTTTTCATCCCAATCTTTTCTTCCTACATCACATATTTTACTCAAGGTTTGTCCTAAGATTTTGTTGAAAGCCTCTAGTACCATTTTCCTATGGGTGATAAGGGGTAGTCTTATGATGATCTACCATAAATTTAGCTAACAATATTATAATTTTATCATTCAAGAAATGGTTTCCCCTGTCACTAGTAAGGATCAATGGATAACCATACCCGATGATAATATTCTCACATTAAATCTATGGAGACCACCTAAAGAAGGATGGATTAAGTTGAATTTTGATGGTGCAGCTAAAGGAAATCCGAGAAGGGATGGTTGTGGATGTATTTTTATAGATTCTCATTGTCAACCAGTGTTGGTTATGGCTGTAGATTGTGGGATCTCCTCAAATAATCAAGCAGAGGGGATGGTCCTCCTTTTTGGTTTATTAGAGGCCAAAAAGAATAAGTGGTCTTGTTCATGGATTGAAGGAGATTCGAAAGTAATTATTGATATGGCCCAAGATTGGATTTTGTGTGCCTGAAGCTACTTCCAATAGGTAAGAATATTAAGGTCATCCTTTCCTCTTTCTCAGAGATAAGGATATCCCATGTTAAAAGAGAAGGGAATAGGGTTGTTGATTGCGTTGCTAATAAGGGTGTGGATGTCTGGGAAAATATGCATTTGAGTAGGCACATTTGGGAGGAGAACTTCCCGAGTGATGTCGTGTCTCTAATCAAAAATGATAAAAGGGTGGTGGAAAATCATGAGGTAGAGTAGAGGGTTGGCATCGGTCATTTATGGATTTTATTGGTATCATGATAAAAGGATTGGGACATCTTACCAAGGATCTTGATGACGATTCATTTTCCTCCATTCATGTGAGGTGTGTTGGTTTCTATTAAATCTAGTTCTGGGTGAGTTCTCCTTTTCCCTTGTCTTTTTTTACGATTCTCGAAGGAATTGCTCCGTGTATCTCGACAATGGCAGTAGGTGGTTTTGATGAAGAATTCGGGGAGCATGGAGGCTAGGTCGAGCAGGAAAAGGCAGAGGGCATTGACTGGCGAGGATGCAAGGGAGTCCTTTTCTTCTTGGATGGACAGGAAAATTTAGAATGTGGCCATGATAAGCCAGTTAGAAAAAGTATGGTCGATATGGAGAACTTCAAAGAGGAGGAGGCAGACATTTACGAAAGTATGAGGAAGCTAATGCTCGACCCCAATCATTCAATTGGGTGAAGAAATGTATCTGACATGACACAAGAGGTTGAGTGTTGCTAATATAATGTCTAATTCCTCAAGGGATTTTATTCTCCATAAGGAGCACACAAATGCGGAGGAGTGTCTGATTAACTTATAGTTCCATATTCATGCTTTGAAGAGGGGTGTGTAGGCGGTTTTGCGTGGTCCGGAGGTGATTACAGAGAATTAGGGTTTAGAGCTGTTTGAGAGAGCCAAGGTGGTGATGCTAGAATGTTGCATGGATCTGTCCACATCCTCGCACGCAGAAAAGGGGGTTTGGATGTGGAAATCATATAGGAGGTCTCGCCGAGTGGACGAAGGGCTTAACCTTTCCAGCAGCGATAGTGTCCGAGAGAATGTCAGTTTGTGAAGATTATTTTGTCATAGGCTTCAGTCTTTTGTGTTATTTGGCTTGTAATGGCGGTTAGAATATATAATTATATATAAATGGTTGTAACTATGGGTAAAGTTATGTTGATTACAGCACTTTCCCATTAATTTTGGTATGTATGAAGCATAATAATGTGCTTGAAAACTTTATGGGAGTCCACTGATGAAAGATATTATCATGGATTGGTTCCTCATGCATTGTTTTTTTTTTCAAGCTAGGTCCTTTTCCCTAGGAATATATATATATATATATATATATATATATATATATATATATATATATATATATACTTATATAAAATCATAATGTGTATATATCAAATATAATGTTTTCATAATGTGATAGATCAAAATAATGTCTTTTTGGAGCAGCGTATGAATTTATCTTGTCATAGTGATAGTTCTTTTAATTCATGTGTTATAAATATATCTCTCCCTCGTGGGCCTTGTTTTTATCCTTCTAGGTATATCCCACCATATGATGTTTCTTACCAACTTGTTAGCATCCCAAAAATAATTATAATCTATGAGCAAAGCTATAAGCGAATTACAAAATGAAGTTATAATCCTATGTATATCCTCTAATTCATTTTCTAGTTGATTTGACGATAACTATGTTACTAATCAAATTTATAGTGTGACACATTTACAATGTCACATTCCCACACAGATTTCATATGTTCAAGTTCATCATATTCACTAGAAAATAGTACCCTTCTCTCAACACATTGACCATTTTTCTATATGTTTACAATTATATGCACATAATGAGAGGATCTCAATTAAGGATTTCCCACCTAGTCTCTCCGGTTTTACATTAGTACGGATTCAAAGTTTACCTATTGGTTCTATTGATAGCTATATTTTATGACAATATTTATTACTTGGTAATTTTCACTTACATATTGTTGCACATCATGATTTTGAGCACTTGAAAGTAATTCACCGGTATCCGATGAATCAATCTATTCCTATTTAGGAAGAATCACATCTTTAGTACGCAAAGTCAATGTTAAATCCAAATTATAAATTACAAGCATCACATGTTTTCCAAATCTTGGTAACTCTTTTTCTCACATCATTTCTTAATCAATCAAGTGAGTCCATTTCTCCATTAGTATACAAAATAGTAGCTTACGAAGAGGGTTCATTGGATGGATATCCTAAGCTAGATGAAACCCTTATGTCCTCAAACCCTTGATAGTTTCTTGAATGATCATCCAACATGCAAGAGGCCCATATCTCAAATACATTTTCTTCTAATTATATGTCAATAATCATAAGTCATTCAACTTACAATGAATATGTATATTTAACTAAGTAAAGGTATAAATGTGATATTGTTATCCACTTGTGAAATCAATATACTTACCACTCCCTTGTGCAATTTGATTGATAAGAGGTTTATTTCACTACCTATTACTTGATATAGGTTATAAAAGCATTTTATACAAAATTGAGTAAAAGAATTTTGTAAAATTTAGCATCACATTAATGGACATGACACAAACAAGTGTTGGACATTACATGATAATATCCAACATTTCAATCATGAACATGTTATATAAAGCCTAGAAGAGAAAATGTTAGAGAACATAAGGTACCACGAGACCAAAAAAAGTTTAAAAGAAAATATGTAATCCGCCTAAGCAAAAGGATGTAATCAAAGCATCACCTCGAATAAAATAGGAACCATTTATCAAAGTATTATAAACAAAGAAATGAATTGATCCATTTTACATGTATGAGAAATAATTAACAATGGAATTCATACTAAGGTAATAATTGACAAGGAGTAAGTACATAACACATGTATCTTATATCTAATCAAGAAAATATGATATAATCAACATGACTTATATAATTTTGTTCCATTTATGAATTCAATAGGACATCTAAATCTACATGTTGTAGATGGGTGCAAAGTTACATATAGTACATTTTAAATGTTGTCTAACAATAATGACTTTAGTGACATCTTATGATAACATTGGTTAAAATAAATGGAAGTGACTATATGTAGTAATAATGAGTGCATTAATTTTTTCTATGAGGATCGAATGGTTTTCTACATCCGACTTGTAGCTAATATAATCTCCTAATATGTCTTATATCATTTATTTATGCTTTCATACACTTAGTAAGTCATCTTATGTGGTTTACATAACATAAATATGGTATATATAGGAGGTAGTAACTAATATATAATTATATTGAGTACGTGAGTCTTATTGTAAGGTTTGAAGTTCCCCCTTGAAGTGGGTAAGTCATTGATACTTGCACATGCTCATATTATCTCTCTATTTTTTCATTCTTGGTATTTTTATGCTATTATTATGATATATCATATTAGTTTCATTACAAGTAGTTTTAGAGCTTTGATTTGGGGCTAAATTCGATCAAACCCCTATTTTTATATTTTCCTACATCTCACTAACCATAGTTGATTTTTGTAGAATTATGTTTACTAAAGTTGAGACATATCTATAGAAGTCACCCTTAAATTTTCAAATTATTCTTATTGGTTTTGAGGAAGTTATATGCATTCTAGAATTATGTTTACTAAAGTTGAGACATATATAATTCTCTCCTTAGATTAAATTGTGTAATTTCTCTAAATTGTCTACATTTTCACAAATATTTAGATTTATTAATTTAGGTTTATTCTTGGATTTTTTTTCTATCTAGATGCATCATTTAACAAATCTAAACCCTAATTGTCATGCCAAGACGATTGGCTAGAGGTAGGAAAAAAATTCCACCACTCTAGGGAATGTTGGCATTGTGTTGTCATTGATGTCAAAGTGTGATGTTGTCAGTATTGTTTGAGGTCATTGATGTAAACTAAAGAAATAAACATGAAGGTTGATTGGTAGTGTCATGATAAGTTAAGTTTCTTGTTGAGATGGCATGGTGTCTCATGGTGTTTTGAGCAGTGTAGTGGATTAGAAGAGTGTTGTACTGACTTTCAGAGGTATTGGTGATGTTGTTCATGTTTCATGATGTTTTTTGAAGGTCCTTACAGGTGTGAAAGTGTGTCAAAGTGATGATAAGTTCAATTTGGTTTGTGCAAGCATGTTCAAGGTGTTTGTTTGTGAGGCCTAATCAATAGGTATGCTATGATATGATGGAGTACAAGTATGTATAAGGTTTTGAGCTTGGTGAGAGTAGGATAAGTATGTAGATGTATTGTAGAGACACTTACAAATGTCTCAAAGTGTAGGTATAGGGCTAAGTCATGTTTTCTAGGTCTACACTAGACCTATTCTCAAGCCCTAAGTGACCTAATGAGGTGTGCAGGTATGATTTCAGCTTGGAAATTCAAATGTGAGCTATGTTAGAGATGTGGAAAGTTTTTACAGAATTTTGGTGAAGTTTGAGGTCAGTAATTTGAGCATATTGCATGGAAAGTGAGTTTTAGGTTTGTTTCTAGACCTAGTCCTTGAGAAAGCATGCCCTAATGAAGTGGAGTCATCATTTATGAGTGCATTTGAGAAAAGGTGAGTATTGGAGATGTGTTATAATGTTTATTCAAAGGTGTAGACAAAATTTCAGGTCCTAATGTTGAAGATTTTGCAAGTTATATCTCTTTTGCTCGTCTTGAGTTCTAGAAGTGAAAAAACAAGGTCAATTTGGACAGTTTGATGCTCGTTGGCACATGTAAAATTTGCATGGTGGTCCAATATATTCATGGTAGTTGGGTAAGGGTCCTAAGATTTCATTCCAATCATTATTTTGAGAGTTAAGGGCAGAACTTTATGAACAATCATTAAGAAGCTAAATAGCTTCTAAACCCTTCTAAAACCCTAGGTATGAAGCGATGGAGAATATCTTCTTCTAGTGGCCTAGAATGGATTGTTTTGGATTGTATGATGATTTGAGGTTGTAGAGGACTCTCTCAGGTTTCTCTAGGTGCAAGTTAGATATTTTTAAGTTGTGTGTCGACCCCACTCAAAAATGTAATTTTATGAAGAAATTTAGTTTGCTCTCAAGTTTTGCATTAAACCTATTGACTAAATTGGTTGTGGAGGAAGTATGGAATATATTCTACATGTCCAATGTGGTTTCATATCATGGTTGTTCCCTTAGGAGGTCTGTTATGGCTTATTTTTCAAGACTAGTTTTGGAGCAGTTTTGGGAATTTTCAGGTGACACAGTTGCGAAAGAATTTTGGAGGTGTTTCAGTATTATTTTTGGTATTGTGATCATTTTATGATGACCCCGAGGAACAATATTTTAACTGGTATATCACACTTTCATATTTGAGGATGTTTGATGTGGTTTTGGCTTCAATCTCTGAAGACTAGTTTTGTAGGTCTTAGACCTAGTGAAGAAGGTTGCTCCTTTTGGTGGTATCATTCATGAGATGATGGTGCATGTTGATTCAAGCTTTTCGGATGTTGTTAATGTAATTAGAAAACATGTCTAAGTGGTTTCCAAGTTTTGGTGAAGGTCGTTTTTGGCTCAAGAACAATCAGCTTTGGCGAGTTGGCGCTTTGGCGCTTTAGGGCTTCTTGAGTCCTAATGGGGATGTGAATGTTCTAGTGTCTATTGCCGACCTAAGTGGTTCTTTGTGTGATGTTTTTTATAATTTTATTATGATGTTATGATGTATTTTTCCATATGATGGCTGACCTATATGTATTAGGATCATAAGTCATGTATAAAGCAAGTTGTGTGTCTCATGTGAGATAGTTGAGAAGGTTAGAGAAAGTGTGAGCTAGAGGGGGTGTCTGTAGAGGTGAAAGAGGTATTTGTGACCATGAATATATGGTAGAGAAGATGATGTGATTTCCAAATAATTTTTGATGTTGGCGAGATAGGTCGATGATCTAATCAACTTGAAGGAAAAAGTTCTTGAGAAAGCAAGGCTTGAAGGTAGTTTTGAGAAAGATAGAGGGAAAGTAAGCTTCATAGTGTCATCATCAGTTGTTGGTGCAACATTTCAAAGATGAAAAACATATTAGGTGTTTATGGTTGGTGCTGAGTCATCTAGGGGGTTGGTGCCTCCTTGTAGGGTTGGTGCTCTACTAAAACTAGGGGTTGGTGCTCCTTGTGGGGTTGGTGCCTCACTAAACCTAGGGGTTAGTGCTCTTTGTTGAGTTAGTGCTCAACTAAATTTAAAACATGGCTATAATAAAGTTTTTTCAATGGGTTTTCTTCCCCTTGAGGGTTTCCTACTTATATCTCGTGTTCATGTGTTGATGTGTTCTTCTTTTCTCATGTTTGGTTATGGTTCTTGAATACATGGTTAATGATTAATGGTTAAGTTGATGAATGGTTAATGAATGGATAAAGTACATGTTAAAGAATGTTTTATTGCCCACAGATTCACCCCCCCTCTCAGTGGTTGTTCTTCCAACAATTGGTATCGAGAGAAGGACCTCACGAAGAACAATATGGCTAAGTAATTGATGAGAGAGTGTCAAGAGTTAAGATATGTTGTCAAGGATGAAGAAACCATCAAGGATCTCAAAAATCAGTTAGAAGTTGCAAGTATAAGTCTGAGATAAAAATAAGATGAGTGTGATTAGTTGAGGACCAAGCTATGTTCTTTAGAGGAAAATCATGAGAAGTAATTAGAGGTTAGCTAAAGAGTGCTTATGATAATCTTGGAAATGAAGAGGATGAGGTAGATTTGTATGTAGAATTGGTGATTCAAAGAATGAAGAACTACAAGTTAGATTCAGTGATAAAGGAGTATGAGACTCAAGTTGAGTCTGTGACAACAACTCTCAAGACCAAGGAAGAAGAGTGTGTCAAGCTCAAGACAGAGGTGGAAGCCCTAAAATTTAAAGAGGATGAATCCATCAGGTATGAATCAAAGATAAGGTCTTTGAAGGAAGAGTTGGAGCAAGCATCTAGCATGTTTAAGACCTATAAGAAGTTGGAGAAGAGCTATGAGGATCTAAATGCTATTTTGAGAAGTCAAAAGTTAGCTAGTGACAAATCAAGTCTTTGATTCATTAAAGACATCAAGAAGAGCTATGGAGGTGTCTATGCAAGTCCTAAGGATCAAAAGGAGGATGCTAGTACAAGCAAAGTCTATCCCAAGAGCAATGCAATGTCTAATCCCATCAGGCAGCCAAATGCTATGAGGTATGCAAGTTTGTTTCATGGTTATTGTTATGATTGCAATCAATATGGTCATAGAGAAAAGGATTGTAGGAGGTCCTTCAAGAGTAAGTACCCATGGAGAAATGGAAGAAATCACAATCATCATCATCATCATCATTCAAGTGGTATGCATAATGTTGTTTGTTATAACTGTCATAAGAAGGGTCATATTATAAGGTATTATCATCATGTTGCTCCAAGTCAAGGCAAGAAGTTTGTTGCTTCCTTCCAAAGGCAAGAAGGTATGGGTGTCAAAGACAGTCAAAGAAGCATCATGTATAGTCAAGAAGGTTGATCATGCAAATGAAGTTAAGAATAATGAGCCAAATATAGTCAAGTCCGGGTTTGATATGCAAGGAGGAATGTTTTCCATGATAGTGCAAAATCTAATGATCTAAGAAATTCATGTGTGTTTACCAGGAATCCAATCTATAGAGGAAGAAAAGGAAGATGTGGTCATCAAGCCTAAGGTGCCAAAGAATACTAAGAGGAGGAGCTTGGATATGCTTTGTTGTTGAGATGACAAGATTTTTGATTTGTGCAAAGTCAATTAAGAAGCAATGAGAAGATTGTTACCTAGTCGAAATATGTTCAAAGGTAAGTTTGTGTGTTGTTGTTTACATAAGGCTATGGTGTATTGTGAAGAGCACCAAAGTGGTTTGAGTGGGTTTTGCAAGAAGATATTTTGATTGAAGAGTGATGTGTGGCATGTTCTTAGGGAAGTGTGATTGGTAAACAAGATCAATATGCCCTTGTTCAAGCCTATAATGTTATGAATCCATGAAAATGCATTGTCTAGTGGTTTTTGTGAGGTCTTAGAAGCAGAATAGGGTCAATTCTAGGAATTTAAAGTGTTATCAGGTCTAGATGAGTCATGAAGATGGGGGGAGCCTATCTAGTTGCTAAAACAAAGTGCTCTAGTTTTGAAATTGGTGTCTTAAGATCTAGAAGGCATGAAGATCGTGTAAGAAGTTATGACAAGATAGTTGAAGGCTTGACAGTGTTATTGGTATATTCATGTTGAAGTCTTGAGAAGATGTATCAAGATTCGATTGAAGGTTGACAACTTGGAAGTTTGGTATGGTACAGTCTCAAGGTTTACAATGAATAAGCATAAATAGGAATATGACTCAAGGGGGGCATGAACATGTTTATGCTTCATATAGTAATTTTGTGCTCAGGAACAGTCATGAAGGTATGTTGCCATGTTACGGTCTTGTTGCAAGTAAATGGTTTCAGAGAATGCTAAAGTGGATTACAAGGCATGAGTGATGTCTTGTTCTATTACAAGTAGGGTGCCTCAAGTTGAGACAATCAGATTGGAGTGTGTGATGACTTGACTAGTTCTCATCACGATCACGAAAGTGTGTTTCTAGGTGAGTACCGTTGCAGCCATGAAGGCATGTTGTAAGCATAGGAGTATTCTTGTAGCACCTAGGCAAAGTATGGTCAAATTTGGGTCAGTAAAGAGATGACAAAGTTGCATTGAAAGGAAAGTATGTTGACAGAGGTTAAGTTATTTGTTCATACATTGATATCCAGGTAGTATTTGATGAAATCAAGTGTTAAGAAGTCGGGGAGCCTATCTACATTATGAAGTTACAAGGCATGTTTGTATTGTTTCTTATGCTTGGATCTATGTGTTAAAGTACTTGAAGTCGTAGGTGGTGTTTTCTAGCTCGTTTAAAGAAGGTTGTCACAACTCGTTTTGAGAAGATTTGTTGCATCAAGGGAAAGTTAGAAGGTGTGTATTGGTTTCTAGTTGTTATTGAAGTATTGAGAAGTAGTGGGAGCCGAGAAAATCTGTTTGAGCTCCATGATCAAGGATGTTGTGCTAAATAATTCTTCATGATCATAAAAATAGATAAGCATGTTTTGGTAGAAGTTAAGCATCTTCATTGAGCATTCGCTTGGTATCTAGCAGACTTGTTAGAGGTGTCTAGAAGTCATGGGGACTTGAGGAGTTTTTGTAGTGCCAATAAGGCAAAAAAATCATGAAGACGAGGATGGATGTTGCATACGGTGTTGTTGGTAAGATGAGTTATTTGTTGTCATTTGATAACAGGTTGGTAGTCTATTTGAAATTAGGCATATGTGAGAAAGGAGTAGCTTTGGAATCAAGGATTTGTTGATCTAGTGGTATCAAGACTAGGTGAGTGATCTTGTGTTCTTGAGAAATAGTGCTTTAGGTCGGGGAGCTGAGCAAGAGGTTCTCTTAGCTCCATAAATAGGATTAGTTATGTCGAAGGTATGCGAGGTGTAAAGACAGTTAAGGAAGCTAGCAGAGTTGAGGTGTGATGTATGAAAGGTAAGAGATTGTTCATTCTTTCTAGCATGTTGACAATTGTCGTTATGAGTTAAATGATGAATGATCAAGGTCCGAGTCATTTTCTCAAGTCATTCATTTGCTAGGGGGAGAATGTGTTGAGTTCAGCTCAAAACAAAAGTTGAAGAAGGTCAAATGGACCTTGTTTAAATTGGTTGATGTTTCCAACTAAAAGGTGAATCCATTATGTTGTTTGAAGAAGTTACGGGTATGTTGCTTTGTTGTTTCTTCAAAAGGGGAGAATGAGCTGATATCATATATGAGACTCTTAAGGGGAGAATGAGCTAGTTGTGTTTGTCATCAATGGGTTCGCCATCAATGACAAAGGGGGAGATTGCTGGATTCTTTTGTCATTTATGTCAAAGTGTGATGTTGTCAGTATTGTCTAAGGTCATTGATGTCAAATGAAGAAAGACACATAAGGTTGATTGGTAGTGTCATGAAATTTTAAGTGTCTTGTTGAGATTACATCGTGTTTCATGGTGTCTTGAGTAGTGTAGTTGCTTAGAAGAGTGTTGTAGTGACTTGCAGAGGTATTGGTGATGTTGTTGAGGTGTCATGAAGTGTGTTGAAGGTCCTTGCAGATGTGAAGGTGTGTCAAAGTGATGAGAAGTTTGGTGTGGTTGGTGCAAGCATGTTCAAGGTGCTTGTTTGTGAGGCCTTGTCAATAGGTATGGTATGATATGATTGAGTACAGGTATGTAGTAGTTGTTTGAGCTTGGTGAGAGCATGGGAAGCATGTAGATGTGTTGTAGAGACACTCACAAGTGTCTTAGAGTGCAGGTATAGGGATAAGTCATGTTTTCTAGGTATGCACTAGACCTATTCTCAAGCCCTATGTGACCTAATGAGGTGTGCATGTATGATTTTAGCTTGGAAATGTAAATTTGAGCTATGTCGAGTTGTATAAACAAAATAGTGTGCCCTCTCAATGCTTCAAAGCAACCTTGTTATGTTTTCCACTCCTATGTTGGAACATAAATGTATATCACTAGAGGTATTCTACCCACTCCATATGCTTTTGATTCAATAGTTACTAACAATTTATGAATTACGCAATGCATGATGATTAGTATACAAAACATTATTTGACAAGTAATGCCTCCACTTATCAAGTACTTGCATAAGGTTATCAAAATCTTGATCATACACATTGTACTTCCTCTTTGCAATCTTCATCTTCTCACTAGAATATGTTGTTTGTCTTCTTTCTTGACTCAAGTACTTGGTGTCAATGGTGGTACCACTAGAATCACAATCTACTTAGAATACCTTCACAAAATTGAGCAATGTCTAAATGTTCAATTATTTTCTTTTTCAACTCTTGAAAACTTCCTTTTATAATTGAACTCTAGAAAACATCCTTCACATACCCTTGCATGGCCTTTATGATAAGCACGCGCATTCCGCTAATTTTGATAAACTTGGGTAGAAATTCGTTAAATCATGAAAGTTGTGTGCTTCAAATAAATTATGTTTCAATGGCCACTCCACAATCACTTGCACCTTTTTGGATCCATCTTTAGACCTACATGAGAAATCACAAAACCCAAATACAAAATATATTCCTATAGGAAAACTTCACTTGCTCAAATTGATCAACAAATTCTCTTATCGTAACCACTATAACACTTATCTTAAATGCTTTAAATCGTCTTTCCACATTTTACTGAATATCAAAATGTCATCCACGTACACAATTAAAAACTTTCCTAGAAATAACTTCAGGACTTCATTGATCAATCTGATAAAGAAGTTCGAGTGCATTACTTAATCCAAATGGCATCGAAGCCACTCATATAGCCATTTTTCTGTCTTGGATGCATTTTTCATTCTTTCCCTTTGTTTACGCAAATTTTATGGCACTCACTCTTCAAATCAGTCTTGAGGAAGTATCACGCTTCACCTAACAATCGATGAGGTCATCCATGTGTGGAAATGGAAACCTATAATTAATGGTGATTTTATTGATCACCCTCAAGTTTATGAATATGTGCCACTATCCATCCTTCTTGGTGTTATAACTATTGGTAATGGGCTCAAAATCTCTTTAATTGAACACTTATCTAGTAACTCTTGAACTTATATTTGTACCCTCATGTTTCTTGCAACGTCGTCCACTTAGATACCTTGTTTGGAAAACTTGACCCTAGAATCGTGTCCATGCAATGATATATATATATATATATATATATATATATATCCCTCATGGGTTGTATTCCATCTAGTAGATTTCTCTATCCTACCTCTGTAAATTCGCCTATGTCTTTCACTTTACGTGGAAGTGACTAAATATTTTTTTCATAAGTACACAGTAATATCTCTTTGTGCGAGTTTCACTAGTAGAGTGAAACATGCCCCATCCTATTTTAGTTCACTCAGAATTCTTTTTCTAACATCATCAAAATCTTCGACTCTACCTCTTCATTTTGTTCCCACAAGGATTTAAAGTGTAGGCATGTCGATCCTTCACAACTTTGTATGTGTCTTGGCAACCATCACGTTGTGCTTTCTAATCAAACTACCATGACTTCCCAAGAAACACATGGCAAGCGCCCAAAGGTAATATGTTTCTCATGACCTCGTCTTCATATCTCTCTATCTGGAACTTAACCAGGTATTTCTCAATCACTATGATTTGAAGCCCCTTCTACAACCATGAAACCTTGTAGGGATTCGGATTTGAAATTCCTTAGTGTATTCCTTCACACTAAGTTCCTTCTATCATAGATTTCGTAACTTCTTGAACAAATTGAGCTCATAGTATGCAAGCAAGAATACCATCTTCAACTTTTTCATCATCCTTTCCAAGGTCTTCATCTTTGGTTTGCTTCAAAGCACTCACTTCATTTGTGCAATCCCTGACCAAAGAGATGCATGACCCTTCAATTTGGTGTAGGAAAACTTGAACCATTTGGGATCTTCCATATCTTCATACTCAAAGTAGTTTTCAATCTATGTTATCCAATCAATGAGTTCTTCTAGTTTTAGACTTCTGAAATAACTCTGGTATCTAATTTAGGCTTACTCCCCATTCTCCCTATCAAGTGGATGAATATTTCCTCCGGCTTGTTGATTTGCACCTCTCTATCATCCTACGTTGTTTATGCCCTTGGTTCGATGGGTTTCGCTTCATCATCGCTAACACCTATTGTGATGCATTTACATTGTGTGATTTTCATTGCATACCTCTCACCAACTCGACCAAGTCATCAATTATTGTGTGCCCAGTCTACTCATCTTATTTCATTGTTCTTTCCCTTGTTTGTCATTAGTGCTTCCCTAAAGCAAGATATTTATAGTCTCTACAACCTTCACATCTTCTACCCAACAATTTTTCTTGCTATAAAATGTTTGCGACGATTCTCTTTCTACACACACAAATGTGGACAACCACCAATGTTTATTATGCAACCCTCCTACCCACTAATTGCCTTGTTGGAACATGTTTGCAATGATTTTTTACCTATACTCACAAATGTAGACAACTTATAATATTCGTCATGCCTCACTTGCGAGGAAAGAAAATCTTGATCCGATAGCAAATGATGTGACACGCTTATGGTTCCCAATTAAGAGCAACCTAAGACTACGCAACCCTTCAAAATTACACATGGAAGATAAAACTACACACACACACACATTATATATATAGTTTATATATATATATATATATATATATATATATATATATACACACACATATACATACATACATTATATACGTTGTATATATATATATGTGTGTGTATATGTATGTACACTATGTATGTACACACGCACACAAACACACACACACGCACACACACACACACGCACGCACGTGCGCACGCATGTGCATGCACACGCACATGCACATGCGCGCACAAACACATGCGCCACTGCTGCGCGTGCGTGCACACACGCACATAACTCACTAGGGAACATCAATTCATACATAGATTGGTCACCAACAATACAACATCAACAATCTCTAATGAGATGTATACAGTCATATCCAAGAGACTCTTACTAAGAGAAATTGCACAGCAATTATTACACCAACAATTACCAATTCATCCCTCTTATCATCAACTATAATCCCTTGCTTCAAAGCTCAATAGGTTTGTTTATACAGTACATGCAAGCCTCCCAAAAGCATCCATTAAGACTCTTAAAGTTAACTCGATGTTACAAATACAAGGCCCAACAGCCCAAACAAAGTAAGTTGGCTTGATCCAAACTTCCACGGAATCACACACATTCATCTGCGGCTAACACAATTTCCACAAGCCATGGTGGCATCAATAAACCTTCGCAACGTCATCTTAGACCTTCATGGCATCAATATACTTTGTCGCGGAACTTAAGCCTTTAAACATGTTTGGGACCTTCACAACATGACTTAAGGCCTTCACATCTTTGCACAAAACATAACAATCTATTCCAATTGTCTTTGGTTGATATGAGATTTCTGTGGACTCATATGCTCTGCATCACCTCACATGGATTATTTTTTATCATATGCATGAATGATTTTTGATCATATGTGTGGAGCAATGGTCTTTTTCAAATTAATCTGACAACAGGGCATCATCAACTCGGGATATATGAGAAAGATATAAAGACAACTTTCGTAACCTACAATGGTCATATAAGTTCACATTTTTATCGTTTGATCTCACAAATGCAATAGTTGTTTTCATGAATCTCATGAATAGCATATTCGAGAGACTATCTTGATTGATTTGTGCTCATCATTTTGGACAACATTCCAATATATTCCAAGAATATGAAGCATTTTCAACATTAGTAGATGGTTATGCAACAATTGAAGTATTAAAAATATTTTCTTCAAACGAAGGTGCACTATCTAGGTCACGTCATTTATGGGGATGGCATTTTTGTTGGCGTAGTAAAATTCTTGACAATCGTGGATTGGCCCACACCTCGAAATGTACATGGGGTTGGTTGGTTATTTTAGGAATTGTGTTCTATATTTTTCTAAAATAGCCAATCCCATCACTTCCTTGCATAAGAAGAACAAGAAGTTTGGATGGACGAGTGATGCAAAACAACTTCTAGGAGAAGTTGATTTCGGCTGCGATATTAAGGGTACCATACTTGAATTACAATTTTATATGCTTCGGTGAAGGTTTGGGGGAGTGTTGATGTAGGATGGCTAGGTTTTGGCCTACGTGCCTAGGAGACTCAAAAACTTTGAGCTAAATTACATTCTTCAAAGACTTAGAGCTTGCGAACCATTGTTCGGTGATACAAATTTGGAGACATTTTTGTTGGGAAATGCCTTTGATCTCAAGAAAAATCACTTCCAACTTAACTTCAATTTCATCCAACCCAACTTGAATGTTCAACAGATTACTTAGCATTTTTATTACAATATGATTAAAGGAAATAGTGGATTTGGTGTCATTAGCTATCGGAGGCATACTATCACATTAGCCACCACCTGGTCTATACCTTCATAGAGCAAATTTTGAGGCACTTGCTTATGGACTATTATATAGGTAGGTTAAGGAAGCTCTTGCAAAACAACCCATAGGACCACAAATATAAGGGATAACAATTCGAGAAGGATGGACTTCTAAGATTCAAAGATAGAATCTATGTCCCTCACCTAGGAGGATTAAGGACAACAATACTCACAAAACTTCATAGCGCCCCTTATTATAGTCACCTAAGGGTGAAATGGTAGATTAGGGAACACTTTAATTTGGAATGGGCTAAACAGATGCAACAAAGTATGTAACACGATATCTAGAGTGTTAGTGAGTCAAGGCTAAACAAGGTGACATGGTAGATCCGAGACCACTTTACTTATAAAATGGCTAAAAGGGATGCAATAGAGGATGGAGCACGATATCTAGAGTGTTGGTAAGTCAAGGTTGAACACATGCACCCAATGAGAATATTGTATCCACATGAGATACCCGAATAGAAGTGGCGGGTCATTGACGTGGATTTTGTGCGAATACTTCCTATGTTCAAAAATAAAGTTAATGTAATTCTAATTGTGGTGGACATACTCGTCCAAGGTCGCCAACTTTATTATGGACTATTTGTGATGATGATGCATTGATCCTAGGAAGAATATTTGATCAAGAAATAGACATATTGCATGGGGTTTTGGAGAGGACCATCTCAAAAGGATTTATGTGTGACATCTAGATTTAGGTAAACTTGTTATGCAACATTAGGAACTAAACTAAAATTTACTTCAGCTTACCACCTCGAGACCGACAAACAAATTGAGAGGGTAAATCAAGGTTTTGAGGATATGTTGTGAACATACTCTACATTGGCCAATTATACAAATGGGAGGAATGCCTTCCCTTAGTTGGATTCGCAAGGGAGTGTAATGTAACAACCCTTTTTAAAAGGGAATGAAAAAAATTAATGTAACCCAACTAATGTGACTAAAATAAATAAGTAGGTGTGAACAAGCGTGTTGGTTTTTCAAACTATCTCAGTGACCTTTAAAAGGTTTAACATTGATTTGCCAAATAATCACCACATTTTAAAAGACATTGTTTAATAGACATCTTTGTGTCTAAAAGTGAAAGGTGGGTAGTGAGCTTGAGAGGAGGGAAAATACAGTGTCTTTATCTTTTATTGGTTCACATGTTGACCCCAAAACACTTGTTATATTAATGTATTTCATGTTTTATTTATAAAACACAACGAAATTTTTATTGGTCCACTTGTCCTTGAGTCTAATGCTTTTATCCCATGAACAAGCGAAGCCAAGTTAATTTGGGTCTTAGGGATTTTACTGTGGTAGCATCCCAACTTATCACATTTGGGCCCCACCATTTATACCCCCTAATTCTTCTGACTTCGAAATCACGTAATCGATGTCACTTGTCCTTATCTCTACTTCGTCGCACCATGATTGAAGCCTTTGGAATATGCTAACACTTGTCAACATTCTGAGTTATCTCATTCTCGGAGTCGTCTCCACGACCCAAGCTCTCTACGGATTCCCTGATCACCCAATTTGGAGACACATGTCCAACATCATGTTATCTCCCCAATCAAACCAAGCATATGACTTTACAAGTTTCTCATAACTTAAAAGCCCATCATTGGTCCTAATTATGCAGAAATATCATTGGTCTGAAGTTTGCAAGCACGTTATTTTACCACATCCCATAGTTTGATAATATAAATTGGCCATCCTCCCTCGTTGAACCTGATAACCCATAAACTTGACTACATGATATCATGACGTTGTTATCAGCCAATTTTGACTACGCAAAATTGTTAAAAAAACAATTGAATAATTAAAAATTAGAAAATTTTGAAAAGTATTACTTTGCGTGGTTCATTGGACTCCTTGCGATCGTCTTATTTTTGTGATCGTTTCGGTCTTCGTTTCATGATTTTCGGGCAAGAACTCTTCCCGCCAGGCTATAAAACGCATTAAAATACATTAAAATAATTAATTAATATTTAATTAATTAATTGCTCCTTGTTTGATTAAATTAATTTTTTTTTAAAATCACTTAAGGAGTATTTAATTAAATAAATATAAATTAAGGTTCATCCGACAAGTTTTAGTGCCGGGGAAGTTAGCTTTTGTTTCCAACTGCCGGGTTGGCATCCCGAACCCGGATTTCCACTTTCCTGGCAATTTCCTTCAAATTTCCCGCACGTGGGTTTTCCTCTGCCAATTGCCAAATCATGGATTGGCAAACGGGCATAAAATTCCCCAATTTCCCACATGGGGAAATTGGACGGGATTGCCAACCTATTTTGTCATTCCCGTTGGCAATTGCCAGTTACTTTTCCCATTTCCCCCTGGCACTTAAGCCACTACCCGGGATGAGAGGAAGTTGAATTAATCCTCGTAACTTCCTCCATCAAACCCGGTGGAAAAAGTCAGAAGCTTCTTTTTCTTCAGAAGACATAATATTTTGTTAGCATTATGCTTTGGTTTTGTTTCCAACAGCTCCACGCATTGCATAAGAAGAAAGCAAAAAACAGCAAATCCACGCCTAGGCTGAAGGAAAAGAAAGACAAAAAGATACAGTCCAAAAGAAGACAAAAGAAAGAATTCATTCCCACGCTGGTCCAAAGTTTTAGTTCCACACAGCCAGAGGTAAAATACATCAAGCCAAAGCCCACGCAATACAAGAAAACCACACATTCTTTTGGAGGAGACGCCCAGCCAAGGAAGACAGCAATAGACAACCAGAGAATAAATTTGTTTTATTTGCCTAAAGCCAGAAGAAACGCCGAAGAAAGGAAACTCCATTCACGTAAATATTAAGATCGGGGGATTTTAATTGTTATTGTCGAGTTAGAATTCGAGCTTGGTCTCGATTTGTTTATTAACATACTAAAGGTTGTAATTCGAGACAATTATTATTATCATTTTTAAAATAATAATAATAATAATATATAACGGGAATATTTTTCTTACATCGACGGGGTGTTGGAGACTGAGACCCAGCCCCGTTTGCATTGTTTGGCGTGCCTGAGTCACCTTTTGATTAAATTCATAATGGCCGAAAGATCCAAATCTGCAGGGAGATCGAGGAAGCCAGTGGAAAGATCTAATAAATCTGCCCTGAAATATGAATTCCAAGGAATTATTCCTCCCAGCTCCATTAAGTCGGCGTATGACAACATCACCGATACAAATCTGGGTCACATCAACGTGCAACAGTTTTGCGAGCGAGTGAAAACTGAAGGCAAAACCATTTTCTCTGATAGGCTTTACCACAGTGGCCTACCTCAAGCAGCAGCATTCCCTGTCTCGGTGCAGTGTCCGGAATTGGTGATTGCTTGTGCAGAGCATTACGATCCTGAGAGACGAGGAATTTATAAAGACAACCGCGAACCTTTCCTCTTAATCACACCTGAACACATTGAGGAGTTGCTCGGGATACCTGACTTTCCTGAGAATGCAGATATCACTCGCCAGTCTGCGCAAGATTTCTGGGACGAAGAACCCCTAAGATGGAGCAAAATGGTTAACAACAATTGGCTGGTAACCAAGAGACCTCGGATTGACAGGCTCCCCAAAGAACTGTACCGCATTGAGTTCGTGGAAGAGATTGGAGACATGATCACTCTCCTAAGTCGAGTTTTTGGTTTACCTTCTGCAAGGGTCTTCCACCCATGGATGTACCAGTTTATCTGTATCATCCTAGCCAAGAAGGAGTTTGTGGACTGGGCCACCATCATCAGCAACACCATTCACAAGCAATTGATAGAAGTCAAAATGACTGGATGCTTCTACATGACCTCATATCTGACCTATGCGGTAGCACGAAGAAAGCTATTTTCGGGACTTGAAACGAGAGGAGTCCTGGGGTCATCAAACAACGTTTTTCACTATTACCCTCAGCTCAGCTTCAAAAATAGTTCTCACCATTTTAGAAGAGTCAACGATGCATTCACCTTCCGCATGATCCGGAACTTGATCCGAAATACCGAGGAAAGGTTTTCCAAAGAAGCCATGAGTGTCATTTCCCAATGGGGAACCTGGTTTATACAATTTTCATCTTTTTCCTACATTCGCGTGAGTGGCTTTCATTGGGACCCCGTGGAAACTTCCCAAGTACGTCAGTGATAAGTGGGCGTTAATGGAGCTGGCGCGACAATTGTTCCAAGTTCACTGCTTACTTAGTGATAAGCA
The DNA here is from genome assembly GCA_018340775.1 of Taxus wallichiana var. yunnanensis. NCBI lineage: Eukaryota > Viridiplantae > Streptophyta > Pinopsida > Cupressales > Taxaceae > Taxus > Taxus wallichiana. The sequence continues at coordinate 296,048,507 of CM031238.1, forward strand.
CCGTCCAGGAATTCATTTCCCGATCCAAATCGGGGAATACCAATGCCCAAACTTATTCAGTGCACAACTAATGGAAAAGGAGTTTGCTCTCATAACCATCCATCCATATGTGAAGAGAGCCCAGTTCGATATCAATGGTTATATGCAAACGATTATGGGAGTGAAGTATCAACATAATCCTACCATGGAGGATTTCTGGGCCGCTTGCTCGGATGAACATGAGGTAAGGAGACGGGAGTACTCTCGCCTAACACTTGCTCAGATCAAGGCCTTCCACATCCGGAGTCCTCCCGATTCATTCATAACCGATGATGAGGATGTCGTCGATCCCTCGTATGATGCCATTGCCTTCACACCGTTGCCTCGAATCGACTGGACCAAAAGAGATGAATTTTCTCTCGATGGCAAGAACCAACCAATTATCGAAAGAAGCATATCTTGGTATGATAGGAACTTGCCAAATTTCAATCAATTCCGAATCCCGTTTCAGAATCACAAAAATTGCCTATATCAGGACACCTCCATTCGACCAAGGTTTCTTCTCGATCAACTTCGTTACCATCCAATCATACACGACATACAAGAAAAGAATGGTTGCCGAAATCCACTTCGCCGAGCAACGTGTCACGAAGAGAGAGATCCAGAGATCCAAACCCTGAAGAAGGAAAGGAGCGTGTGTCTGGATTTTCTACCTCGAGTAGAGATTCTTCCACTCACATCATTAATAGCACTCATACGCTGGTAGCAAATGATCCTCAGCCATGCTTCGAACAAACACCCACTCAAGTGCAAGTAATTCAAATATCAAATACTTCGGAGCACGTAGTTCATGAAGGGATTTCCCAAAATCTCCCGAATGATCAGGAAGTGGACATTGAGGTTGTGTCTCCTCAAATCGAGGCCGTTGATAGGATTCAAGAAGGATCTCATGATGTCAGGGATAATGAGGATATTGATTCAAGCTCCAGGATTCTATATGCCGAGATAGTAAATGAAACTCCTTCTTGGGTTGATTCTGAAGTGAAGAAAAGGAAGAGAGTTGTCAAGCCAATCGACATTGATTTTGATGCCCTTTTCAAACTGTCGAATGACGCCATTCCTAAGAAGCCCAAGGTACTTTCTCGAATAATGGTGGATAATGATGGAAACAAGTTTGCAGACCTTGCCATTCCACGAGTGGATAAAGAGCGTAATGCTATGACGCCAGCCGACTATGAAGTTTCCAGACTAGGACTTGGGAGATCCACGTTAGAAAGTGACATGGCGATGGCTCGAGATTCAATTGATATCGTGCTAAAAAGATTGGAGAAATACAAGTCCCAAAATTCTCGGCTCAAGGCTGAAAAGAGTCAATTGGTGGAGTATGTTCAACATTTGATAAATCCCATATCATCCACCTTCCCAGTACCTGATGCGGTGGCTGCCCCAGATGAAGAGACTCTTAATTTGTCAAAGGAAATAAACACGTTGGGCCATGTCACTAAAACTTGGCTTTCGGAGATTCTCGTTTTGGGCCAGGGAGCGATCAAGACTGCAGTTAAGCTTCATGAAGATATCAGTGTATATCTAGATCCAATTCTTTCTTTCAAAGAAACTTTTGTTTCTACGATATCAAATTTGGATGAGATATTGCCCAGTCTGCAGGAGATGACAAGTATGGAATCTTCAGTGTTGGCTATTGAAGGGATTCTCGAATTTGAACATCGAGGGACACGTTTCCTCTGGTGTCTACATCTCAAATCGAGAAAGACGCTTCTTGTGGATTCTATGATCCATTATGACAACATGTGCAATGAAGTTTTCGCTTCACTTTCCTCGATCCAGGATTTCATAGCTGAGATTCCTTGCAACCTAGTAAATGAGCATAATCAAAGGTGTTCATCGGAGCAGGTGGAAGAACAATTTTCACGATTGTTCAAAGACATGTACACTCCTGCCAACAATTTCTCGTCGGTTTCCATGGAACGGTGTATCAAATTGAAGAACTTGTTTGAGAATGCTCAGTCTAAAATTGTTAATTTTAATGATATGCCAAGTAGAATTCTTGAATTGCAGGTATTTTGTGAGGCTATTCTTCGGCCAAGTGAACCTCCAGAAGAGGAAAAGATGTTTGAAACTTTGGGAAGGTTTAGATCCTTTCAATTATCAAAAGCAGCAGATCCTAATTTCACCGGCGGTGTAGGAAGTTGATTTTCTTGATATCTAGCGAATTGGGAGAGTCCATTTCTCATACGTTTGAGATAGGCGGACCCCGTTTCAATGGATAAGGCACTGGTTATTATTGTATATTTTTAAAGGTGTTGTTATTTGGGAAACATTGGATATTTTAAGTAATTTCTATTTTTGGGTTGTATTTAATAAAGTTGGTTAGAAAAAGTCAAAGGTCACTTAAGTGCCTTATTTAATGATCATGTAAAACCCTAACTACTTTGTAACCAACTTTTGGGTTATAAAAGGAAGTCAGGGGCTCATTTGTAAGGTGACTTTGAGAGAGGAGAAGAAGATACTTTTGTGCAAGCTTTGTTTCAAGAAGAAACTTTGTGTTCTTTGTGAAAAACATTTTGGAGTTAATAGAATAAGAACTTTGTGTCTCATTCATTGTCTCTTGTAACATTTGGTGTTCTTATGTTCATTAGATGTTAGGTGTTTGAATCTTGCATGCAAATATTATCTTTGATCTTATTGTCAACATTAGTAATCGATTGTTTCTAGTTCATGTGATCAAGCTCACTATCTACTTGCTCATGTGTGTTCCCTTTTGCATGTTCTTGTTTGGCTAACTCAAACTCCGTTTTATTTGTGTTGGTTATTCATCTTTTCTCTTCATGCAATATTAGGCTCTGTTTTTACCTAACTCTTGCATGTTCTTTCAGTCCATTCCATTCCACTCCTTTCTTTCATTTCATTCTATCTCCTTCATTCACTTTTCTTCCATTGATGTTCCAAAACACCCCCCACATACAATTTTGAATGTACAGATGTAAATACAGTTTTGGTTTTCAATAAAGGCAGCCTCACCTTCATTGAGGAGGGACTTCGTTCCCACACTGTTGCATGTCATTTGCATGCGTGCAAATCCATATGCTAACAGACGTGTACAAGGAATCCAACTCATCTAGGCCCATTGTGAAATGGCATGTCATTCAAAATTAATTGTGTATACACTCTATATTCTTTTACACTTTGTTATGCACACCTTTCTCTATATAAAACCTACACAAGCACATCTACTATTAGGTTGTGGAGCCTGTTTTCATGTGTGAAAGTGTTGAAGACTCGACACTAAAAGTACTATACATTTTCATGTATCCTCGCTAGGGTTTGGGGCGCGCCTCAAATTTTTTTTTAGGCATAAAATTTTTGGCCTCGAAAAATGCACCCGACATATCGGGAAACGTGCTTTTCTCATATGGGCGAGTTTTTTGACCCATAGGTTTATGGGACGGGTTTTGCCCATGGTTTTGATACCCACGGTTTTGTAAAATCTGCTTAGCATTATGTCTATTTATATGGTCTTATGCATATGATAGATGCACAAGCAAATGTATTGCAGATGTGTTTTGAATTGGTGTGAATTCTGTAGAGTTTGTTGAGCATAGCTCCAAACGGATCTGGTATTGTATTGAGAGCGGTGGCTTGTAATAAAATATGAGCAAGTGATTCTTGGTGGACGTAGCCCAAATTGGGTGAACCATGTTAAATACTATCTCTTTGTGTTGTGTTATTTTATTCTGCAATTTTATTTGAGATCTGTAATAATTTCTGCATATTAGTTTCTATTGTTGTGATTCTGTGAGAGATTATTCCGCATATTTTATCTCTTATTTCCTAACAATTGGTATCAGAGCGAGGGTTGGTTTGCTGAAGTGTTGAATCGCAGGGAAAGTTTTTAGCTTGAGTGGGAGCTATGGCAGATGAAGGAAGATCTAGGGTTGATAAATTCAACGGGCGGAATTTCAATCTTTGGAAGATGCAGATAGAAGATTACCTTTATCAGAAGGATCTTTATACTTCGTTGTCTGAGAAGGTGAACAAACCCTCGAGTATGACAGATGCGGAATGGGATTTGTTGGATCGGAAGGCACTTGGAACGATCCGACTAAGTCTTGCATCTTCGGTATTATTTAATGTTTCAAAGGAAAAGACTACAAAAGATCTAATGGATGCATTAGGGAAGTTGTATGAAAAACCCTCTGCCTCTAATAAGATATTTTTAATGAAAAGTTGTTTAATATGAAGATGTCGAGAATAGTTCGAGTGCAGATCATTTAAATGATTTCAAGACGGTAGTGAATATGCTAGCTTCTTGTTAAATAGAATTTGATGAAGAAGTTAGGGCTTTATTAATTCTGCTCTTTACCCGAGAGTTGGAATACCCAGTAATGGCGGTAAGTAACTCGGTTCCAAAGAAACTCGAAGTTGAAGTTTGAGGATGTTGTAGGGGTGATTCTAAGCGAAGAAATGCGAAGAAAAAGCTCTGGGAATCTTCTACTTCGTGAATGCTTTGACAAAGGTGGAAACTAGAGGGAGACGAGAAGAATAGAGGAAACCATGGAAAATCAAAAGATCGGGCAAGGTCAAAATCTAAGAACAAGATTGATCTTTGGAATTGTGGAAAGCCCGGGCATGCAAAGAAGGATTGGGAGCTTCGGGATAAGAAGAAACAAGAAGAAAACAAGAAAACAAGGAGGCAAATGTGGCAACTGTAATGTATGTCGGATGCTTTGATTCTTTCTTTGCATAATATTATCAATCTTGGGTTTTAGATTCGGGGGCTTCTTTCCATGCTTCTCCACATAGGCATTATTTTGTTGATTATGTTCAAGGAGATTTTGGGCATGTTTTTCTTGGTGATGATGAGCCTTAAAGATAGTTGGAAAAGGTTATGTTCAGGTTAAGATGCAGAATGAGAATACTTGGCTATTGAAGGATGTCAGACATGTGCCTACATTAAGATGAAATTTGATATCGGCAGGGCAGTTGGGAAGTGATGGTTGTACTGTGATATTTACAGCAGACTCTTGGAAGGTTACCAAGGGTGCTCTTGTGGTGGCAAGAGGTAAGAAGGTTGGAACCTTGTATTTAACCACTGATAGTACTAATGATTATAATCTTGTGGCTTCGGATGTAAATACAACATTATGGCACTATAGGCTCGGTCATATGAGCCATAAGGGCATAAACATCATAAAGAAGAATTTGCTGGATATACGAAAAACAAGTTTCGATTTACGTGAGAACTCGCATATATGGGAAACGGAAGTGAGTAAGGTTTCTCAAGGTTGGACCTACAAAGAAAGAGAGTAAATTAGAGCTGGTGCATTTTGATGTGTGGGGGTCGGCTCATGTATCATCTCTTGGGGTTCAAGTTATTATGTTACTTTTATTGATGATGCAACAAGGAAAGTTTGGGTTTATTGTATTAGAAACAAATCTGATGTATTTGACACTTTTGTTAAATGGAAAGCCTTGGTAGAGAATGAAACAAGTTTTAAGCTAAAATGTCTTAGGTCAGATAATGGAGGGGAGTATTGCAACAATGAATTTGATGATTATTGTTCTAAGAATGGAATCCGCGGGCAAAATATGGTTCCAGGAACTTCGCAGCAGAATGGGGTATCAGAAAGGATGAACAGAACAATAATGGAACGTCTTTAGGAGCATGAGGTTACATGCGGGATCGCCTCTTTCTTTTTGGGGCGAAGCGGTGAGCACAAACTTGTGTACTTGATAAATAGAGGACCCTCAAGTGCCTTGGATGGAGGCATACCCGAGGAGACTTGGTATGGTAAGAAAGTTGATTATTCATTTCTTAGAGTCTTTGGATGTGAGGTGTTTGTTCACATAGACAAGGATGATAGGACTAAGCTATAGACTAAATCGGAAAAATGTACTTTCATTGGTTATGGTGGTGATGACTTTGGATATAAATGTTGGAGTATTAAGGATAAGAAAATCATTCGATCTAGGGATGTGGTCTTTAATGAGAAAGTCATGTATAAGCGGCGAAGCATTGTAGGAAAACAGGAAGAATCCAAGAAAGAATATGCAATGTAGAGGATCTTCCAGATGGGAAAGTGACACATGAATTAATTCAGAACCCCCTCAACAAGAACCCCAAACTCCTATATTGAAGAGGTCTTCTATGGTAAGAAGAGAACCTGAACGTTTTTCTCCTTCTCTTTATTATTTATTACTCACTGATAGTGGAGAACCAGAGAGCTTTGATGAAGCAATGCGGGTAGATGCCGGAAGAAGTGGGAGCAAGCCATGGATAGGAGCATCGTGGTCTCATGGAGAACCCAGACATGGGATTTGGTAAAGCTACTCGAAGGAAAAAGAGCATTACAGAATAAGTGGGTGTTTAGAGTCAAAGAGGAAGGAGGTAAGAAAAGATATAAGGCTCGGTTGGTGGTCAAGGGGTTTGCACGAGAAAAATGTATAGATTTTGATGAGATTTTTTTTCCTGTAGTAAAAATGACTTCTATCGAATCTGTTCTTGGAATAGTGGCAGCAGTAAGAATTGCACTTAGAACAGCTTAGATGTAAAGACCGCATTTCTCCATGGCGATTTGGAGGAGGCGTTATATATGCGCAAGCCTGTAAGGATATGAAGTCAAAGGTAAAGAGGAGATGGTGTGCAAAACCGAAGAAGAGCTTGTATGATGCACAAACAAGCTCCACGTCAATGGTATAAGAAATTTGATAGCTTCATGATGGAGCAAGGTTATATCAGATGTCATTCTGACCATTGTGTGTATACAAAGAAATTTGAGGATGGAAGTTATATTATCCTATGTTTGTATGTTGATGACATGTTGGTTGCAGGTAAAAACATGCAGGAAATAAAAGTACTCAAGAAGCAAAATAAGTGAATCATTTCTATGAAGGATTTGGGTGCAATGCCAAACAAATCCTTAGTATGAGGATATCTCGGGATAGGAAGGAACGAAAGCTGACTTTATCTCAGGAAGAGTACATTAAGAAGGTCTTGGAGAGGTTTAATATGCAGGATGCTAAACCGGTTGGGACTCCTTTGGCAGGCCATTTCAAGTTATCAAAGGAGCAGTGTCCCAAGACAGAGCAGGAAAGAAACTAGATGTCCAAGGTACCTTACTCATTAGCAATTGGCAGTTTGATGTATGCTATGGTGTGCACTAGGCCTGATATTGCCCATGCAGTGGGAGTTGTGAGTAGATTTATGAGTGATCCAGGTAAAGAGCATTGGCAAGCTGTAAAGTGGATCCTTCGGTATTTGAGAGGACCATGGGGACAGCTTTTGTGCTACAATGGATCAAACACCACTTTGCGTGGTTATGTAGATTTAGATATGGCTGGAGATGTAGACAGCAGGAGGAGCACGACAGGTTATATTTACACTGTAGGTGGGACAGCAGTGAGTTGGATTTCACGACTACAGAAGCTGGTGGCTTTGTCAACCACAGAGGCTGAGTATGTTGCTGCCACAGAGGCAAGCAAAGAGATGATTTGGTTACAACAATTGCTTGAGGAGTTGGGGCATAAGCAGGAGAAATGTAAACTGCATAGTGATAGTCAGAGTGCTATACACCTAGCTAAGAACTCTGCTTTCCACTCTAGGACAAAACATATACAGTTAAGGTACCATTTCATCAGGACAACTTTGGAGGAAGAGAAGTTGAAGTTGGAGAAGATTCATACCAGTCAAAATCCTGCAAACATGATGACCAAGGTGGTCACAAGGGAAAAACTAAAGTTGTGTTCAGCTTTGGTTGGTCTTCACAGAAACTAGTGAAGGGTTGAGAAGCTTGCTCAGAGGAAAACTAGTCTCCAAGTGGGAGATTGTTAGGTTGTGGAGCCTGTTTTCATGTGTGAAAGTGTTGAAGACTGTACACTAAGAGTACTGTACACTTTTCATGTATCCTTGCCAGGGTTCGGGCGCAGCCCATAGCAGTTCGGAGCACAGCACGGCGCCCGAATTTTTTTTTTTTTAGGCGTAAAATTTTTGGCCTCGAAAAATGCACCCGACATATCGGGAAACGTGTTTTTCTCATATGGGCGAGTTTTTTGACCCATAGGTTTATGGGACGGGTTTTGCCCATGGTTTTGATACCCACGGTTTTGTAAAACTGCTTAAGCAGTTGTCTATTTATATGGTCTTATGCATATGATAGATGTACAAGCAAATGTATTGCAGATGTGTTTTGAATTCGGCTGTGAATTCTGTAGAGTTTGTTGAGCATAGCTCCAAACGGATCTGGGTATTGTATTGAGAGAGTGGTGGCAGTAATAAAATCTAAGTGATTCTTGGTGGACGTAGCCCAAATTGGGTGAACCACGTTAAATATTGTCTCTTTGTGTTGTATTATTTTATTCTGCAATTTTATTTGAGATCTGTAATAATTTCGCATATTAGTTTCTCATTGTTGTGATTCTCGTGAGGGATTATTCCACATATTTTATCCCTTATTTCCTAACATCTACTACCACATGTGAGACTAAAAACATGTAGATAACTAAAGCTTTTAGCCGCCGCTAAGCTCCTTTACTTTTCAATCCATAAACTTATATACTAGTTTGCCTTATTCGGTCCTCTCATTGAAGCTTCTCAACACATACCCTACTACTAACAACACATTGATTATTAATTGCTTTAAACATTGATCACGAAATTTGAAGAAAAACAATGTTACAACTCTACCATGTTAGCATTTTATCAGCATTATATTTCATTATTTAGATGACATTTTATTTTTAAATGACTATTTTAATGTGCAGAAATTAATAATACATTGACATTTATATATTGAACAATTATTTTATTAAGTAGCATGTTGTTTATTGGAGCTGCTTTGACTATTAATTTTCCTGTGGCCTTGATTAACTACCACCTATTGGCGTGAGTTGGACACTGGAGCGAGCTTCTACCTCTTAGTGACTAACGAGAGTATCATTGGGAAAGGGAGGCAAATCAAGACAGAGAATTCAGTACATGACTTGTGATAGCATCACACTCCACATAGTGTTGATTTTGATTGCTTGAAGGGTGCCTTGGAATGTTTTGTGTCAATGAGAATGTTTCTCAAAACTAGCTTGTTTAGACATCTTCACTTGCCTAATATCGTCTCATACCTTCTTAGTGTTACGTTATCTTTTATCGTTTTCACGAGAGATACTTGGTTTGTTATATGGTTGCATGTTAACTTTTTTAACCATCTACAATATGATACCATATGCGTCAAAAGTCACTTAGGATATCCTAAACAGCTACTAAGACCCTGGTAGCTTGTGGCACCGGTTGCACCATTATGGAATTGCCATGATGTACCATACACCTTGATATATTGCACTTAGCTATGAGTGGGATGGTGGTGACAATGCTAGGGATTCCTATTGAAAAACTGACATCAGCCCTATTTATTGGATTAATGGTTACGTTAAGTTAGCTTGGCTTGGCTTGGCATGCAAGCGGCAACTAAGACCCTCGTAGCTTGTGGCACCATTGTGAAATTGTCATGGTTGTACCATGCAACTTGATATATTGTGCTTGGCTAAAGTGGGATTGTGATGACAATGCTAAGGACTCCTATTGTAAAAATGATCTTACCTTGGTTATTCGAAGTTATTTTGGCTTGACATTTGAGCCTATAGACTTTAACCCAGCCTTCCTTAGTTTAGTTAGCATTTGTGTTGTTGCTAGCCGAAGAATGAAAACCCCTTTTGATGGGATAGTGCCCCTTCGATACCTAGCTAGGGTTTTGGCTCCTCTTCAGATAAACTAATTTTCAAATTATCAGCTACCTCCTACCTATCATCTAACTCATATCCAACAACCAACTCATAACCACCAACTCATAAATGATATCACCATTACAAATATTCTAACGGATTCAACTCCTTGCAACTCCAATTCTTAGAAACAAGTGAACACTTTATCATGGTTAAAAATAAAATTATGTTCCAAACTACCTCATTAGAAAGAGAAATTGTGCACCTGAAAAGGAAACAAATATTCATGTATTATTGTCAAAAATAAAATTATATTATGAACTACAAGATTAGAAAGGAAACTGTGCGCCTGAAACCACTGCAAGTAAGCAAGTTAATATGATCAACTGTAAAATTACATACCTAGTCCTAAAGTGCAAAGACTTCCAGTTTTTTTAATACTAAAATTTAACAGCATGTAATTCAGGAAAAATACACCTTGAGACTGGAAAAGATTGTAAATATCATCAACCCAAGTGACTTCACAAAGTAGATGGAATAGTGCAGAATGCATATTTCTGACGGGAAAGTAAAACCCAATTAATGATTGTTTTATCTTACATTGTTCAATTCATTGGATGCTTTTGTGAAACCGTAAGATACAAATTCCAAAATAAAACTTACAAGACGAAATTTCAAAACAAAATTTGGAAGACCACATGTACTCTTGTAGCCAGGGTTTATGTTTCTCCAATTACAAGTTGAATTTAAAAATCATAATAGAAACCAGGCAAATTAGAAGCGTGCTAAAAAGCTAGAAGGCAAGAAAAAATATGTCCTTCAAATAAAAAGTTAAATGAAAATAAAATCTGAAGGCAAAGTATCAATGATGTCTACCTCATTGAAGAATAAATGATTTGCCACAAGCAAGATTACAGTATGGTGAATGGTAACATCAGCATACGATACTAAGTACATTTATTCCATATGCACTATCTTGCTCTTTGCAAGCAACTTGGCAGTGGCAGACTAATAAATGTCAGATACAGTGGTAAATTTGAGATGCCATTCTGTGTTTTTTCAAAAATTGGGGATCAACTCACCTTTGAGGTACTGTATAAATCTCATAAGATTTGAGGTTTGTTTAAGCACGGCACTATTATTACAAGCAAAGTGAAATCATGAATTTCAGTTCCTGGATAGTGCTAACTTCACCCGATCAACAACATGAGGCAATGATTGAATCTGCTCTTTGATTGTCTGATCTACGCATGATTCAAACTCTCTTGTGTGTGAAACTTCCTTTTGATTGCTGAATTTGGCTGCCTCTAATTTATCTTGACAAACCATCAAAGAGCGGCGCAGCCGTTCCTGAAATCAGCAGAAAAAAATAAGTCATCAACATTATAAATAAATGTTTTTCTTCAAAATATACCACCACTAGTTATGCAATTGATATGTGAAATATCTAGCCTCCTTCGTATTTAGTAGACAACTTAGTTAACAAACAACAGTTCAAAAGCCTTGAAGGTTAAAAAAGTAGTCTTGTCAATAGCCTTATAAACTGTCAATACTCTCGTAATGATTTTTCATTATCTCTTTCATTCACTTTCATCTCTATTTTTATCTTACATTCACTTTATAGCATTATCATTGCTTCCTTAAGTGCTAACCTTGTGATTTATCTCCAGCTCTCCCTTTGTACCTTGCTCTCCTCTCTAATTTTTTTAACTTATCCTACCTTTATAAGGATGACTGACACTCCGACACAACTCTTCATAATGTTCCTTTCCAATTATGAATGTTTACTCGTGCATTGTTATTTTTTTTTATGCCATTACTGTTGACATTAACAAATGATTAGCAATCCTAATCATAATTATTTAGGCAGTTCGTACTTTTAGCTTCTCACTTTTGCCGGAGTTAAACTCTAAACACTTCAGTTAGCTCCATTTAGTGGTGTTGACCCACTTCGGTTCTTTAATTTACATGATGTACAGCATTGATCGATTTGTTTTCCACTCCAATGTAGCTCTGCCCAATCATATTGTAGAGTGTGACTTTGGGACTGCAGACTATCCAACTGATCAGTATGTGACATTGGTTCATCTGTTCTCACATATTGTTTGGTTAATCCACTATGAAGGCCCAGTTCTGGTTTAATTTGCTGTTTATTTTAATTTGTTCAATTGGCAGAAACATCTGTCGGACCAAAACTCCTTGGTATCTTCTCTCACGATGAATTTCAAATATTATTAGTTTTTGGTTGCTTCTGATGTGCTCAGCCTTCAGCCTCTTACTACGCTTGGTTATGTCCTAACTGTCAGCTATTATAATTGTGAGTGTCTATAATTGTATGGATTTTTTTACTTGTACTTCACATGTGGTGAAAGCACACTTGTATTTCATCTTCAGTCCATCTTTTAATTCGGCCAATTAAATTATGAGTTTCTATTGTTGTTAAGAGATTCAGTTTGAGCTTCGCTCATGATGACAAGTACAACCCATTCAGAGTTCATCTTCTTAACATAGATAGACTTACTACCTTCATAACTGGTTGTCTCTCAGACAAATCCTGTTTCCAATCAACTGTTAGTCAGCTTCCTGTGGGTAGGTGAGATACCTACATTTTTATCAAAAGTTTCCTTCTCAGTTATCAATCCATGCTCATATTTTGTTTTTTCATGTCTCAGTCAAACTGGGGTGGCCCAGTCTCAAATCCATGATTCCAAAGTGGGGTAGTGTATGTGTACCCCATCGTCTACAAACAGTCAGGTTCACGAGGACTCACCGCCAGAAATGCTGCCCCACAAAAGTTAGATTCAATGCATCATGAACCTTAGAAGGACCTCTCCTTTCACTTCCTATCGAACTGCTATTTGGCTTGGAAGATTTCCTCGTTCATATGCTTACAAGTTACAACTGCATCAGGGTATTTTGGTCTCTTGTCAGATCTTTAGCAGTCAGAAGCATGTTGACTCTGGCCCTCTTCTGCAACTTACGAGTAATTCAAGTGCACAAGCTTCTTGCAAAATGACCCGAACATAAGAATACATAGATGTTCAATGAAAACACAAATCTTACTGTACTTGATGATAAGTAGTATAGCTCATTGTTTTTAATTATTGATGCATTCATACAAACATGCAAACATAAACATAAAATATCCGAACCAGTCTGCTGTCCCTTTAGTTTAGCCAGCCAACCATCCCCTATGCTGTGCACCCTGATACCCCCGTCATCACCTGAAATTTTGGGTAATCTCCCCATAAATCCTGCCCTCATCCTTAAGTGCTAGAAACTTAGGGTAAATATTGTAGTTTTCCATGGAAGGAAAGTTGATCTCGATAAGAAATTTTCAGGCTAAATCATCACTTTGAAAACACCTCTATGAAATTTGTCTTTTTCAAGCTTGAAAATGTAAAAGTTGTACAAGGGCTATGCTATACCAATATAGAGGCACTGACCACTTCCTAGGGGCAGCATATTCTTAAGGCCATGATATTTTTATTTTATTTAATCTCAATACTTTATTGTGTTTTCAAATCCCTGATGCCTTTACTTGTAATCTAGTAGACTATATCCTTCACAGTCTCTTGCATTAATGTCCACAGATGATCAAAAGAAGACACTGAGGCTAGTAAGGTCATACATGCATTAATATCAAAGGATATGCAAACTCCCGATTCCCTACTACTATGTTAAAAGAAAAAATATGCATATTATAGACTAAAGTAAAGAGACTAGCATATCATATACTAATATGCGAGGAGATGGAGGTAGCAACTATTTTACCATCCCAAGTTGATCTCAAACGAATCATAGTACAGTTTGTTGTAATAGAACCCAATTTGGGATGTCTAGAATGCAGGAAACTGTGGAGACTGAAAATACTAATAAAAGATAGAATGCCAGATCTATGTACCTCCTCCCGATCACTTCCTAGGACTGGGGGACAAGATGGGGATGTACTAGGCCATGAACAGAATGTGGGGCTCTCTGGGAGCATGGAAAACATGGGACGACCCCTGGGAGTTTTCAGAACAGAGGGATGACCAGACATCTTCCACAGGGATCAAATGCTGTAAAGCGTCCCTTCCCTCCCCAAAAACATATATTTAAAATTATAAAAATTATGCTGAACCCCACGAGGTGCTCCTACTTTAATAACACTTTAAAATAAATGCTAAGATTGATTGTAATGAGTAGATTTTTCAAGGCAGCAACCAAAGGAGAAGATATCACGGGTGACATGGGCAGCAGGGTCATTCAGCAAAAATTGAATTCAGAGAAGGGACAGCAAAATGAAAGACCCCTGGGAGTTTTCAGAATGGAGGGATGACCAGACATCTTCCATGGGGATCAAATGCTGTAAAGCATCCCCTTCCCTCCCCAATAAACATATATTTAAAATTTTTAAAAAGTATGCTGAACCCCACGAGGTGCTCCTAATTTAATAAAAAATTAAAATAAACGCTAAGATTGATTGTAATCAGTAGATTTTTCAAGGCAGCAACCAAAGGAGAAGATATCAAGGGCGACATGGGCAGTAGGGTTATTTAGCAATGGAGAAAGGACGGTAGCCCTGTTTCAGTTTGAGGAACCTTGTTCCATATGCTGCCAGCATGTTTGGAGTGAGCTACGTCCCTTTCCCCTCCCTCTTTTAGTATTCAGTGCACGGCATAAAAAACCATTTAAAACAAAACCCCAAAATCAAGATGAGAGGTAGCACTTCAAGTTCCAACAGTGAACTAAAACACCAACTAGCCAAACTGAAGAAACAAGGAGTGGGAGTGGTGTTGGTGGAGGAAGTAGGGTAGTGGAAGTACCACCGCAAACATATACCCATGCCCTGAAAATATTTGAATACTAACTGAAAGAAATTTAGTATTCAAAAAGAACCTACTTCAATATGTTATGATTTCAACCCTACACAAACAAATGATGGAGGTTCACACCATTTTCTGTGCCAAATGCAACAATGATCTTAAAGGAGGCTGCAAAAAGTTAAACATCTCCTATATGTATACACCTTATTTTTCACTCTTACTGACTTCTTTCTTTGCAGGCACATCAACCTCCCCTAAATGATGTGTTACAGGACATCAATGTTACCTTAGATATCCTATCCTATCCTCTTCTATACATCTCCTAGTCATCATTTTACAGCCTCCTACAACATCACCCTACCATCCTCTTACGATCATCTACATATAACACCCCTTATACCTCCGTAAAATCATGTTTTATGAGCTCTAGAGTCTTCCTCCACCATTTTGAGCCTTCCTCTAGGACCCCATAATATGTTATTACCTAGAATCGACGGCATCAACCATGTTCAATACCATCTGGCTCTTATTCCTCGTGGCCAACTACATCGACAGTGGTAAATGTCATCAGCTATAGGGAATCGTAATGACTAATCATATTCCCTATTTACAAGCAGCGTTTGACAACATTTACCATCATCACATCATTCATCATTCGGTTTACTTGCACTTGCCAAGCTTCGCTTAAGGTCTTAAAGGTTAAGGAGTTAGTTTTGATCATCTTTAGAGGTCTACATTTAGAGCATTGGGTCTAGGACACTCAAGAATAGGAGTTGTGGCAGCAAGGTTCACCAAGTCTTTAGATTCCCCAATTGTGGCTTACTCAGGTCTTCTTCTATCCATCTTGCGGTCCTCCACATCAACTCTTTCGTTGGGTGTTGCTAACCTAGGGGAATTTAATGCACCAATGGTGCCCGCATAAAAGTATGTATCCCTAACTCTCTCTTTTTTACTTTATGTCGATTTTGACTCGATTGATTGATCATGTATATAGACTACGATAGAGCAGCATATTCTTGTCTATTGCATTATTCTATAAGAGGTCCACTAGATCCCACATAAACAACCCCCTCAAGAGGAAGAATTTGAGCAAGAGGACACGGATAACATCTATGTTGACTATACACCCACTATGCAAGAATTCATCCAAAATTTCCCCACTTCACCGAGACAAGCTCCTAAGATCATCCAAGAACGCATGAAGGAAAACACATATGCTTGGGGCAACCCTTCAACCGATGATGAGGCAAGCCAAAGCATTCTTGCCCCGTCTTCACCTCTAACCCTTCTTCTTCAACCATGGCGGGTAAAGAACAATGGTGTACCTCCTCAATCTAATCCATAAAATCCTCCTAACAATTCTAATCAAACCAAACCACCTATGGATCCAACTCATCAACCAAATGAGTCAACAACAAAACATTACCAACAATCAATACCTTCAAATGCAAGAAAACCTCACCGGCATGAACAATCAAACTCAACATATTAGTGAGGGACGTCAAATCAATGTTCCCCTCAACCCTTCTCGGTCCCAATAGGATTCCTATACCGCATCTCCTCTAACAAAAAGATTCTTCAATCTATTCGGAGGGAACATCGGTATATAGCTGCTATGGATATTGGAGGTATTACCCCATCTTTCTTTTACAATGGGGTCAATAGACCCCACCCTTCACATTAAAGCCTTTAGCAATGTCTACAAGGATTGGGTCAAAGATAATTCCATTGCTACTACCAAGCTCTTAGCTAAGACCGCTGTGGGCAATGCTTTAGATTGGTACCATACTCTTCCTTCTCGGACACAACAAGATCCCTACATTACAACCTTTATAGCCAACAAGGTTCTTCAATCTATTCAAGGAACCTTGGCATATAGCCACTATGGATATTGAGGTATTCCCCATCTCTCTTTTACAATGGGTCAATCGACCCCACTCTTCACATTAAAGCCTTTGGCAATATCTACAAAGATTGGATCAAAGACAATTCCAATGTTGCTACCAAGCTCTTAGCTAAGACCATTGTGAGCAATACTTTAATTTGGTACCATACTCTTCCCACCAACTCCATGTCAAACTTAAGGAATTAGTCAATGCTTTGGTTGAGGAATTTCACTCTCGAAACTTGCCCAAAAACAACATTAACATCTTTGTTAATAATAAGCAAGGTGAGAATGAAACAGCCCAATCCTTCATCAAACAATGGAAACCTTATGCAACAAAGCTAAGCATACTTTATCCAATGATAGTCTCTACCAAGTTTTTCTCATGGCTTTGGAACCTCACCTTCAATACAAGGTTAGGTCCTCTCCAACCACTTTGGAGGAAGCTAAGAGTCTAGGCTATCTCGTGCAAGCATTAGGAAAATCTCAACATAAACAACAATCCCAAAGGAATCTTCAAGCACTCATGCAAACTCAGAATTGCAATGCTACAAATGATGGAGTCACAAACACTCACCCTAGCAACGCTTTCCATAAAACCATGCATAACATTGATTTGGCCCCTGCTCAAAACCTAAAGGAGGCTCTTTCCCTCCCCCATCCTCCCAAAAAGGATTGTCACCAACCTCTTACCAAGGAAGGGTTGTGAAGGCATCTATCTAGACCATTTTTGCACCCTATGGACACCTCCCACCCTCTTCCTCCATGGTCGAAGGAGTAACTATTTTGTTGGTGGCACACTAATTGGGGCCATTCCCATGAAAACTGCAAAGCGCTTAGAACCTTCACTTATGCTTTCTTGCTTAAACATAGTTTCAATCATGATGTCATGGCTTGAGAGAGGCATAATGAAGCCATCAAGGTGCGTGTCAATGCATGACAGCACAATAGTCACAATGTCGTTCATAAAACTAATGAACATCTTAAAATATATAAAGACCCCTTGCCTAATCATTCTAAGGTTGAGGTAGCTCCTCAACCTAACAATGAGAAGCAAAAATCCACCTCTTCTACTAACACAATTGAAACCACCTACAACTTCAATTTAGAACCCATGGAGAATACACATAGCATGAAATGAGTGGCTGCCATCATCAATGCCACATATCCTCCTTATCACCCTCAAACCTACATGACTGTTTAGGCCTACCCTACAGGTCAAATTTTCCTCAAACAATGTTCAATAACATCCAAATCTAAAAAACCTATTCAAATTAACACTACCAGCCATCCTAAACTTATGGGGCCGATGTCTGTTTTAGAAATCGTCATCCCCAACAACATTGCCCACCATGTTCCTACAGCGTCGATACCATTGTTTAGGATGCATCAGCCATCCTACATGATCAATGATGAATAATCTAAGCCAAAAACTCAAATCAACCTAAGCTCTCAGCCACTTCAGATCGGATTCTAACTGAGAATTCCTAGGTTCAAACTAGTATTTCACATTACAGGTTAAAGGAATGGGATCCAATCACAAAACTTTGCAACATCACAAGCAAAATTCCTTCTTCGAACTTATCTACACTTCGCCAAAACATCATAACTGTCTCATGAAAGCCCTCTTCGACATGAATATACCTCCATCACCAACATTGATGCAATACTCCCTCTTGCATGGTTCAAATGAAAGCATACTTCAACAATGTGAAGAACTTTCTATCCAAAACGATCTAACAACGAATCAATCTTTATCTCTTCACTCTCCTGTCAATTCTATAATCCCGGAGCAGCTTCTCTTTTGAGCAGATACTCCTCCTCTTTTCGTTCTGTCAAGATCAATAATATGCAAGTCAAGCAAGCTCTCATAGATGACGGTTCCGACACATGTATTGCTTCTCTAGAATTTATCAAATCCTTAGGGTATGTTACCAATAACCTCAAATCAACCCGTAGCACATCAAGGGTATGACCGAAAGAAAATGTCCCGTGGGTCGCTGATGCAGGAGCATCAACTCCATCTTTGTAAATAGATCAAGATGACATCAATTTTGGCTTGCAGGTGTGGTTGTAGGTCCTAGGGGTCCATTTAAGTCATTTTGAGGTGCTAGTTAGTGTTTAGGTTCTTCAAAATTCAAATGGAGTTTTTCCCTCCATTTTTGCAATATTTGAATACTTAGCCATTTTGGCTTAGTTTGAGAATTGTAAGGTGTTCTTGGAACTTGGAAATCATGTATAAGGGTAGAATGGGGTAAATGTGGGGTGATTAGAACCTTCTAGGTCACATAAGAAGAATTGGACTTACCAAACTTAGGCCTATCAAGCAAAGTAACCCCTTTTTGAATAAAATCTCATTATAAGACTGTTTTGTAACTGACCCAATGAGAAGAATCTTGAGCAAGAGGGGTGTAAAGACTATAAAGTGCATATTGTAACTGTCTTCAACCATTCCTACCCGGGTAAGAATCAGATGTATGTTTCAAGAAGGAGAAAAAAGGAGGAATTCAGGCTTTTGATGGTTTTTGCTTGCTTTCTGTATTAACTCAGTTGTGTAATCATTTCTTGTATGATCTTGTATTGATTAATGTGCATTTTGATCTCAAAGTTGAGTCAAAGAGATTTTGGAGATTGGATATGAGCATTTGGAACTCTAGTGAGTGAGTTCTTGATTTGATTTCATTGCTGGTGTGTTAATGCATATTGGTAAGAGTTATGAGACCTTGTAACAGTGAATAGTGTCTGTGTCAGGAGAAAATCTGAGCCTTTGTACAAGTGATCATGAAGGGACATTGTCATTGTACTTCCAGTGATTCTTAGTAGATTATCTAGGTTGCATGCAATACCCCAGGACTTAACAAGTATGTCACAGCTATTTGGAAAAGTGCATTCGAATGAGTAAAACCAAACTAAGAGTGAGTAATGTCTATAACAGTTGTTTTCATTGTTGTGTGAAGAATGCTGGAGTGAGAAGTGACCTCAGGGAAGGATTTAGAGTTTGTGAGATCCAATAAGATTTGTATCAGTGAGTTAATCAATCAAAATCAGTGCATGCAGGGATACTGAACCAGTATAAGCACACATGTATAACATCGGGATTGAGATGGGAATTAATGGTATTTGTAGACCTCAGAGAGATCACTACAGTGGAGAAGGAGAGTCAGTGGTTGATGAAAGATCTTGAAAGGATATATGCCCTGTTCCTGAGCATTCACAAATAGCAGAGTATGATGGAAACAATATTGCAATTGAAGGAAGAGGTGAGTTCAATAGCTTTTATGCATTTTGAAAGTTGTTGAAGGACATCCTAGTTTTGTTAAAGCTTGCAGAGGTTTTAGAGGTGATCTAAATAGCGAAGGACCCCATAGTTTGCCCTTTCAGGCTCACACAGTGGGAGAAAACCCTGAACTAGGGTTTACTAAACAAAAAGCTGATTTTCTCGAAGATAAACCACTGGAACTCCATGAAAATTGGTAATGATTCCTGTAAGAGCATCGGTTAGGTGTTAGTGAAGAAGGTAGCTCGAATCATACAGTGTAGCTCAAGATATTCTTGACAGTTATCCAACACAGTATGGATAATCCAGTCAAGACTCAGAATTAGCGAAGAAATGACCTTTGAAGGCTTAAATGCAGGAGATAAGGTGAAAAATCTTGTCATTGTGACCTTAAGAGTTTTCCTTAACATATCCTCCAAGTTGAAGTGTCAAGCCAAACCTCACTGTAAGATCTTCATGACAGTATGCATCAGAACAGACTGAGTTGTACGGTAACATAGGAAAATGCCAAGACTAGAAGATTGATTACTTTGCAAGAAGGGTGGAAATTGGATTACTTAGTTAGCATTATAGTGAACTGATAAAGGTGACTCAAGTCCTTTAAGGAGCCACAGTGAAGCATTTTCTCAAATCCTAGAATGATCTACCTTCATAAAACAGAATGATTAAAAGACCTAGTCCATAGGACTGAATCAAGAAGTTTTAGGGACAATTGAAGACTAAGGGACAATTGGAATCAAGGTGAAACTCAGGGTTGGAAGGTCAAGTTTGAGGAAGTCAAAAAGAGGTACATTAGAAGCTTGTCACTTAAGAACTAGTCATGGTAGTTTACATCCAAGGTAAGAACCCCATTACTCAAGCTCCTTAAGAGTCATTCTAGATGATGTTATAAGCCTCTTTAAAGGTACAAACATAACAAATGGAAGATGAAGACCTTGTTTAGCATGTTCTATCTTGGGAAATGAGATGAATAGATTCTCAAGGTAGGGCTAAGGTGAAATAGCTGCATGAACCTTCTTGAGGAGTGATTGAATGAGTGATTTCTTATACTAAAGCCCTAATTTGAACTTGTTTGTAACTAAGTGCAACATTGCAGTAATGAACATTAAGACCTTGATAGTTGAATATATGGTTGTTGTTGACTAGCTCTGCATCAGTTGCATTTGGCCACTCATTACCATGCTTCCTCATACTGTTCAAGTGAAAGTCATGATCTTCAACTTTCCTCTTTCATATAACATTCTTCTCAGTCGACCATGGACACACCCATAAGATATAATCACCTAATCCACATCTCGGTGCAGCAAATTTCCTTACCTAGCCTCTGTAGATATGATTTAAAGTTACACCAACCCATGGAATTTTGAACACTTTTGGCAATGTGGGGTCTTCAAAATCCCTTCTCTCGAGGAACTTCCTTGTGTCCCCTTCTGAGCGTATCAACACTTTAACTACCCGCCAATTACCTTCGATAATATTGTGGTCACCCCAAGCTTGTCAGGAACATTATACCTAACCTCATCGACTTAAACAATGAGGATGGCTATTCACTTGATGACCACTTCTTGTTTGGTTATGCCTAAGAATGCAGGGGTCCTTTGAAATCAGCAATCGTTACACTCTTCCATCGAGTCCAACGATTCGGATGAGCGGAGACTCTCCATTAGTGCATCTCCCTCAAAGTCCTTGCAATCCTTCTTTAATAACAACATTAATATCACCCATCTCACCTTCCCTTCGATTCCAAGAATCAAGACTTTGAGCCCGAAGATGATGACTTGATGGACGATCAGGAACTAGTTGCTCCTTTCTGAGAGAAGTGTGAGCCTAATCTCAACATGGGTCCTCCGGCCAAGTCCCCTGCTCCATGACCTCCGAACAACTCGAGATCCCGAACGAAAATCCTTTGTTTCCTTTGACTACTCTCATATTATCAATTCTTCATGCGACCCGATGCATAAGTCACAACCAATGTTGAATCCTTCAATTAGCTCTCTTATTATAGACATTCCCTCGCTTTCCCCAACAACTTCATCCCCACATTATGTCGTAGCAACTACAAACTCCTAGACGAGTATATGTACGGTTATGCACATGGCATGAAGCATCGAGGTATGATGTTGAGGACCTGCCGAGCTTATCGACAACACATGAAAAACTTGAAGTTGAAGTTCATGAGGAACAAAGTCATCAACCATCATGTCCTCTGTCTTTTCCTCAACACTTTTGCTCCCATCATGGTGTTTGCTCCCTTTCATTAGCTAGCTATCAAGTACTCTACCAGCAGCAATGTCGGTTACC
Organism: Taxus wallichiana var. yunnanensis; assembly: GCA_018340775.1. Classification (NCBI taxonomy): domain Eukaryota; kingdom Viridiplantae; phylum Streptophyta; class Pinopsida; order Cupressales; family Taxaceae; genus Taxus; species Taxus wallichiana. The sequence goes on from CM031238.1 coordinate 296,070,486, forward strand.
TTCTCCTCCACCTCAAGTTGAGGATTTGGTTTCCCCTTCACTATCTACGCCAATCCCCCATCCCATGGACCACCCATCTCTACACACACCTTTTCGACCAATCAAGGTACCGCTTCCACATTTTTATCTTTCTCAGCGGAGATCCCTCCTCCTTTTATCCCATCCCTCTCTTCCTCTATTGTGGACATGCGCCAGGATCCTATCACGATTTCCACGAGGCTAGAGGAGTCTTTGGTGGGTGCACATCATGAGATCTAACAAAAAGTCTCAAGTGTCCTTGAAGACATTGAAGACGACATCATTCATACACGATACCATATCCGTGAACAAGTTCACAAGGCTATTAGGACACCTACACTTCATTCCATGACCTATATGACCACCTTTATCTCTCTCCATACTATATTTACTTTTCTACATTTACTACCTACACATTTTGTTACACCCTTAGGCTAGTTAGATCCGAATTTTTGGCTTCCCCTTTAAATTGTGTATTATCTATTTATGATCCTTAAGCCAATTAGTCCAAAATTTTCGGCTACCCCTTTATATCCTATACTATATATTTACGATCCTTCTAACAATTAGTCCAAAGCTTTTGGCTACCCCTTTACATCCTCAATTACCTTATTTGTGCCAGTCATTTAGTACAAATTTTTCAGCTATTACTTAAAATTCTAATTATCTACTTTTGCACAGGCCTGTTAATTTGGATCCTACAATTGCCCATCTAATACCTTGCATCCTAGTTATATCTTACAAACTCCTTGCATCATCTTATCCCTCTTCGGTTTATACAGCCATTATTTTCTTGTTTGAGCCACTTCAGTAATTTACATTACAGTTATATTTTACATCCTCTTTGAGATATCTTTGGGTTTATTTCTGCCATTTGTTTCCTCATTAGATCTTTTGGTACATTTTCTCCCTTATATGATCTTATGTTCCACTTGGACCCCTTTTATGCTTGTACTAGACCTATCATAGGTTCACACTCTTTATCTTTTGCCATCTCTAGCGATCTACAACTCCTACACGACTTACTTCGCTTCTTTTCAACCTTCATCCCATATGAAGCAAATCTTATACCTCCCTATGATCAAATATTAGCTTTATCCATTACTGTATCATAATTTTATCCTTGCAGATTCACTTTTCTCGCTCATCCTCTCACTTGAGGCACACTTAGGTCAGAGATGAAATTGCACTCTTGTTATAGGGTACGTCTAGAGGTACCTAAGCATCATGGTTTCTAGGTTCTCCTTTAAAGTGATTAGGTGTAATCTCTCTTGGGCTAGTCATCTTTCATATTCATTTAATCAGCCTTCCAAATTTGTATGGAGGAATAGAAAAGGCCAAAGTAAAGTTAAAATCCATATTATCAAAGAAAAATCAAGCAAAAGGCAATTACAACAATAAAAAAAGTCAACCACAATCAAAAAAGGCATAATTTCATTTGGCACACCCCTATCCTAATTGAAAGCTCAAACTCCATTGTTGGCCTTGTTACAAAGCTTGAGGACCTTTGGGGTGCGGTAGGAATTTCCAATTGGGATAGGAGGTCACGTATCTATTATTTAGTGCCCTTACTTTTCACGTCGGTATATAATCCTCGTAGTAGGTCAATAACTCGTTAAGTGAGGTCTTAAGGAACGAGGAAAATATCATGGGAAGGTGAGATACATCATTTACTATATTGGCATTATTAGTTGACACCATACTTCATTAGTTAACCTAAACCGGACCCACATACTTGGGTTTCTTCATACTTAGATGAGGAAACCTTTAGTCGTACCCTAATTATTAGAGTGTCTCATCTCCGCTTAAGGAATTTGTATCACCATCGTGGTGGTGTCTTACTCTTTCTCTTTCATGTTCACTCCCTCTATTGCCCTTGATGGATATTGTCGGAAGTTGACCATGACTATACATTTAACATCCCGATATCTTACTACAAACTACTTACTATTTATCATCTCGCCAAAGATTTGTGAGTGTGATTGTAAGACCTTATGGCCTTCCTCACAAATATACATCCTTTACATCCGTACAACCTTTATTCACCCTAGTCATGAAATTTAATGGTGGTATTTTATCCTCATGAGAAAATCGAACACAAGCATTGATTGTGATCCTATTCACTTCACTTCATTACTTTCTTGTTTATCATTTTGTGTTTTCTTCGCCCATTTCTTAGATTACATTTGATGTTTATTCCAACCTTATTGCCACATCTTGTAATTTCTTTCTTAGACTTTATTACATATTTTTACCTACTTAACACATCTTTTGATTTACAAACTATTTGACAATTTTAGTGGATGCTTGTTTTACATATTACTTTATTGTTTTCCTTTTCTTTGATGGCCATAGATGGCATCATATTTGTGTATAGAAGTGAAAACATAGATAAATATAGATCCAATCAATACAATCATATAATCAATACAAACCATGTATGCAATGTGTCCAAATATTGCCATATCCATAAACATATACAATGTTTCTCAAAAAAGGTACATCATATGTATATATATATGATCACTTGTCATTCAGGTATTCCCTTCACACCTCACGGGAGGAGGTGCAAAACTATGATCTAATGAGGTCCGAACACCTTCCCATAAGGATCAAGCTAAGGATACCCTAGATTGTGCCCCATGTGCCTCTCCCTCTACTTGAGCCTCCCATATGCATAACACGGCCATTTCCTCTGCATCTCGTTGATGTCTCTCAATAGCTACATGAGCATTTGCCAATCTACCAACTCCGCTCAATTGCTAATGACCTCTACTTCTCCCCAACAACTAAACCAAGGCTACCATATCTTTTACGCTTCACGCTTGCAATGGTTGTTCTCTACTCTTGCAACATCGAGCACCTCTCCCATGAACCTTAAGGCTCTAGCATGATCCCCGCTAAAGGTGACATAACAAATCCAACAAGACATTGCACGCATTTTTCCCAAAAAAATTGAAAAGCATCTTTTTCCGGACCCATGATACTAACTTCCCTAGTTTGTGTTCACACCTTAAATCATCATTTCTCCTTTTTCCTACCGCTGCACCTAATAGATTGGTTCCTTCCCTTCGACACACCTTATATCCTCTTTATAAATCTTACTCCTATTTTATGACATACTTTTATTAGTCTAAGCTCTCCTTAGCTTAGGGTTTAGTCATTTTTTAAATTTATCTTATAGTATTTCTTTTCAATTTTGTATTACTTGGGTTCCCTCAAAAACCTTTATACATTCTAGTGACACATTATGCAGCCACACTCGTGGGAAGGCAAGTATAAGGTTAGTATGTTTCATTTGAGCTCATAATTTTCTCACTTTTGTTCTGCTTCATTTCGGCCATTATGATTTCGATGATGCATTTTCTTTTCCCAAAACCATCTCATGTTACACTTTTTGTGACACGCAATGATCTTCATTGGGGCATATGTATACACCTTATTTTTCAATCTTAATTCTTCTTTACAGGCTTCATTGGCACATTAACTTCTACTAAGAGATGTCTTGCATGACATCACTAGGAGTAGGGTGGGGTAGTTATTGAAAGTACTTGTAAAAGAGCTTTTATGTGCAGTCAATGTTACCTTAAATATCATGTCTTATCTTATACATCTCCTAGTCATCCTTTTACGAACTCCTACGACATCACCCTACTATCCTCTTACAATCACCTACAATCTACTTACACACCTTATACCTCTGTCATATATTACTTTTTATCAGCTCCAGTCTTCTTCCACCCTCTTGAGCTTTCCTCTAAGACCCCATAATATGTTATTATCTAGAGTCAATGGCATCGACCATGGTTGATATCACTTGACCCTCATGGCCAACTACATAGATGTAATGTCCCCTTTTCTACGCCTAAGGCTAAGGGTCAAGTCGAGTCCAAGTCGGGTCATACCCAAGGGGTTGCGGACGCTGGGGGCTACTGAGAAGGGGCCGCATGGTATTAATAGTCATGTTTGGCGTTTGGGGGTCACTTTGGACCTTGGTGACTTAAACGGGAAAAAGTAACTTTAGTTACTTTTAATTTATTGACCCCTCCATGGAATGAAACGCGACTTGGTCTATTGGGGCTCTTTTGCCTTGGGCATTTATGGAGTCGAGGGAGAAAGGAAAGACACTTTTCGGACATACATTTTATTGACCCCTTCACATGCAGCTGTTGTTGTCGCGCATCTACAGCTTGTGGAGTCAAATCCCACAGGGACCCTAGCTTCGGTGGTGAGAGACCCGTCCCTAGCTAGCAGGGCATTCTTCGGTAGTGAGAGATCTACCCTAGTCTGTCATTCCGGATCCGTTTTCAAGGCTGTGTGGCAGAGACAATATCAGAGGTCGCAGAGAAAGGTTTTTGCAGATATTTGGCGGCATTGGGAGAGGATAATCAGTGGGCTCCAGATCCGAATCCTGGCAGCAGATCAAATCCACGGCAGCCATTTGGGCAGAGCGGGACAGTTCGTTGGAGGCATCTCGTGAAGGATTTCGTGGGTATTGGGGGCGTTTGGGGAAGACAAGCAGAGGGGCCCGATCAGATTCACGGCAGCCTTTTGGGCTGGGCGTGGCAGCACGCTGAAGGCGCGTCCATCATTTTCCGACCCCTTCACCAAGCGTGGCGACCTGCAGCCTTTATTTGGGGTTTTTCCAGTCGGTCATTTCAGATCCGAAGGTGGAAACGTTATTGCCTGTATCTATTACTGTTATTTCCAAAGACCCTTATTTTTGCTCTTGTATTAGAGGGACACGAACCTCTGAAGTTTTACAGCCGCCTAGGGCATTCTGTACTTTTTCTGGCAGCAGTTTAATCTCTGTAAAATTCCCAAAAACAGTTTTATTATGTCCTTTATATTAATGTCAAGCTCTCTTTAAGTTTTCATGTGATTCAAGTGGATATCTTGGGAGATATTGATTCTATTTAGTTTGTTGTCCTTACTATAAAAATCTGGTAAAATCAGTATTTTATGTGGCTGCAAGTTTTCAATATTTTTGTGCATTTTTAAGTAATATCCCATTGGGGATATTTCAATAGACCAGGGTTGGATGCAGCCGACTATAGGGAACTGTAATGACCAATCATGTTCCCTATTTATAAGCAACATTTGAGAGCATTTACCGTCATCACATTATTCATATTCGGTTTGCTTGCATTTGCCAAACTACTCCTAAGGTCTTTAAGGTTTAGGAGTTAAGTCTTGCTTATCTTTGGAGGTTTACTTTTGGAGTATTAGGTCTAGGAAACTCAAGAATAGGAGTTGTGCTAGCAAGGTTCACCAAGTCTTTGGAGTCCCCAACTATGGTTTACTTAGGTCTTAAACTATCCGTCTTGTGGTCTCCCACAACAACTTTCTCCTAAGGTACTCCTAACCTGAGGGTGCAGAGTTAATGCACCAATGGTACCTGCACAAAGGCAAGTATCCTTGACTCTCATTTTCCTTTATGTCAGTTCTGATTTGAATGATTGGTTGGTCAATTACATACATAAACTAGGATAGACTAGCATATTCTTGTCTACTGCATTTTAATATGCCAGCCCTTGCCTTACAGTCCACCCTTAAGGCATTACATCCCGTCAATCTTTACAATCCATGTTTACAACCCTAGCTTAGATATATTTATGTTCCTTACAATCTATCAATATATTTACAATTAGGATACTAGTAAGACACGAGGCCCTATCCTAGACCTGCACTTTGGAACCATATGCCATCGATAGAGAATGCATTACATCTTCTAAATCCGCGGCTCTTACACCCCTTAGTTTTAAGTCTTCTTGTGTGTTGGCCCTAGAATGGTCCTCTCAATATCTTAATCTATATTATCGAAAAGAGAGAGGATAATCTATAGACCATCTTAGCCTACATACATTATGTATTAGCAAATAAAGTGTGGGAATTTGGAAAAAAATCCACTGGGGAGGTTAAAAGCATTGGGCTGCAAATGGGGCAGAAGCTAAGGTACTCTTTCTAGTGAGCATGTGTCTATCGAACCTCAATCATGTTTAGAGCCGGGAAGTGAACAAAGAGCTAAGTAGAGCAAAGAGAGATCTTCCAATCATGAAAGAAAGGGTAAACCATATTACTGAGATGTCAACACACCAAATCATGAAAAGACAAATGATGCAATTAAATTTTTCTTTTCCAACATCATTGCATTCCTTGTTGCTCATTCTCCTGATGACAAGGATCTGTTCTAGGAAAAAATACACTTGCAAACTCCACATATATGCCCCTGAAAGATAAAAACTATAATAAATTGTGCCTGAAATACAACATTCAAGAGATTAACTCACAGATGGAGGAATTGAGCTAGCCTTGGGTGACAATGGGGCATATGGAATATAGACACCACCCACTCAAAACAGTATTTCCACCTCTCTAGCAGTTTGATTTCATATTTATTTTCTGTTTGTTCTTTAAAAGGCGAATGTCCTGCTCTCATACACCTATTCTGCCTATCTGTACAAAAATCATAATTGAATGGCACTGCTTTAGACACACAAAAAATGAGATGGGAGCTCCAAATAAACCTTGATTTTCCTGTTTGAAACCCCCAAATACTTGTAGAATAAATCTTGAATAGGATAAAACCCTAATGTCAATGAAATTAGTCCAAGATTCCAAAGACATCCTATCTATGTTTTTGTTGTGATTTTGATTTTGAGCTGTGGGTGGTTCAATCTCAAATAGGGGATACACACCAATTTTTATCCTAAGTGATCCCAGAGACCCGGTATCACACCTAATCCAGGAAGAATTACCCCGGCCCTGTCATATTTAAAAGCCCAAGTGTATCACCTCTGCGTGCAAGACGAGGGTTTTCCTGCCCAATTGGGCGTTGTCCCATGAGAGGTACAGAGCGGTCAACCCAGATATATATAGATTTATAATGCTCTACTTTGAATTCAATTAGTCATTTCTATTAATATTTTGTGACTGCCACACCCCACCTTATGACAATGTCACGCCCTCTCCAGCTAACCTCGCATGCATGAAAATAATATTAACAACCTAACCCTCATACCCATGTGGAAAATATAAAAGAAAAAACAGAGAAGATTGGGTTTGACTTACCTGGAACCTTGACATCTCCTCTTCAATGACATTATTGGCCTGAACAACTGGGACACTGCAGTATTCTACACAGTTGCTGATTTCCTGCTGATTTCTTTGCCTATCGAAGCAGTCATAAGAGCATTTGAAGTAGGCTTGCTGCATTTGCACGAGTATTGAAGTAAGAAAGGATGGCATTAGTTTGAAGACGACGAAGAAAATTATATGAAATGGGTGTACCTGAAGAGTGAAGTTAACATAGTCCTGCACCCCTGAGAGCTGCTGCTCAACAGCTTTCTGCACTTCATCAACTGATCTCTTTACTTTTTCTGAAAGAAGCCTCTCTTCTGGAGAATAACTCATTTTTCTTGCTTAGGAAAGTACCTATCCTTCTTTCTTCCTGGCACTTTGTATTGGAATGTAGGCTGCTAGCTAGGGTTTTGGGTTTAAGAATAATGCATTGGTCGGTTATAATGAAAGGGTTGTGTCAACACCTAGAAATGACTATTAAGCATTTATTAGTTCTTAAATGTTGCCAAGCATTTCTCTCTCTTTCGAGACTTCTTTTCTCTCTTGGTCCTTTCGAGGTCTAACACATCAAAGACATAGATTTCAATGGAAAACAAACTCTCAAAACCCTAAAGGTGGTGAGGTTTTGCAGAGAATAACATTGAAACCATAAATGGTCTCGTAAATGCGGTTTAGTGATCCATTGATTAGGTTTTTGAATCGAGAGTAGGCCCTAGGTTGCGAAGCCAATAGGGGCACACAAAACATTTAAAACAGTGATAAAACAAAACAGAAGTAGGAAAAACAACTTGTGTATCTTTCAATTCAAACCATGGTTGTTAAACAAGATGCTTTGAAAGGCAACCTAACTTTGAGATTTTTGAGGTCTACCACATCAGAGACACAAATATCAATGGAAAACAAACTCCCAAAACCCTAGAGGTGGTGAGGTTTGCAGGGAATAACATTGAAACCATAAATGGTCCGCAAATGCAGTTGAGTGGTCCATTGATTAGGTTTTTGTATCAGGAGGGTTTGAGCTCCCCCTGGATTCACACTCTCCAATTCTCGAATGGGCCTGCAACTTCATATCTCAATCCACACATAGAGAAAGCCAACTATGTCACAATATTTCATAATAATGATCTCAATATGCAATTAGAATAGCTTTGCCACTTCGAGGGGGCAACCTCCAAACCATATAACAAGACTCAAATGCTCAAATGATAATGAAATACTACCTATAATCCCCTATATATACTATTCATATGCTATGGCCATCACCAAGGCCGACCTATTAAGCATGAGAAAGTATAAATGATATAATAAAATGATATGGTAAGCCACAAGTCGGCTACTCATATCCTAATACAAGCAATAGGTTAAGGGCGTAGCATGCCCTTCCCCTTCAAACCAATGTTGTCCTCAACATTGAATAATCCTGGATGTTGCAGGCAGAAAAACCTTCATCCTCCTAGGTGGCGTCTTCTATGCTCAGATTCTTCCACTTGATCAAATATTCCTTAATGTCTCTAGTTCTCAGCCTCTTAGTACGTGTTTGCAGAATCTTCTCTGGCTCCAAAATGATTCTTCCTTCCTCGTCAAGTTCTGTAACTCTTTCTGGCTTCAAATTTCTAGTCCAATAACCTTCTTCAGGCATGAAACATGGAATACTGGGTGTATGTGTGAAGATGGAGGCAACTCTAGTTTATAAGCAACACTACCAATTTTCTGTAGAACCTGATAAGGGCCATAATATTTAGGAGCAAGTTTGTTTTCCTTTTTCTGTTGCTTTAGGGACATCTGTTTGTAAGGCTGAGACGTACAAAAACCCAATACCAATTTCAAAATGTCTTTCACTACGGTGTTGATCTGCTTGTTGTTTCATCCTATTTTGTGCTAATGCTAAATTCTCCTTCAAACTAGCCAAAACTTGTTGTTGATGTTGAATGTGTTCCTCAACATCTCTGACCTTAGTTTGCACCCTCAAGGAGGAAGTGATAGAAGGTGGATGGTAACCATATAATGCTAAAAATGGGGTCATTTGAGAAGAGGTATGAAAAGATGTGTTATACCACCATTCTGCCAGTGGTAGCCATTTAATCCACCTTTCTTGCTTATCTGATACAAAACAACGTAAATACCCCTCTAAGCATTTGTTGACCACTTCTGTTTTCCCATCAGTTTGAGGATGATAAGATGAACTGTGAGCTAGCTGAGTACCCAAACATGAAAATAATTCCATCCAAAAATTACTTGTGAAAATAGGATCACGATCACTTACAATTATCTTTGGGGTTCCATGTAGCCTTTGAACTGTCTCCAAAAAAATAGTTGTGACTATACTGGCTGCAAAATGGATGTGATAGGGCACAAAAATGGGCATATTTTGTGAGCCTATCCACAATCACGAAAATAACATTCTTACCCTCTGAACAAGGCAATCCGGTGATGAAATCCATGGAGACCTCCTCCCATCTCTGGCTAGGAATCGGTAAGGGTCATAATGCACTGGTGTCTTAATTGTTTCCCTTTGTTCTGTGGCACACTAAACACTTTGATACAAACTTTTGTACATCCCCCTTGAGTCCTTCCCAAAAGAATTCTCTTTTTATTCTATGATATGTCTTCAAAAACCCAGAGTGTCCTCCAACAGTGAGGCATGTAGCTCTACAAGAATCTTATGCTTCAACTCAAAATCTTTACTCAAGTATAACCTGTCCTTGTACCATAGGGCATTACCTTTCCACTCAAATTTGTTAGATGTCATAGATCCTTGCTTGATATTCTATATTAGAGATTGTGTATCCTTATCTTGATTCCATTCCAATCTTGCTTCATCCACCCAATCGGCCGTCAACATGGACATTCCACATAGTAAGGCATCTATGGATGTATCCCTTCTGACAACGCATCAACTACTACATTTTCTTTACCCTTTTTGTATATGATTTCAAAATCATAACCCAACATTTTTGTTACCCACTTTTGTTGTTCCTCAGATGATAACCTTTGCTCCAAAAAGTATTTGAGACTATCATGATCAGCTTTTTACCTCAAGTGTCTACCCATGAGATAGGCCTCCATTGCTTGACCGCATGAAGAATAGCCATCATTTCTTTCTCATATATAGGTTTGAGCAGATCTTTTCCTTTGAATTGGTGACTCTCAAATGCAATTGGTCTTCCTTCCTGCATTAGAACTGCTCCCAATCCTGATCCTGAAGCATCACATTCAACAATGAAGGTTTTTGAGAAGTTGGGAGTAGCCAAAACTAGGGTGCTACACATGGCTTCCTTCAGCTGCTCAAAGGATTTAGTGGCTACGTCTGATCCAATGGAAGGCATCCTTCTTTAGCAATGCAGTGAGTGGGGTTGCTATTCTACCATATCCCCACACAAATCTTCTGTAGTACCCTGTTAGTCCTAGGAACCCACGAAGATTTTTGAGATTTTTGGGCCTTGGCCATTCCACCATAGCTTTGATCTTCTGAGGATCAACTTTGACGCCTTCATGGGATACAATATGACCCAAGTACTCTACCTCTTGTACACCAAAAGAACATTTGGATGGCTTTGCATATAGAGTATGTTTCTCCAAAACTTCCAACACGTTATTTACATGTTGTAAGTGTTCTTCCCATGTCTTACTGTAAATCAATATGTCATCAAAGAAAACTAATACAAATTTCCTTTAAAAAGGCCTAAAAATAGTGTTCATCAAGCTTTGAAAGGTTGAGGGCACATTTGTAAGACCAAAAGGCATTACCAAAAACTCATAATGGCCCTCATGAGTCCTAAAAGCCATTTTATGAACATCTTCCTCTTTTATCCTAATTTGATGGTACCCCGAATGAAGATCTAATTTTGTGAAATAAACAACACCATGCAATTCATCAAGTAAATCATCAATTACTGGAATAGGAAACTTATCTTTGATGGTGTACTTGTTGAGTTCTCGTAATCTGACACATCCTCCATGTTTCATCCTTCTTACGTACCATGACCACTGGTGAAGAATATGCACTCTGGCTATGCCTGATGATACCTGCCTTCAACATTTCCTCCACCATTTTCTCGATCTCACTTTTCTGGGAATATGGGTATCTGTATGGTCTGATGTTAGGTGTTTGGCTCCCTGGAATCAACTGAATGGCATGATCATGATCCCTAACTGGTGGTAGTCCCTTTGGAATTGCATCAAAAATAGATGAGTGAGCATCCACAATCTTCTCAAGATCGGGTGGCATCAAGACTCTCGTATTTTGTACTTCTATGGAAAATAGCTTTGATAAAGCCATCCACTCCTTTTCTGGAGAACCTTCGCATCCGATGAGAGCTAATAATCTGTGGAGACTTAGCTACCATCCCATTCAATTGTATTGTCCTTCCATCTCGAATGAAATCGCATGAACAATTCTTGAAATTCATCTCTATAAGACCTAAGGTCATGAGCCATCGACCCCAAAACAATATCTCCCCTCCCATAGAAATAGCAAACATAGGTGAGTCTAACATGTAGTCTCCCATGGAAAGCTTGATACTATGGCACTTTCCTGTGCACTTGACTGTCCCACCATCCGCAATCATAACTTGCATTTCTGGAGCTGGGTAAATAAAACAATTGAGGCGGGCAACTAACTTACTATTTATGAAGTTATGAGTACTCCCCGAGTCAATCAACACCGTCACCTTCTATTTTTTGAGATAGCCAATAACCTTGAGTGTTTGAGGAGTACTAATACCTGACAATGCATGGCAAGAAATCAGAGGTCAGGTGATCCTCTACTTCATCTTCTACTGGGTTCCTCACCTCTCCTATAATTTCAGCTTCCTCATCATCCTCATTACCTCCAATATAGAACAACTTCTTCTCAAAGACATTTATGTCCCGGTCCATATTTGCTATCACAGCTAAAAACATAATCCTTTTGCTCTCTTTTTCTTCCATTTGTTGAGGAGTCACCTAATTGCCTAAGAAATGAAGGGGAAGAGATACTACGGTCTCTGGTGTTAATGAAAGGTGGCCTCCTACTACAAAGAATTTTTTCCTCTGCACGACGTGCCATGATAATAGAATCAGAAAGCTTGATGGATTAAACATACGTACCTCATGCTCGATGTGGTCCTTAAGACCCCCAAGAAACAAGTCATTCAGATTCTCTTCTGGAATATTCTCCACCCTTAAGGATAGGTTTTGGAATTGATGCACATAATCTTTGACTGATCCTATTTGCCGTAACTTTGCTAATTGACTAAAGTAGTTCTCTGAAACACTGAACTATAGTGCAATTGCAACTCCTCGATAAAAACTGTCCAAGTGACACCTAGACCATTCTTCTGCCTCTGAGCACATAACCAACGATACCAAACAAATTGGTCGGGTTCAAGATATAGGGATGCCAATGTCACCTTTTGTCCTGATGGTGTTTGATGTAACTCAAAGAAGTTCTCCATTTGATTTATCCAATTCAGGGATCCTTACCATCAAATTTGCGCATATCCACTTTCGGCATCATGTTCCGTGGTTATGAATAAGTTTGATTTTGATGGGACTGGAAAAGTGATCCAATATGGTTAGTTTGTCCATGATTTTGAACTGAAGGTCCTCCTTGGTTGATATGGGCCGATTTGGGCCATACTGGTTACCCTTTACATGTTGCATGATATCATCCAACCGATGATTGATTTGGGCTATGTCTCCTTTAGAGGCCATCTCAGATTGTACATTTCGCAACTCATACTCAAGTTGGCTCACCTTATGATCAACTGAGGTAAACCCTAGTGCTGAGGAATCTATATTTACCCCTTCTGACTCCATCTCTTCAATCACTACCCCATCTTTATCTGGGGTTTTACCCGAGTAACCGATTCTTTTTTGCTCTTGTGGAAGGCCCCACCATGATGTCAAATCTTAGGGTTTAGGGTTTCGATACAATTTCAGCTGAACAAGAAAAAACACAAGAGAAGATACTAATACTATTTTTTTGAGAGCTTTCCGAAAATGTAAAGAACTTGAAAATTTTCCACAATTTGCACCCTAGGGAGCGATTTTATGAAAAACCCTAAATTTGTAATAACTTTTGCAAAATAAATCAAAAAGTCTGAAATTTTCAGGAACCTTACTTGAAATTCTTCACAACTCTGGTAAAAATATCTCCCACCAATTCACTTTGGTTCGCAATATGTGGTGGAAACAAAAAATTAGGGTTTTTACCCTAATTTCGGCCCAGATCGTAGCTCTGATACCACTTGTAATGAAATTACTTGTATAATTCAGATTAAGAGAAACAATAGAGCACCAAATAACACAATATTTCAGAATAATGATCTCAATATGCAATTAGAATAGCTTCGCCACTTCGAGGGGGCAACCTCCAAACCATATAATAAGACTCAAATGCTCAAATGATAATGAAATACTACCTATAATCCCCTATATATACTATTCATATGCTATGGCCATCACCAAGGCCGACCTATAAAACAAGAATTAGAACATCTGAAAATAGTTGGAACGAAAAAACCCAGAAATGGTAAAAGGAAGTGACACAACACAAGTAAATGAGATTCAATCAGCAATTGAGAACATGGAAATAAAAGAAAACTAAGAGATCGGATAGAGGAAGCCAATCTTGGTCACAAGTGGTAAGTGGATCATCAAATGAGCAGAAGTAGATAATCAAGAAACACATTAAAATGCAAATAAAAGAAGAAAGAGACAAACAAGACAAAGCGGTAAACTTCATTATCAAAGGCTTGAAGGACTTTGGCGAAAAGGAGAGAACCGACATTTTAGTAAGGGATTTCCTTAAAGACGAGATGAAATGGACATGTTATATTCACCAGGAAAATAGGATTGGAAAGAGAATAGATGGAGGAAGGGACCGACATGTGAGGGTTGTCATGAGAAATGTAGAAGACAAGAATGTAGTCCTAAAGAATATGGGTTTTTAAAGGCACGCACATGTACCTAAATGATGACTGGAAAACAAGAAGAACTATGAGAAATTGGTACAATCCAAAAAAGAAAGTTATGTGAACACAAGAAGGAAAGAATTAATTTTCCTCGGAAAACACAATCCCAAAGGCTTTTGGAAGGAGTTACAAAGAAAAGAAAAACACATAGAGAATAATATCACGGATGCCCATTGGTTAGAGTATACAATTCTCCTTTATGAGTAGCCCCAACAAAAGGATACTCTTCCCATGATTAGAACATCCACCGAGCTCTTCTCGGTGGAAGATATCAAACATGGCATAAAGAACTTGGCAAGTGGTAAAGCACAAGACATAGATGGGCTGCATGCTGAATTTTTAAAATGGGGAGTTGAGGCCCTTGCTCCACACATCAAAAGAATGTTCAATGACATCACCTAGTGATCCGAAAATAGACCGAATTTTTAACTCAATCATAGACCCCTATAGGATGTTAATATTTGCCGACAAAATTACTCCTTTTAAGTAAATCAACTCAAAATAATGCAAGAATGAAAACACACTACACACAGATTGATTACGGAGTTCTGCAAGAGCCTACATCTCCGGGTTCTTATAGAATCATTCCACTAGTCAAAACTTATAAGTATAATATACTTTCTTATAATAAAACCTAATGGAACTTTAAACTTGCCTAAATAGTACTCCAGTCCTTGAAGAACACCATGACGAGTTGGGGACCGTCCTCCACCTTCATGGCGCACCTGCAAGCTATGTGGCGTTATGGGCCTATTGGATAGTTTAAATAACTTCCACTAACAATAATAAGCCTATTAAAAATAATCTGGTCAATATTTGCCTAAATAATATTAGGTCTTCACAACTATCAAATATGCCTTTAAAAGGCTCTTTAACTCTCCTTCATAGTGTGGGTTGCCTCCTTCGAGCTCTTGGAATGAGCTTATAAGTTATGTCTTTGGAGGAGAGGGGTTGGTTCCCTTTTATATTACTAAGGGCCCAAATTTTGTGTTTAAACACCTTATCTCTCCGACTTCCCCATAGCCACTCTTGGCTGAAAGTCGTTTAAACCATCCGGTTTGGAGGGAGGTGGGTGTGGTTCAAATCATGCTTGCGTTGTTTTTGGTTGGTTCAATGACCCCCCGCTCGCCCTGTGTAGAGCCTCTCACCACATCACTACCCGCAAATCGCTTCTCTGTCACTTGTCGCATGACTCGCCACCTCATTGACCCCTTCATTGTGTCGAGCCCACATGTCGACCGGTGTTGTCCACCGAGTCGTTCACCTTTTGCCTCACGTTACAATCCTTGTCGTCCACATGCCCCCTTGTTGTTGGACCACTTAGCCACGTCCATGTCGTGAGCCAAGTCTTTTGCCAAGCTCGAGGTGCGTGGAGTCACCATATCATTCGGCCATGCTTTTACCATGGCGAGGCGATATGGCTTATCCCACATCGGTTGGGTGCTAATAAGAAAGGGCTAAAATAGCATTTTGACCCATTCTTCCATCGTGGCATCGAACCACATACTCCCGTGCATTTTTCTAGCCAATGCACTATGTATAGCTTGTTGTTTGAACAATGTAATAACTTGCCCATAACTCGGTGGATAGCTTGATTGAGCTAACTTGATGTCAACTCGGCAATGCATACTCAAACACACCAATGAACTCAATCATAGCTCGATCCATAGCTCATTATAAGCCCTTTGAGTTGACTTATGGGAGCAAAATGGTGGTAGGCCATGTGGTGTCCTAAGGACCCACCATGTGGCATATTTTTTTCGATCGCATCTGACGAAGATGATCGTAATAGTGTGTCAAAGACCGTGGTATGAACATTGACTCAAGCACATGATCTTATTTTTGCCACGTCATGACTTGTCAGTTGACCCGGTCCCATCTAGGGTTGACTTTAACTTTGACTAACCACCATTTGCGTATGGATTCCATTTTTGACATTCAGATAGTCGTCGGAAATATCTCGAGTGATCTTCCATACTATAGTGATCCTGGGATATTTAGGGAACAATGTTTCCTCTGTATTGTCCTCCGATCACACCTCCCTAATGGGAAAGGCTTTTTTCCCAAAAAGCTTGTGAATCCAAAATCACGTTCTTTGAGAAGAGCTCTGCGCATTATGTTGCCAAATCCACAATCGAATAATTGGCTCAATCTCTAGGACCTATGGCACTTGGGCTCACCGGCTCCTATTGTGCCACTTTGATATATTTAGAATACCTCCACACCTCTGTTGTATGGTGCTAAGTCTCCTTTCTAAAACTTCAATTCTCCCAACACAAGAGGTGCTAAGTCTCCTTACTTTGTCTTGTTTACCACATCTACCCTCTGGGGTCTTACACTTCACAACCCGATGTTTGTCTACCACTTCCATGATTATCAACTACCATTTAGATGTACTTACACATAATACCTTGACACCGAATGACGATTTAAGCTAATCTCTTTCAGCGAGATCCACTTGTTAACGAAAAATATTAGGTACCATTCTGATGTATGGCCATGATGGCCTCTTCACTTCAAATGAAGATCGTCATGTCGGATGCCAATAGTGATCAGCTACCATCCTGTTGCATGGTCACAATGTCACATCACAAAATGAAGATCTAAATTGATACCAAGCGAGCTCAATCGTATACACAAATAGCTGAAAATCTCCAAGCTTATAGATATGAGTATCCAACTGTAACAGACACTCAAAATGCTGATTTAGGAGATATGATGGAGTAATCCAAATATAAATGCAAGAAAAATATTGATTATGATTAACTTTCAACCTTCTCACCAATCCCACTCAATTTCCCAATTTCAAAGCAATAAAAATATGTGAATATTTCCTTTCAACATACATCGAAACCCACAAAATGCTCTAAATAATTTTGCATGTTTTCAACAATTACAACTATGCAAATGTAAATCTATCCAACTCACATGAGTTTACATTTTCCATATTAAAATAGAATGGACTCATCTGTGGTTCAATTGTGGATAGATCAAAGGTTGATTCATTTTTAACTGATGGTTTAAAAACTTCTTTTACCTTATATACCAACTTTTTCTTACCATGCAGTGGATGGCTTGTTGGGTGAAGTTTCCAACAGTTATCAACCTTGTGTCCACTCATATGACAATGAGTGCAATAATTCCTCTTTTCTCCTGCTTCTAAGGTGAGGAATTATTTTTACCATTTCTCACCCGATTTGCCACGAGATTGGTTTTTCAGCTCATCTGGAAAATGCTTCTACAAAAGGTTTTCCTCTTCCAACAAAAGGCTACAAATGATTAGTACCTCCACAAAACATGCATGGAAAAGCATTCATCATCTTTTGTATATCAAACCCATATTGTTTTAAAATAAAGAGTGGATCCTCAAAAGGTTTACCTTGTTTCCAGACTTATGATTATGATAAGAAATAGGAGGTGGAATTTCATTACCTCTTCTCTGAACTTTCTTACCATTCTCATTCCATTGTTGTGCTAGTGGAGTTTTCACACTTTGTTGTTGGAATCTTGTCTTCCTTTAGCATTCTTAGATGTCTCTCCAATTTCCTTGCCCACACTAGAATAACCCAAACCTGCATAACAAGGATGATCCTTGACTTGTATTGGGTTAGTCATACCTTGGTTGTTCTTACCAAGGCCGATTCCATTAAAACCCATTTTATCTAACAATTTAGATCCAATGCCTCTAGTGTATCTTTCAAAACCACCAAAAGTAATTTTACCTGAATTTGAATTTGAATGGGATGAGGAATTTGATGGTGACATACTTACAGTGCATTCATCAGTCATTGTTTTTACATCTGTAGTCAAGGGTCTCTCCCCTTTCTACTCACCATTTTGCAATCTTGCCAAGATCTCATCCTTGGCTTGTAATTCCAGTTTTAGTCGAGCATTCTCCTCTTCTAGGGAGTAATACATGATCTCAGGAGAGAGTTCTTTTCCTGGATCTGGTGATAATATGCTTCAATTTCCTCGAGCTTAGCATGTTTTGACATTCTGCCAATAGTGCTATTGTACCTGTTCAACCACTGAACTAACTACACCAACTTGAAGCACTCACACTATTAAATCAAAATCAACTGGAAGCAAATATCAAGCTAAAAGCAGCTTTGATACCAACTTGATCCGAAAATAGACCAAAATTTGTAAACTCGATCACGGACCCCTATAGGCTATTAATATTTGCTTTGATAAAATTACTCCTTTTAAGTAAATCAACTCAAAATAATGCAAGAATGAAAACACACTACACACGGGTTGATTATGGAGTTCGGCAATAGCCTACGTCTTTAGGTTCTTATAGAACCGTTCCACTAGTCAAAACTTGTAAGTACAATATAGTTTCTTACAATAAAACCTAATGGAACTTTAAACTTGCCTAAATAGTACTCCAGTCCTTTAAAGAACACCAATGATGAGTCGGGGACCGTCCTCCACCTTCTTGGTGCACTCTGCAAGTTATGTGGTGCTATGGGCATATTGGATAGTTTTAATAACTTCCAATAAAATAATAAGCATATTAAAAAAATAGGTCAATATTTGCCTAAATAATATTAGGTCTTCACAACTATCAAATATGCCTTTAAAAAGGCTCTTTAACTCTCCTTCGTAGTGTGGGTTGCCTCCTTTGAGCTCTTGGAATGAGCTTATAAGTTGTGTGTTTAGAGGAGAGGGTCGGGTCCTTTTCTATTAGTAAGGGCCCAAAATGTGTGTTTAAAGGCCTTATCTCTCCGACTTCCCCATAACCATCTCAGCTAATAAAGCGAGTCGGTTAAATTGCCCATTCGGAGGGAGGTGGGTGTGGTTCAAATCCTATCCGCGCTATTTTGTTGGTTGGTTTAATGACCCCGACCACTCATTGTGGGTAGAGCTCCAATCACCACGTCCGCCGACCCTTACACCAACTTCCTTTGCGCTTGCCATGACCTATCCACCTCACTGGCCCCTTCGTTGTGTCAAGCCCACATGTCAACCATTGTGTCATCCACCAAGTCATTTGACCAAGCCTTTTGCCTCCCACTGCGACCCTCATCCATCCATCCACGTGCCCCCTACCTCGTTGTTGGATTGCTTAGCCACGTCCATACCGTGAGCCAAGTCTTTTCCGAGGAGCTCGAGGTGTATGGAGTCCCCAAGTCATTTGGCCATGATTTTGCCATGGCGAGGGGATATGGCTTATCCCATATCGGTCGGGTGCCAATAATATAAGGCTAAAATAACCTTTTGACCCATTCTTCCATGGTGGCATCGAGCCACATACTCCGTGCATTTTGGCGGCCAATGCACTATGTATAGCTCGTCGCTCGAATAGTGTAATAACTTGCCCATAACTCGGTGAATAGCTCAATTGAGCTAACTTGATGTCAACTCGGTAGTGCATACTTGAAATCACCAATGAATTCGGTCATAGATCGATCCATAGCTCGCTATAAGCCCTTCGAGTTGACTTATGGGAGCAAAATGGTGGCAAGCCACGTGGTGGCTTGAGGACCCACCATGTGGCATATATTTTTCGATCACATACTGCGAAGATGATCGTAATAGTGTGTTGAAGACCGAGAGAATTAAAACATCGACCCGAGCACATGATCCTATTTTTGCCACATCGTGACTTGTTAGTTGACCCGTCTGTTTAGGGTTGACTTGACTTTTACTAGCCACCATTTGCATGTACAAACTCCATTTTCGATGTTCGGATAGTCGTCGAAAGTTCTCGAGTGATCTTCCATACTATAGCAATCCTGGGAGATTTAGGGAACAATGTGTCCTTCATATTATCCTCTAGATCTCCTAGGGCAACTTCCCTATGGAATGGATGACTAGTGTCATTATTCCTCTCTATAAAAGTGGTGATATCAATAATCCATCCAATTACCGCACTATTATGGTAAATCCTCTTCTAGGTAAACTTTTTGGGAGCATGATAGAATGCAAAATCAACAGTTGGGCCAAAAGAGAGGGTAAAAGAGAAAAATGGTAGGTAGGATTTAGGCGAGGCACTCGACCATTGACCATTATATCACCCTTATACACTTGATTGAAAAGATATGGGACACTCGAGGAGAGGAATATTTTTGTTGCTTTGTGGATTTTTAAAAATCTTTGACATGGTGCCCATAGACAAACTTTGGAACAAGATGGAAGAATTTGCTATTCCGGATGAGTATAGAGCAAGCAGTGCATAGATTATATGATTTTCTCAAAGCTAAAATTAGAACTAAAGAGGGTACATCTAAATGTTTCAATGTCATGCCGCCATTGTAGTTTTATGAAATATTGAATAATTTCTCTTAAAATTTTATAGAGCTTAGGATATATGAGAGATGTGTATGAACTAGTGTTATGCACATGAATATATAAATAAGTGAGTGCAAATGTATATTATGCCCCTGCATTTGTAGAAAGATATTGTTTAATTTGCTCTTTTAAACTTTTCGCAAATGAATTGAACCTTCTTGAAAGATGTTTGCATTTTTCACTTTGTGTCAACCTTGAATTATAAATTTAATATCATTTTGAATCATTTTTCTTAGAAGTGATTTTGATTTTATCTTGAATCATCTTGATATGTGTTACCTTTGATTAGATATTTGGCTTGTACCACAAGCCGTAATGTATGCCCCCTTTCGATGAGAGGTGTGAGAGTGATGAATAGATCAATTTGAAATAGAACAATAGTGTTTGGAAATAGATTGAAATTTGTAGTAGAGTTTGGGTAGAGTGTGTGCTAATTTAAAAGATTGGTTAGAAGAAAAATTTGTATCTATGACCATTTTATACTCAAAACAATGTAGGAACTTGAAGCGTGTAACCAATTTGATTTTTTCCAAGTAATAATAAAGATGACATGGTACGGGTGAAAGTGTTATCATGATTCTAACACCACCAACGGTACATGAATTGGATATGCATAACTTGAGATATTGCATACATACGGTGATATATAAATAGGCACAACAAGTTGCCTTATATAATAATGGTAATTATAGAAAATATAGCCAACTTATAAATAGGATAAGTTGAAAAGTAAAAATTAATTCATTTTTATATTTGATCGTGATATTTTTGTTATGTTCTTGCAACCATGCTACTTATCTTAGTAGCCCTAGACATGTAATTTATGTGACTACATATATCCTTGCAGACGTAGATGACTAACAAGTTGGTATGAGGAGGAAGGGTTGGCTTTACTATAATGCTCAAAGTGATATTATCACATCATGTGTTCCATGATTATGGAAATATACTTGTGTGCTACTTGCATCTTTTTCTATTATGGATAGTGGTGGGGTTTTCATTTCATATAATATGTAGGACATAGTATAGGTGATCAAGCAACGAGGTGTATGGTATGCATAGGGGAAGTAGGTGCTTGCCCATTCATATAAATATTTATACATATATGTCGAGGAGGAGCATGTCGACGGGCTTGGAGTCATTGCCTTGTTATATGTATGGGCATATGATCATATAGTGGTTATTCATCTACTTAGTGGGCCTTGTGATGATTAGGCACATCCTTAATTATTTATAGAGTGGTGGGTGTTACCATGATGCGAGGCATTGCGAAAGATGGAGTATTGGGTCATGCTCGATATATTGACTCTGGGTGGGATCATTTAGAAGTTGTCTGAGGGTTTTTCCAAATGATTTGAGGATAAGACAAATCTGCATCACATTCATGTGACGATGTGGATATATAACAAATTTCATGGGGTCATAGAGTTGTTTTAGTATGAGTAGGTTACTCAATAGTTTGAGTTATATTTTACTCCTAAACCAATAAATGAGTTTGCTCTTATGATAGTGGTGACGTGAAAGGATGATCCAGGATATACCAAAGCCTATAGGAGTGGTGGATGGCAACAAGAAGGTCCATTTTGTGTTCTAGTGATATTGGATGTTCTTGGGGTAGTGCCCTCAAGCCGGGATAAAAGAGGAGAGACAGCCCCACATCCTGATAGAGAAGTAGGTGGAGGGGAGACAGACTTATGAGTTGAGCCTCTAATGGTAGATGCAACTACCATTACTGCTCAACGTAAGTATTGTGAACTAATATTTGATTTGATAGTTCATGTGATGATTAATGTTGTATATTTTGCTAACTTTGTTGTGATGTCATGTTTTTTGTTGTAGGGGACAAGTATTGGTAGTTGATTATAGATGTGTCTATCCACACTTTTGATGTGGAACATACATTTCAACATAGTGGTTGTAGTATTAGTAGAGTGGCTTGATGATATCATGGGTGAGAATGCACACCTCTTTGATCCATTTACTATATTGGTTGGGGTGTTTATAGTGGTGGCCAACTAGAGGGATGACCTATGAGATGAGTTAGATAGATGACCCATTCTACCTCCATTTGTGGACCTTATGTAGGATATTATTGATAGATACACTTTCTTATAGGTTGATTTCCTGAGAGAAATGGTAGAGATGGGCCAACTACTAAAGTGGATTCAACACTACATGTCACATTCACACCCATGGTCAAAGAGAGATTCAATACTAGGCCTCAACCTCATGCACGCATATAAAGATTCATAATTTAGATGATTTAGAGGATATATAATAGTTATATGTACATATTGATGTAGCCTTGACAAAGAGGACGTCCTCTTGCTTTAGATTTTGTTATTATATGATGATAAAGTGATAGCCCTATTTGTATTTTTATTGATAATGTATTGATGATATATATTTTCGTATATATGATGAGTACATTTATTTGAGCTCATTGTGTTATTTGTTTACTTGATAAGCAATTTAAATACGCATGTAATATTTATTATATTAGCATAATTTGTTATGGATTTTGCAATTTGATTTACATCTTGACATAAAATTACACTATAACAATAATTTACAAATGATCCAGATTATACTATATAATTTTAGCACATCCATTCGAAACTTATTGCTTTTATTTTTGTGTTATGTTATGTTGTAGCTCTTGGATTGATATAGATGTTATCAAATGATTAAATACTTTTGCATTCATTTTGTGGTTAGGTTTTTTGGATATTTGTAACCATATGAGCTTTGTAGATTCAACACTTTGAGCATTAAGTACATCAAGCTTCATGAGATGTATGTTGAAATAAGATCTTCTTTGAGATACATCATTTGTAGAAGGCTGATATACCAATGGTTCCTATGAAGGTACGTTATGGGATGTCTCCTTCGCCTTCATAGAGTCGTGTGTCGAAGGACTAGGGTTGAGAATATGTAGTGGTGACTAAATTAAATGAAATAATTCCCTTATGCTCAATTTGTTTTAACTTTTTTGTAAAGTGTACCAATCATTATCATAGTGTTTGTTGATGCCATGATAATTACAAAAGGGTCATCCTTTTATCGTTCAATCTAATGAGGAGGATGGTGGTGATTAGGTGGAAAGGTTGTTAACCATTTATCTTTTATTGTGTCTAATATGTCATGCAATTAATCATTAAACTTATCAAATCAAAGTAGTGCCTTTTTATGTGGTTGTGTCAATACTTGTGATTGATTACTTGTATAAGGAATAATGTTGCCTCTATGTAGTAATTTTACTTAGCTTGAGGTATTAAATATATATCCTGTGTTATCTCTATCGTTTTTTCGTATTGTGAACTTGTTGAAGATACATGTACAAGCTCACACACTTGACCTATTGAAGGAGTAAGCACATTTTCTAGTCTAATTTCTTATTTTCTAAGGGAGTGAAATGTATCAAATGCAATGTATAATAAATTCTCTTGAAGAGGGAATTTGAGACTTCAAAGAAAGTGTATTATATCTCCAAATACAATGGTCAATAAATTAATTGTTGCATACATGTCCTAAATCATAGAATGTATGCATGTATAGATTTATATCGTTCTCATTGCAATGCTTGTAAAGTGCTCTATGTAGCTTCTTAACCCTTTTTATGAATATATTGGATTATAGATGATGGATCGAGTTGTAGAGAATACAAAATAGTTACGAATGATATTTAATACATTCCATTAATCTTTCATATTACATACAACCATTTATATATGAAATAACTTTCCTAAAATATAGGAGGTAACTATAACCTCTCCTATAACCACTCACTAACAAATTGTAACATATTCTCCTGAAATCTCTTGCCAAACTCCTATTTACATGAGTTGTTTATTAACAACTTCATGTATTACAATTATTACATTTAATATAAATATATTTTCTCATTAATGTGAGCACTAAATTAATTATTTCCTAACATTCCCCCTTAGTGCAAACATGGGGAAAACCTTCCTTATACTACAACGTGCCACTTCGTAGCTTGCTCATGATCTAGATGGTTTCTAGGACAATACCAACAACCTCTGGATGGTTTTCCAAGTGGTTAACCAACAACCACACCAAAGATAGTTTTCCCAGTGGATTACTAACAACCACAACTATAGATAGTTTTTTCAAAGTGGATTACTAACAACCACAACTATAGATGGTTTTCTAGTGGATCCAACAACCACAATATCATGATGTTGCAGTAGTATCATCACTCTCATCACTATCTCACTTCAGGGAATAACATAGGAAAATATATTGAATTCTTACTGCTCATACACACAAACTGAAAACTGGAAATGGAACATTGGATCATGTTCCCCCTCAATGTGAAATTTCCACTTATCTAAAACAGGAACACTAGAAACATGAACACTAAAACTGGCACTTTGAAAAACACAATGGAAAGCACACAACACAAACTACAAACACACATGTCACCAAACCTTCATGTGCCCCATCATTGGCGATTGACGAGAGGACGTTGATTGTCCTCCATCCTCCAAAGATTACTAAGTTGCTAACTCATCCATATTTGATCATGGAGCTCAACTACAACTCGGACATCGATTTTATCGAAAATGCGTTCGTGAGGCAATTTATTTTTATTTTTTATTTTTACAACTTTTGACAACTCACAAAACAACTATACTTTAAACAAAATGATACTTGATTTTGACAACACAATTATTTTTACAATGACACTGACTCTATTGATGATACAAATGACAACTTTGACTCTTTTGATGATAGACACTACCATACATAAAAAAACATTTAATGGAATACTTTTAACATAAATTGACACTTTTGGTATTGATCTTGAATGAAAAATAAATAGTTCTTTCACAACTATCAAATAAATTTTTATTAAAAAATGAACTATTATAAAAGAACCTTGATTTATAAACACATGACCAACTTAATAAAAGACTATCAAATATGAGTGTAAGAGGAGATACGTGGTGTTTCTAATCCTATCTCTAAAAGAATATTGACTCGTAATAAATAAAAAATATTGATCTCCATAAAATGTACGAGCACATGCATAGATAATGAAGAGGACAAAATGAACCACATCACGTATGACATATGTACTACCGGATAATTTCTACTAGAACTCTCCTCTAGATCAAACACACATGGCATATGGAAACGCAAAATATGTCAAACCGAAACACATGGTAATCGTGATTGCAAGAGCTAAAAATATCATAGTTTACTAGATAGAGAGATAATACAGACTACTTGTAGGAGAATGGAAGAGTTGGATGAAATGCATGAGCCTAATCCACGTGGTGAGCTTGCAATGCATTGTTAAGTCAATACAATGTGTACATCTAGTGAGTTGATCATCAAAGTTTGGTAGGCATGCAACTAGTATATAAAATAATGTGGGAAAAGTATGGAAAATTGGATGAAGACATGTCTGCTTGAAACCAAGGCTCTAAAACTGCACATAGATGAATAGATCTGGTTTGCGACAGAGCCAAACAAAATGAAGAACATTCTTGAATGATCAAATATCCAAGATGAGTTATAATTAATAACTCCCTTCTTAGACGTTTTGATGGAGAAGCACACACAAGTTTCTCAATAAATTAAAGACTGCAACACGTGAATGACATGAATACTCATAAAAAACAATTAAAACTTAGCAAGTCAGATCTATATACACACGAGAATACACTCTTGCGAAACGTATGTGCACATAAACATAAGTATTTTGGACATGGCCAATAATAAAAATAACTTCAGACTCTCATTTATATGACCCTAGCTCTGATGCCAGATGTAGAGGATGGATCAAAGTTGTAAAGTATATAAAACAATTACGAAATCTTTCATATTACATACAATCATTTATATAGGAAATAACTTTCCTAAAATATAGGAGGTAACTATAACCTCTCATATAACCACTCACTAACAACTCACAACATATTCTTCTTAAATCTCTCACCAAAATCCTATTTACGCGAATTGTTTATTAACAACTTCACGTATTACAATTATTTCATTCAATATAAATATATTTGCTTATTAATGTGAGCATTAAATTACTTATTTCCTAACATGGATTACAAATGCTTTTTCTAACTCTAAGAATGTGATCAAAGCTCCATTAGAGAGATGATGAAACCAATATATAGCTTTAGTGGTTAAATTCTTGGAAAAAAATTTAGCACAAATGAGTCATTACTATGTAACTCCTTCAAAGATAAACAACACTTCCATTGAATAATTCAAATATAGGTATGGTGAAACCTTTAGGAAATGATAAATTGAGATTATTATGCACAATTGGGTTTCCATATGTAGTATCAAAGTTGATATATGCATGGTAAGCTTTAGTTTCAAGTGAAAATGTATGTACTTTGTGTTGCAAATCACTTGCATATGTATGAGGGATATGGTCTCTTGTGCGGAAAATATACGAGTATTGAAAAAATTGTTAAGAGATTGCATTATGGTATTAGTTGTTTCCATTAGAACATTATTTTGTTTAGGAAAGATGATACAATGCACACATATTGAGGTCTTTGCATTTGGAATTGCATTACTAATAACACTATGAAGGAATTCACAAATAGTAGGCATAGTCCTATGATCAACATCTAATGGCCTATAATTGTATCTATATTCTAGAGAAAATTCTCGTAAACATCATATAAATCATGTGAATCAAGATATGAATTGGAAGAGATATCACTCTCATTTGCATATTTTCCTAATTCAATGGAAGAAAGAAGAGTATTATAGAAATTTGTATCCTTTCTCATTTCAAGAGATGAAGAGATATAGGGAATATTACAACCATATGTATCATTTTTCATTTCATGAGGATGGAGAGAGAGGTTGCAATTGATTTAATCCAAGTTGAATTAAATCTTAATTTCATAGTAACTTACTATAACTAATGATATACGAAATACAATACATTATCCTGAAAACAATAAGCATTCAAAAATGTAAAACCATAAGCAAATGAAGGAGGGAAGATGAATTAGCTGATTATGTACAACTTTGGGAGTGACCTAGACCGAGTATCTACTTTGGAACAAATTATAAATAGTGTTATCAATACTCAATGAGGGTTCAGGACCCTAGAAATGCACAAGATAGAATAACTCATGGAAGGACAGAGCACCTAGGTGCTGGTGATGAACCAGGTACCTATGTCCGCTCGGATGCTCGAGGTCTTAGTCTTTTCTAAATTGAAGGAGCTTCGTTGTTGATCTCTCTTTGTCATTATGGTTTCACTATAATGTCATCGGTCATACGAGTAACTTGTAAAATAGATGATTGCCTACACATGCCCAAAAACCACATAAAATATAATAAAAAGATGCGAGAATGTGGAGTCGGACTAACCCCATCGGTCACACCAAGAGTGAACTTATGACCGAGTGCTACACTACATCTTATACTCCATGTAGTTCTCTATGCTTGTGTGTGTAATGATGCCCTAGGTTTCCCTTGTGCAAGTTGCATGATGATAGCGAGCTAGATGTAGATTGTACCAAGTATGTAAAATGTGTGTGATGGAATAAAATAAACTCCCCTCCTATGATTTGTATACAGAATAATGTAACCCTTGTCCCTTGTATGGATGTGCTAGATGTATGCCTTGTAGTGCTCTTGTTCCTTTGTGCAAGCTTAGGTGATGATAAATATCGCTTATGATGCTTAGCCCTTTATTTGAGAGCAATAACTACGTGTATATATATATATGATTCCCTTTTTTGAATTTCATAATTGTAACCCAAAGGTTGACTCAAAGTTTTACAAGGTGACAAAAATGCAAAAGGACCCAAAAGAGTAAGAAAAAGATAAATAAGCGCATGAACACTCATGAGAAATGGGAATGCTCAATGCTTATGTCCTAACTAGGCACTAGTGTTTGAGGCCATAAAAGATAAATCAGCCGAGTTACGACAGAGCTATTAGATGTGTAAGACCCGATCAATGCAAGAGATAAAGCAATTAAAGAGCCAAAAGGAGTTTTCAACCACTGGTTTTCTTCCTTAGGAACCATGTATACATTAGTATACTTTAGGACCTAAAAATGTACCCGAGTGCATAGATTTTGTGTCTACATCAATCATTCACAATTTCTTCTATTACAAGAGAAGAATACGAAGAGATACTACATTCATTTGTATCCTTTTCCAATTCAAAAAAGGAGAGATATCATAATTGTTTGTATCATTTTTCATAGCAAGAGATGTCACAAGCACTTATATCCTTTTTACTTCAATATATGAAAGAGGAACATCACAATCATTTATAACCTTAATGTTCTCTAAAAATATGTGCTACTATTATTTAATTTTATTATATGACTTAGAAAAGGTATAAAATGTATGCATCACTTTCTTCATCACTTTAATTCTCGTTATAATCATCATAATGAAAATAACAATCATCACAATAGTCCTTTGTTTTCACCCTAATTGATTTTATAGAGTGTTATTGGAATGCACAACACAAACAAGGATGAAAGGGTTTGTAATAGGTAGACTATTACAATAAATTAAGTACCAATATTAACCATTCACTATCATAAGAATCCATTCATACTTGAAATGATTGATAAATGAAAAGTAATTTCTCAAATACACAAGAGGAGAGAGAGACTTAGTTGTTGACATGAAATTATGCACTTAGTACTATTACATCATGCCTCTAGTATGTCATTATATGCATGATTCCTAAGCAAGAAAACTAGACATTGACAACACTTGTTTTACTTTACTTTGACATTGTTTTATCCTCCCATGCTTTCATCCTCTACTTTTCTAGAATCATCCCTTTACTTTTGGACATTACACAATGTGTTACCTAGCTCAAGTACTTCTTGTTTTATCTTTGGATCTCTCCAAACACCGACACCCAATAGGGACAGGCAACCAATCACTACTATTCCCTTTGGGAAATTATGTCCTTTCCCCTTATTTTTATGTTTAAAATGCCACATCAATTTTTTTTAATGTTTTCTTAAACTTCTATTTATCACTTTGGGTTAGTCTTTAGGGTTGTTAATGATGAAATTCATGGAAAAAAATCATACATATACATGGCTTAGTAATTATTAAGAGGGGCAAGAGGACAAATAAACAATTGGGCTATTAGTTTATATCTTATTTGGGCCGAGAACAACACTTGAAGACTACATTTGTGTTGCATTATTCATTGCATAGGAAGGGAAAATTCTAAATTCCATCACACACTCATATTGGAAATAAAGTAGTTGTAGCTTTCTACCTTGGTGCGAATGACACAAGGGAAACCTAGCTTCAAGGGAAACAATTCTATCACACACACACACACACACACACCGAACTACATTGAGTTTGAAATGTAGTGCAACGCTCGATGAAAATAACTTTGGCATTTTTGCAGAGGTCGGTCCCGACTCAAGCATATGCATATTTTATTCCATCTAATGTTGTATGCTTGATCCTTGTGTGGGTATACAAGGTTTGTTTTCTAGGGACATGTGTGACAAGAAAAACCTACATCAAATTCATAGAGACATAAAGTGAAGTAAACGAAACATGTTCAAACCACGAAAGACTAGATCTAGACTCATTGTTAGGACACTAGCACCTAAAGACCACTAGTCCCCTTCTCGGGTTCTAGATTCCAAAAGACTTGTAGATCTCTATTCTCTAGATGAAGCACATTTAGCCTACGTCTAGCCTATTCTATCATTGTTCTAACCTAGATCCAAAGTATAAATAGTCAAGAATCGACTAAGTCACTCTCATCCTCTTGTTACTTGTACTTGCTTATCATTGCATGTTATAACTTATGTGTTTATGATATTTATTTGATTGATCTTAGTCCTCTGATTAAGATTTAATTTTGTTAAATCATTTGGTGAACCCAACTCTTGCATGTTATTTATTGGATCTATTCTTTTCTAAATTATACTAGTCATAGGTTTTGCATGCTTCTTCTTTTATACCCATTAGCCGTAGTAGTTGATTTGTTCCTCCACAACACGTTGAACTCCTTCCCGCATACTCGTAATCTTTCCAAAACTATGATTGAAGATACACACATGATCCTTTTCATAATTGTTGATGTACCTTTGAATGAAATTAAATCTTATGATAGTGAGCATTCTTATGATGAAGACACTAATGTTGATCATGACCAAATTCATGTTCTTGCTAATTTTTATTCCACATTACACGAAAATCCCATTCATATCCCCGAAAGAGGGATATGCGAGAACCGATATCGAAACAATGCACCACGACGAAGTTGCACTCTGATGGTAACGTCATAGCTCCAACGCAATAAGCAAGATTCGAACAATGGAAAGAATATGCAAATAAGAAAACATGTCTGCTCATACTCATAGATCGAAAAAAGGAAGTACAAATAGGGGTGTTGTGTAACCCCCATGCCTAAACAAGGAAAGAACCCCTATGACACCACTGATGCATATGACATGACTAACACATATGATGCCACTAAAGGAGGAGTTATAATTCTAAATAAGGAATGTAACTCCTATGACACACTGACGCAAATGACAATGACAAATTCTATGACATAATCTAACACTTGTCATTTGACTCCCTAAGACCTATGACTCTCACAAGGCAAGATGACTCACCATGCGATGTGGATGATGAAAAGGCAGGTCACACACACCAACACCCCCTTCATCGAAGTTGAGGTAGAGGTCATGGTAAGACAGAACAGAAAAGAAGACTCCCCTAGACAACTAAGAAAGATGTGCCAATGGGGCTCCGACAACTAAAGGCCTGATAAGGTGCCCATATACAAACAACATCTTTCTAGAAGGAAGAAGAGGAGGAGAAAAATCTATATAGCTCGAAGAAGATGGGTGGTTGCAGTAGACCTCACCCTAAGAAGAGACCATAAGTGAATAAATTTCACCTTAGTGAAGGGCTTGGTGAATATGTTTGTAACCTGATCAGCTGTCTGAACATATTATATGTCAATGATGTTTTCATGTATCAGCTCCTATATGAAGTGCATGTGAATCTCAACGTGCTTCGTCTGTTGATGCTGAACTGGATTTTTACAAATCGAGATAGTGCTCATGTTGTCACAGTAGATAATGGTAGGCTGTCGAAAGTGGATGCCAAACTCTGTCAAGATACCTTGTAACCAAACAAATTTTGTGGCAGCGTTAACTACTCCTTTGTACTCTACTTTTGTCGATGATATGGCAATGGTGTTTTACTTCTTACTAGACCAACTGATAGGACCTGAACCAAGAGTGAAATTGCAGCCTGAGGTAGACTTCTATGATCTAGATTACCGCCCAGATCGAGTTTGTAAATCCAACCAAGTCAATCTCAGTCCCTCCTAAGTAATGAATGCCATCTGTGTGAGTGCCACAAACATAGTGAAGGATCCACTTTTCTGATTTTAAATGCAACTCATGAGGCTCCTACATAAATCTAGACATGATCCCAACAACATACGATAAATCGGCCGAGTGTGAGTAAGGTAGATCAAGCTCCCCACTAACTGCGAATAAAGGGTACCGTTAACCAAGGGGAAGAGAAATAAAAACCAACTTGACCCTGGAAAGAAAAGGAGTAGGTGAGGACTTGCAATCAGACATATGAAATCAAGCAAGTAAATCAAGAGAGTACTTAGGCTGCGAGATCATAATTCTGAGTAAGATTGTGAAATTTGAATCCCAAGAAAGTAATGAAGCAATCCTAAGTCAGACATGGAGAACTTGTTGGCCAAGGAGATATTCATAGAATCAATGATAGAGGAAGGGCTACCCGTGATCAACAAGTCATCAACATAAAGAACAAGAATAAGCATGGAGTCATATTATCACAGAATATACACATTTGGGTTAGAGTGACACCGAGTGAACCCTGATGCAAGTAAAAAGGAGTCCATCTTGGCATACCAAGCCCGGGGGTCTTGTTTAAGTCCATAGAGAGACTTATTTAACTTACAAACGAGGGATGGATCATGGACATAACCCAGAGGTTGTTCCATGTAGATCTCTTCCTCTAGGTCCGCATGAAGGAAGCCACTCTTAACATCCATTTGGTGGACTTCCCATCTGTTAGCAGCAGCGATGGCAAGGGTCAGTTGAATGGAAGTCATCTTTGCAACCAGAGCAAAGGTTTCTAAGTAATCAACCCCAGTTACTTGGGAGAAACCCTTAGCTACAAGTCACGCTTTATTTGACTTCTCTATTGGCTCCATACTTTGTTTGATATACCCACCTATACCGAAAGATTTTTCTTCCTTTTGGAAGAGGGTAAGATCCCAAGTGTCATTATTTATGAGTGAGGAATACTCCTCATCTATGCATGAGAATCCCACTTAGGAATCCCAGAAGCTTCCTAGAAAGATGATGGATTAGAAGCAGAGGCAAAGAAGGAGTGGGGTCCAAAAAAATTTGAGCGAGTATGTCTCTTATCTAAAGGATGTCCAACTAAATATCCAACACTCTGTAAAGTTTTCTTAACCCAAAGAGGTCCCGAAGGATCAAGATCAGAGTCGGAATATTCTTCACTTGAGTGAGAAGGGACATATTCCTCATCATCACTACTATCAGAATCAGAAGACTCAAAAGTTTGAGGATCGGGAGGAGCAAGGAAAGGAGGAACTCACTCAACAACATCATCATCTGATGACTTAGAATTTGAATCAGTGGGCAAAAGAACCTCAGTGGAAGTAAAAGTCAAGGATGACTCATCAAACTTCACACTTCTCTCAATATAAAGCTCATGGGTTGTAGGGTTCAACAATCGATATCCCTTCATGCCATCAGGATACTTGACAAAGATATAAGGTTTTGATTGTGGATCCAATTCCTTGCATTTCTTCTTGGGAATCCAAGCCATAGCCTTGAATCAGAAGACTCAAAAGTGCTCAACATCAAGCTTGTGTCCAAACTAGGTTTCAAAGGGTGTCATCCCTCTTACTTGCTTTGTGTGGAACATGATTATGAATGTAACACGCACAATTCACTGCTTTAGCCCAATGCTACGAAGGAAGGGACTTCAAGTAAACCATACAAGTAGCCATCTCCTTTAGAGTTCGGTTCTTTCTTTCTGCAACTCCATTTTGGGAAGGGATGTAAGTAGCGATACGCTACAAAGAAATCCCCTCGAAGTGCGAAATCCCTCAAACCTATTGCTCACATACTCGCCTCTTCATTGTCGGTTTGAAGAACCTTGATGAAGCTTCCACTTGTTTCTCGTGCAAGAGCCTTAAAGTTCGAAAATGCTCAAATACTTCAAACTTAAGCTTAAGAAAATATACCCAAGTACAACGCGAAAAGCCATCAATGAAGGTTAGTATATATAGAACTCTAATGAAAGAAGGAGATGGAAATGGGCCAAAAACATCACTATGAACAAGATCCAAGGGACGAGTAGCTCTCCAGGATTTTCCCTTATCAATTTTTTTTTCAGGGTGCTTTTTGAGGGTGCAACCCTCACAAAGACCTTTAGAAAACTTAACTCGGGGTAACCCATTGACCATTTTATTTTGGCTCAATTGTTCAAGCTAAGGATAACTTAGATCCCCAAAACGCTCATGTCATAGCTTGCCAACCTCATTCGCATGAGTGAGCAAGGCATTGGGCGTCAAATCATAAGAGAAGTGGGAAAAGGTATACAACCATGAATGGTGATCCACCTTTCCCTTAGCCATAGTGCAATCAGAGTTAAGCTCATGAATGATCACCGAGTTAGGACCAAATTCCACTCGCATTCCTTCACCAAGGTGGGTGATTTGGTAAACCAATAGGAGATTGGTAGAGATTGGGAACACTTAACACTTGGTTAAATGTTCCACCTTCTATCTCTACCGATCCACTACTGAAACCGACACATGAGTGTCATCACCCAACGTGATTTGGGACATGCCACATGGTTCAATGATAGAGAATTCAACCTCTGAAGAAGCCATGTGGTGCGAGGCACCAAAACCGATAATCCAAGTTGATGATGGAATTGATCTAGCTATAAGGGCTTTACCTTTCTTCTTTTCATTTGTAGACTCCTTTGCTTTAGAAGACTCACCCTTCTAAGCATTTTTTTGATAGATTCAAGAACAATTATTTTATTCTTCTCAAGTAATTGAGTTAAGTGATCAATTTGTTTCCAAAAACATTGATGCTCTTTGTGGCCAGGATACTTATAATAGGAGTATTTACACTTTTCCTTCTTCGCTTTAGGCTCAAAAGTCGAAGTGTTAGTGTTGGGCTTAGCTTGGGGTTTGGCCAGGACTTGGTTTCTTTCTTAGGTTGGTCCTTTGTTTCTTTCTTCTTTTCATTTTTCTTGCCCTTATTTGCCATAAGGGCATGTGACTTGGATTTTAGAGTCCCCATTTGAATGAGTTTGTCTTGTTCTTGAATGAGTTGGGATGAAAAAATGTCAAATGAGGGCATTTTCTAGGCACTACCCAAGGCAGATTTTGTGGCGTGGAAAGTTGAAACGAAGATAAAGTATTCAGGACCTAACTTAGAAAGAATCGACAAGATCAATTGAGAGTCTTTCTTCTCCACTTTACATTCCTTTAGAAGCAATCTAGTGTGAAATTTTTTTTAGAAGAAGGCATGTAGGTTTTCAAAGTCACTAATATTTAACCCTAGTAGTTCATTCTCCAACTCATGTGCCCTCATATCATCTTGCTTCCCAAACATATCGTTGAGTGTTTTTCATGTTTCATTAGGTGTCGAGGAAGTTTTGATGTGGAAAAGCAAGTTGGGAGAGACGAACATACAGAGAAGACCTAAGGCTTCATCACAACAGTTGAACCACTTAGATTTTCATCGAGTTCAATATCTAACCCCATAGAAACATGGTATGACCCTTTACTTCACAAAACCAATATAATTTTAGATCTCCATTCAAAGAAATTAAAAGGTGTGAGCACGATACTTTAGAGATATCCATAATGAAGAGATATAACTAACAAAGGTAGAAGGAAGAAGAGAGAAAGGAAATAACCACCCCAGAATAATATTACACCCCCCAAGTTTGGCACTTTATAGTTTAGTGTGTTGATTACAATCGATGCGATATCCATTGAGAACCAATCATCACTCACCTTGCAATCAACGTAATAACGTGCAAGATGGAGACCACAATTAAGATTTGTTGGGTGCAACAGTTTGAACCGTAAAGCAAGCACAATAATGATGAGTGAAAACAAGAAGGGGAAGAGAAGGCCTTGTAATAAATGGCATCTCATGTCACACGAAAAAACTCCCTTTTCCATAATATTGTGGCGGACGCGCTCCACAAGCAATAAAAGGGATAGTACAATGCTCAAGATGATTTGAAATGAGCCGACACAAGCAATATAATGACACCCCCAGATGTGGCACTTTATAAAGTAGTGTGTTTACAAAACTGATAATCCCATCATGTAGTGTGCGAAAAAACATGCAACTTTGACTAAAGAAGTGCTCAAAACTGAGCAACGAGTCAAAAGTTATAGCAAAAAAATGATTCCCGCAACTAATGGAAAATGCCAATAAGCCCTGTAAACAGATTAAAAGGGGCCCTAAACACATGTAAAGGGTGTCGTATGTGTGCTCATTAGAAATGGCATCAAATTTTAGATAGGGTTTGTTTTTATTGCGAGGGGATTAGCCTCCTGCCAACCCCGACCTCACCCTCCGTCTTCGACACTCGAAGGAAGGACAATAAAACAAGCAAAATATATCCAATTTTTTTATTACAATGCCATGAAATAAATGTTTTTAACCTTAAAACATTAAAGGGAGATTGATTTTACCAATAATCAATTATAAAAGGGATGGATATGAACAAGCTAGGCAGTGTTGACCGAGTTGCTCGAGAGAATGGAAGCCCACATTGTCAAGCCAGGGATTAGTTTGCTGAGCCTTCGAGTTATGCTAAGGTGCACTGATGTAACCTCCAGTGGAATACAAAGTCCACGTGTTAGAGGGAGGTGACTTCGAGTAAAAAGGATTCTCCACTGAGTCTACTTTGCAAAATCCACTAAGTTATGGGATGTTGGTTGTCAGATAGAGCTTATCTTTGTCAGAGAGGGGCCAGGTGTTATGCAAAGACTGAAAGCGAGGGTAATGGCTATGCACAGAACCGTTTGACGTGGGTAGAGATTCCATAGAATTGGGCACAAGGGAAATGACAACGTAGACCATCGACTGAAATCAACCCGAACACGTGGATGGAGGCCGAAACCTGAGTTGGATGCAGGCCCACGAGCTCCCACAGAAAACCCAATTCGTGGATCAATGCATAGGCATGAGTTGGATGGAGTAGCAGAATGAACAATGCAAGGTATGTGTGCACGAGGGACTCAAGCTTCAAAACCAGTGCAGAGGTCGATGAGAAAAAAATAATCCCACAAATGTTTGAACAATGCACGAGTCAACAACAACCGAGCCAAAAATCCAACACAATGATCAATGCAAGGTTGTAGAGGCAATGCGGGAATCATGCATGATTGAAGGTACAAAACACGAGCTAGAACCAATGTAAACGAGCCCGCAAAAGACCAACCACGGACAAAATGACCACACAAAAAACACCTCAAAATTACAACTATTGAAACCTCAATGCGAAGGTGAGTAATACGATTCCAAAGTAATAATCGAAAAAACTTGCACAAGGAAATAAGAAGAAACCAAAAGTAATAAGCAACTGATAAACGAAGAGTGCACATTTTACCAAAACCTCGCGCTCTGATACCATGAAAGAGGGATATGCGAGAACCGATATCGAAACAATGCACCATGACGAAGTTGCACTCCGATGGTAACGTTGTAGCTCCAATGCAATAAGCAAGATTTGAACAATGGAAAGAATATGCAAATAAGAAAACAGGTCTTCTCATACTCATAGATCGAAAAAAAGGAAGTACAAATATGGGTTACACTGGTAACCCCATGCTTAAATAAGGAAAGAACCCCTATGACATCATTGACACATATGATGTGACTGACACATATGACACCACTAAAGGAGGAGTTATAATTCTAAATAAAGAATGTAACTCCTATGATGCATTGACACAAATGACAATGAAAAAGTCTATGACAGAATTTGACATTGTCATTTGACTCTCTATGACCTATGATTCTCGCAAAGCGAGATGACTCACCATGTGATGTGGACGATGACAAGGTAGGTCACGCACACCAACAATCCCACATGTTTTTTATGCTTTGTTAGCAGCCCAACATGCCCATGACAATGTTTCTCATGTTATTATGGTTCATAGCTTAGAGCTCTCTACTATTACCACCTCTTCTATTCCACTTTCTTCTCCCCACCACTTGGGGCCTCCATTGTCCATATTCCTATTCCTATACCTAACACTCGCTTTTCTTCTCCTACTATTTCTCATATCCAACCTCATTATTCTTTAGGCACCCACACCTTATATTCCTTATATCATAATTTATAGGCTCAAATTCATCGATTCTGATATGCCTCTTCCTCTTCTTCTCCATCTCTTGATTCTTCACTTCTCCTACATTCTCCTCTTGCATTTGAAGCTTCTTCTTACCCACTTCCTCTTAATTTTGTTTCACCCAAGTTTCCTCTTTTTGACAACCACATAGATCTACAAGATTATATTAAATTCTTTCATGTTTCATGTTTGGATTATGCTTGTGATGATACATTATTGACCAAGTTATTTCCTAGGAGTATACATGACTATGATTTACAAGTGGTTTTATGATTTTCCTTTACACTCTATTAAATATTTAACTCCTCTATAATTTTTTTGGATCACTTTTCTATGAACATTGGAACTAAAATATCATATGCACAAATGGCTAAAATGAAGAAAGGATCTAATGAGCATCTTAGTGACTATGTTTTGTATTATAAGAATAATCTTACTAAAATGAATAATGTCTTGGCTGAATATGAATTGCAAAATCTATTTATCCAAAGTCTATTACCTCATTTACAAGAATGTGTGCTCTTTGATTCTTTTCACTCTTTTGATCATTTATGTCATACTCTTAAAGAATGTGAAACTAAGATGCTTTCTATGGGCACGCTTCGGATGTTGATAATACTCCCAATCAATCTACAAAAAAATTCCAAAGTAAATCCACCTTTAAAAGAAATCCTAATGAGCCTAAGCATATTGTTAATGTTGTATCTCAACCAACAAAGCTCTAAATACAACCTACACGACACACTTTTACTAGATTTCCATATCCACCTTGTGTGTTGTTGCCTCAGCTCATTGAAAGAAATTTGATTTCTCTTCCATCCCCTCTTGAGCTAGATCCTAATCATCCTCATGATAAGAGTTTTGATGAAAATACACATTGTGATTATCATAGATGTAATGGACATTCCACTGATAGATGCTTTAAGCTTAGACATTTGATCCAAGACTTGATTGACAATAATGCAATTGAACTACCCGAGCCTACTATTTCTAAATCTACTAATGGTAATGAAAAGCTTAATATTTTCAATGATATATTTCCCAAACATGAAAAATCAACTCTTGAATTTTCTTCCAATCATGTTTATCATGTTGTAAGCGGTGAAAAACTTCTGCGGGAGTAGAAGTAAGAAAATAACAAAAAGTAAACCTCTATTACAGTCTTTCTTGCAAACCTCGATGATAAGATTGTTGAAGTATTATACTTGTAGAATATTTGAATGGTTGGATTGTGGGTGCTCTAAACTATTATCCAAATGAAGAAATGACAATGCTACGAGAAAATTAGACACGAGGGAATGAAAAGTTGAATAGCAATTTTGGTAGAGGTTGGCTCTGATTGCACAAAGCTTCCGGGGATGCTTACAAAGGATATGTCATGTTTTTACAGAGGCTATGGAGTGGTTGAAGGTTGTTAATTAAGTCATAAATGCATATTCTTAAAATATTATTTGGAAGAAGTTACAATAGTGTGAATGAATTCATTATTCATTGAGGGGCAATGAATTTTCGTTGGCAATATGTTTACAATTGGGAAGGTGGTTGTACATGCAACTTTGTTGTTCCCCACCTTTGTAGGATTCTAGAAGTGGAGTGGGAGTGGAGTGACTAGGATAGTGAAGTGGAGTCTAAGTGGAGGATGAATAGGAAAATAGATTTATTTCTATTTTAAATAACTAATTTAATTAGCTATGAGGTGTGAGAGAGGAAATTAACTATTTAATTAAATAAATATTTAATTAAATTAGCTAAAGGGCATATGAATTAATTCCAAAAGTATAATAGAATTAATTTAATTAATTCTAAAGGGTATGATAGAATTAATTTACTTAATTCTAAAGGGATGGAATTAACTTAATTAACTATAAAGGGATGAAAATAAGATATGAATAATCCAAGAATAGGCTAGAAATATGTATGTATTTTTAGGGTGTCTACATTTTCCCTCTTTAAAGTGTTATTACAAAGCAATGACATTTTATAGATAGTAGACATATGTAGATCGGTGAGTGAATGATATGGAAATATGGTGAATGGTCTTGATATGCCCCGGTGAAGCATTTGGATGCCATAATGAGTGTGAATGGTAAGGGAATGCTCCTCAAGTGGATGGGTGACACAAAAAATTGGTGGATAGCCGCTTGATATGAAAAAGTAAGGAATTTGAATGAGGATGGGAGGGATTGTGCTCGTAGCATGAGCTTCCATTTAGAGAGTGAAAGTTAGAGCAACCTTATTTTGTTATTGCACAATAGAGTTGTCACCATGATTATGAAAGAATCATGATGTTTAACCCATTATGTGCATAAACAAACACACACATAGAACAAACAAAAGTGAAAAAGAAAACAAACCCAATATACACAGTAGATGTAGGCACCATGGTTATAAATGAACCAAGATGTTAACATACTACTTGTAATTGGTCCAAAGCAAAACAAGAGAAAAAAAACTAATATACACCATAAAAGTATGCATCGTGGCTATAAAGGATCCAAGACGATAATAAAATATATGTGCAATTGGTCCAAAATAATAACAACAATGCAACACAACTTTGAAATAAAGACAATTAACTTTGCCCCTAATGTGTTCCACAGTGATAAGTGAGTAGATGTGAATGCCCCTAAGCAACGATATATGCAAAGGGATTGGATTGGACCAAAGAGTAGAGTAACTAATCCTCGTGACACTCTTATCGGATCCCATTGAAGTGTAATATGAGATTGAAAAGGGTCATTTCCCCCAAACACGAATGTTGAAAATGCATTGGAGAGAATGAGAGCTGAGATTGCCCCAAGTGAGGATACACATGAGGGAAATAAGTAATTGTGATAGTCATAAGATAGTTTGGAATGACCATGAAGGTAGAGTGAATTGTCTGATTTCATTGATTGTGTTGTTTTGTTGTAATTTTTGAAATTTTTATGGCTTTTTTGATTATTTGATTTTTTTCTTGTGATTTTGTAAGTTGTGAGTTTCACATGTGTGTGTTTGAATTTTTGATATTTTGTTGACTCAATTTTATTATGGCATATGTTAATTAACACCATGATTAAAAGCATACACAAAATAAATTGTAAAACAATGACAAGATTGCAAAACAAACCCTTATGCATACACACCAAGATTATAGACAAACCAAGATGCTAACAAGACTACTTACACAAGATTAACATCTAACAACAACAATGTAACACAATTGATAATAACATGTGACTATTCCCCTAAAGTGTTCCACAATGAAGAATAAACAAATATGAATGCCCCCAAGCGATATCTTAGAAATACAAGGGGATTGGATCGGGTCGAAGAGCGAGTAATCTTAGATACTCCTTGTGACACTCTTGTCGGATCCCATTGAAGTTTGATTTGTATTGGATTAAATCAGTTTTCCAGGCAAAGACGTTGAGATGCGAGGAAAATATGAAAACCAAGTGTGCCCCAAGAAAAGTTATATCACGAAGGGTTAATTGATTATTTTGCCTCTGAGCATAGATATATGCCATGGGAAAGAAAAAGTGGTTATCGTAAGATGATCTAGAATGATCAGTAGGAGTGTCGTCAAATAGCAATATTGTTGAATTGTGATATGCAATTACTAAGATTTTTCAAATATTTTATGAATGTTTTACTTTTTGATCTATATAATTTTTTACTTTTTACAAATTTATACTGTTTTTAGTTTTTGCAAGTTTTATACTGTTTTTGGTTTTTGCAAGTTTTATATTTTTTTTTGTTTTTTTTGCAAGTTTTATATTGTTTTTGGTTTTTTTTGCAAGTTTTATAGTATTTTGGGATTTTTGAATACATTTAGATTTTTTAACTCGATAAAAGGGTACATCGTCTGAACTCATGTTCAAATAATTGTAAGCATTTCATTCTATTAGCAAAATGTAGATGATATAATGATATTATATCTCACTCCATTTGTGACTCCATACAACTAAGAAGATGTGAGGGCTCACCATCGAGAGCCAAGAAGGATGTGAGAACTAGGAGAATAATGATATGAAAATGAAGATGAAGGATGCCAAGACACAAGGTGTAATAATGATCCATTCGGAAAATGTGACTCATCTCCAATCAAGATTACCTAACCAATTCCAAGATGATTTCACTTTATAAGTTTTGACTAGACTTAGATCCATTGGTGGCCTATTGATTGACAAGATCCGGTTGAAGGAATTGTTGTCTCTCTTAACATGAACAACTTCTTGGGATGTGTATGATTAAGAACTTTTGATGCATATTTTCTGAAGGCTTTATTTTGTTTGATTTTTTTGAATTGAACCTCTACATCTTGCCCCATGCCACCAATAAGAGGCAAAGGCTCAAAATTGAAGACAAAATATAGACAAGTAAGGATACTTGCCTCTTTTCCCAGTCTCATACTACTAGTAAGAAGTATGGGCTCATCACTAAAGACTGTGAAGGATGAAAGGTGTAATGATTGATTTTTTTTTGTATTTTATATTGATTTTTCCTTGTATGTTGATATTGTGCTTGTTGGGAAGGAACATTTTCCCCCAAATATTAGCCTCATGTGACTAGTAGGACGCAAGGGTTCAACACCTTAGACAAAGATGGATGGTTAAAATATCTAGGTAAAGAAGTTTAGTGTTTTTTTATTAAAGAGATAACTTATTTGAAAGGAGGATTTTTCATTAGTAAGCTTCTAGAAAAAACCATAGGTAAAAAGATCTGGAATGGTAGAAACCATAACAGGATGAGACACACAATGCCTAAGATGAACAATATTAACCTGTGTCGTATAGGAGAAGAATGTGAAGAGATGATGATGTCATGATTAAGATATTTTCCAATAGATGAAATAATTAAAATTGTTTGTTAGATGAATTAACCATACAAGCGGACCTCCCCTAGTGTGGAGAATACCTATGGATAAGATGATTTTGATTCTACATTTTTTATTTTTGTATAGTACATTTTTTAGGTAGGTAAACAATTTTGACCAAAGCTATGAACTGGGGGCTAAATGGGGTCCCACCCTTATAAATGAGAATGAAAGTAGCACTAGAAATCGATAAAAATAGTGGTTTATATACCACATAAAACACATTAGAAATGAAAACAAAAAAATAGAGGCAAGTTTAAATATGTAGGCTCAGAGACAAAAAAGAGTTGTATAAATATAAGAACGGAAAACCAAAAATCAACCATCAAAAATTTCAATGATGTCTACGTGTCGAGCCACCTTTCCCTTTTCCTTCCTGCCATCGAGTTTGCCACATGTATCCAAGTTAGCAATCTTTGCAAGGAATGCATAAAAAGAGCCTACCAATGAGCGAAGTTCGTAATCCGAGCATGAATAAGCCCAATAGGCTCATCTAGCTCTGTAAGATTGAGTTAAGGAACCTAAGAAGGCTCGGTCCCTTTAGAGAGACAAATCTTGTGCACCGACATAACGAAATTTATCAAGAGATGAGTTTTCCTTTCTAATTCTTCATACAACATGCGGTTGACCCATTGAGAAGAGGCATAATCCCCTTACCGAGAAGAATACTAAATCCAAACACACCTACTCAACCCCTTCCTCTAACCCAATTCTATGGTGAGGAAGAATAAAATGTTTTGCAATTGCCACAACACCTTCTTTGTTTGGGTTGATGAGGAGCAGATGCGAGACGAAGACCCATGTAATTTCTATATTGATATGTGCCCTTCCCGAATAATGCAAATAACAGACCCGATAAAGCGTTTGATGGAATTCATGACAGAGGAAGATCCCACACAAAACAACTTATACAAATGAAAAGGAGAAAAAAGGAGAAAAATCAATTTCATGCTTCTCTCCATGCATATGCAAAATTGGGAAGGAGAGGGAGATCCATCTTGCACGCAAGAAGGATACAACAAAATGAAGAAGGTGTTGCTTCCTTCCCATTTTTCTATAGTACATTTTTTTGGAAAAAGGTTAAAAGTGTGGATTTTGAAAGGATCTACATCCTTGTACAAAATCTCTTAAGGCTAGATAAAGCATTGAAGCACTACAATGAAGAACCCGTCAAACAACAAAAGAAAGAAGGCCACTAAGGCACAAAAATAAAGAACAAAAGAAGAGGGAAAAGAGAGAAGCTGAAGCAACCACGCTCTAAGTACAAGATTACTTCAAAGGATCCCGATCCTGAGATCGTAATCTCATTTTATGGAGAGGCATACCTTTATTTTTTCGATTTACAATTGTCCATCCATCACTCGATTAGGATCCAAGTTTTCATCTGGATGCAATGGCAGTTGAATACTAGAGGCCTCTTTGGCTCCAATATTTGATGAAGATTCCTCCCCCAAAGGGAGTGTCACCACTTGTTCCACATCATGAGGGGAAACCTGAGTCCTAACCGAAAGCTGAATTTTTTCATGCTCTTCACTA
Source organism: Taxus wallichiana var. yunnanensis (assembly GCA_018340775.1). NCBI lineage: Eukaryota > Viridiplantae > Streptophyta > Pinopsida > Cupressales > Taxaceae > Taxus > Taxus wallichiana. The sequence continues at coordinate 296,114,682 of CM031238.1, forward strand.
ACCCCATCTCAATCTTCTAAACATGAATTTGATTCATCCCCAACCACCAACAAGCTAGGATTGGAATCCTTCCACCAAGAATTTTTTTCCTTAATCTTCACAAGCGTTAATTTCTAACAAGCAGTAGCAAGATACTCGAGGGAAAAAAATTTCTTGCACCTAAAGGGAAAGCCTTCATAGTCAAGAGGTTGTGACCAAACCCTATTCAAAAATTTGAGATCAATGGAAGTTGGAAGATCTTGAGAGGTATCTAAATCCACTAAGATTCTCGCATATGTAGTGTGAGTGTAGAATTCCATTTTGGAATCAATGGATAATAATTTTCCCAAAGCATTGCCAATATCAATAAAAAAATCCTCCATCCAAAACTGTAGCGAGAGATGAGGTAAGCACACCCAAATAGGTTTGATGTTGAATGCAATAGTGAGGGGATTGAAGTTCGGAAACCACAATTTCATCAACAAGTGATGGTGTTGTAGTTCCCACAGTTTGGAGATGATAGAATCCCTATCATCAGTTGAATTGAAAACCACAATAAAAAACCCCCTAGCACAAGGGTAAATGTCTAGCTTATCAAACAAGAGAGGGCACCAGTTTGCAGAGATCCATGAGTGGAGAAGTGGTAGCCTAGGCCAAAGGTCATTGAAGTGATAGATCAAACCCTTGTTGGAGAAAAAAATTTAGTCTCTAACACCGACTCCCCAAAAGAGACCGAACGAGTGGAAGTGGTAGGAGAGAACAATTTAGAAGATGAACAACAAAGGGCACAACTCACGCAAGAAAGAGGGCTTCACAAATGACCTTGAATCGCCATTAGAGGGACCCCTCTCACCAAAACCAGAAGAATCTAAAACAAATGGAGGCACATAACTCATGTACCCACCAACTTGCGCTTCTAAAGAAGTAATGGAAGCCAGCGAGCTCACAACACTAACACCACCGGAAGAAATGCTTTCACTAGAAAGAGGCATGAAACATAGGGGAACTATGTGGTTAAGGTTTGAGTAGAGGTCCATCATAGTCCTTTAAATTTGTCTAAGTCCAAAAGTGGTTTTTGGATAACTCTCGTTCCGTAATGCTAAGACATGCCTCATCACATTAAACACAAGATTCATGCCTTCCCTCGACCCACGTCACATTGAACACCAAGCTGGCTTGGCACCATGTCAAAAGACCACCTCTGACACTGAAGTGGCTAACCCGCCTAGCACTACCTATCCAAGTAATGACAAGATATAGAGGTGGCTAGCCTGAGGGAATGGACCCTAAGACCTCCCACATATAACCCACATTCCCCACCTCTAGGGTAAACCCAATGGGCTTCATATAGTACATTAATGATGGGTTTGATATGGATTTTTATTCTCTTTTTACGCTTTTTTATTTTTCTGAAATTTTACAGACTAAGGCTTATAATGGAATCATTGGGAGTGAGGTCCATGTTTATGAATTGTGATTTGTCCGGATTTATGGGACTAGGGAAGACAACGTCCAAATTAACAAAGTATATAGAAATATTTGTAATAAATATTAAATTCAACGAGTCCTAATTTGTAAGACTTGGGCGACAAGATCTAAGTCAATGGGTATGTGATTGGATAAGTTTTTGATGAGATCAAAAAACCTATGTGATGTTAGAGGCAATTTTTTGATGCGGAGAATACGTTGAAATTCATATTCACCCATGAGTGGAATGATGCGAGGAATAAAGGATTGATCCCTAGATGAGCATTCGAGGCACCTTATAGGCTTTATAGAGAAAATATTTGATGTTGTTTCTTTGTTTATAAATGTTCTTTTGATTGTATGATTATTGATGAACACTTTAATGTGTTGGAAATTGGTGTTGGGGATGTCAATAGTCAAAAGGTCCCATGTACCAAATGATAATATTAGATTGTTTGATGACAGATTTGTGATTATATCTCGAAATTGTTATGTGAGGATACTCCTAGGAACACACACCTTGTGGAGTGTATGCATGTGTGTGTGTGTGTGTGTGTGTGTGTGTGTGTGTGTGTGTGTATATGTGTGTGTGTGTGTGTGTCTATATATATATATCTTGACATGTAGGTATCATCATTGACTATTTAATAATGTTTTGTAAAACACAAGAAGACTCTACATTAGATAACTGTTGTGAAACATTATTAAATTCAAGATTGATCATTTGAGGTATTATGGACATAGAAGGTTACATTGTTGCAAGTGTCCAAACTTGTTGTTGTTGTGTCTCTACAACAAGACTAGGGATGTCGGGTGTATGATCTAGCATTGAAAGGATATAATCAAGCTCAACAATGCTTGATGATTGACCCTTTTCTTTAGAGTCTTCATTTATGTCATGGATTGGAAAGGAGTCTTGAATCATGCTCAAGTTCCCATTTGACATTTGAAGATAGTTGTCTGAAACACTTTCAATTTTTGATTGCACTAATGAAAGAGAATTTAGAGGAGAGATTGATTGGTTTTGGTTTATATATACTTGACCCTTATCATCTTGATCTTGTTGAGTTTTATCATGTAAAGAATTTTGGACAACATTCAACTCTTCACTAGAAGTTGTAGTAGTTGACGTGTTTTTGATTTCGATAACTTCATTGTCAATTTCTATTTCGATGAATCTGTCATCAATTAAGTCTTGGATGTAATGGCGAGAGACTTGAACAATGATCTGTAGAGTGGCCTTTGATGTGGTGGTATTCACAATATTCTGATTCTTTATACCACTTGGGCTTGGGTTCCCATTCATAGAAGGGTCTTGTGATTGGATATTTGATCGTTTTAGCCTTTGCTTTAGATGATGACACACACTAGAGATACTTTCTCCAAGGGGTGTAAAGTGACATTTGACTTTGCGTGGAGTATTTTTTTACTAGGTTGTATGATTGGTTGATTTATCACTAAGTTAGGAAGCCATATGAGATAGTTGTTTCATCATCCCATGAATTTTTTTGAGTAACTTTGTCATTTGATGTCTTGTGTGAACCCACCATTGTAGTAAAGATAAATACCTAGAGTGAGGAGGTAGTTTGAATCAACCCTTAGCAAAGTGAATGCTAAGATGGAAGAGGTTGGAAATGAAAGGGTCATACTCAACCCTTAACAAAGTGAATGCTAAGATGGAAGAGGTCAGAAATGAAAGGATTAAGTGAACCCTTAGCAAAGTAAATGCTAAGGTGAAAGAAGTTGAAAAGAATAAAGTCAGATTACTCGACCCTTAGCAAAGTGAATGCTAAAATGGAAGAGTTTGGAGATGAAGATCAATTTACTCAACCCTTATAAAAGTGAATGCTAAGATGGAAGATATGTATGATTGGTTACTTAAACCTTAACAAAGTGAATGTTAAGATGGAAGAGGCATGAGATTGTTTGTTCAACCCTTAATAAAGTCAATGTTTAGAGGGAAGAGACTTGCGATTGATTTCTTGACCCTTTACAAAGTGAATGTTAACATGGAATAAACTTGTGATTGATTACTCGACCCTTAGAAAAGTGAGTGCTAAGTTGGAATAGAATTTTGATTGATTTCTTGACTCTTAGCAAAGTGAATGCTAAGATGGAAGAGACTTGAGATTATTTGCTCGAATGTTAAAAAAGTGAATGCTAAGATGGAAGAGACTTGAAGTTAAAATCTGATTTACTCGACCCTTAGCAAAGTGAATGCTAAGATGGAAGAGGTTAACAATAAAGATTGATTATTCATCCCTTAATAAAGTGAATGTTAAGATGGCAGAATGTAGAAAAATGATTTGATGTACTCTACTCTTAGCAAAGTGAATGTTAAGATAGTAGAGTGTAGAGATGAGAGATAGATTACTCAACTCTTAGTAAAGTGAATGTTAATATGGAAGAGTTTGGAAATGAAGATCATATTGTTTAACCCTTAGAAAAGTGAATGTTAATATGGAAGAGATTGAAAGTCTTATTATTCAACCCTTAACAAAGTGAATGCTAAGACTGGAGAATTTAGAAATGAATTTTGATTACTCAACCCTTAGAAAAGTGAATACTAAGATGGAAGAGTGTAGCGATGAAAATCGATTAATTAGTCAACCCTTAACAGAGTGAATATTAAGATGGAAGAGTTTTAAAAATAAATATTGATAACTCAACCCTTAGCAAAGTGAATGCTAAGATGTAAGAGGGGATTGAAATATTGAATAACTCAACCCTTAGAAAAGTGAATGCTAAGATGGAAGAGGGGATCGAAAGATTTACAAGTATTATACTTATAGTATTTCTTACAAACCTTGATGATAAGATTGCATCGCATCCACACTCAATGGGGCATCTTAATGCCCCATTGGGTGTGCTTGAAATGTAAGCAATGAAAACTACCAACAAAATAAGAAGTAAGTAAATTAAAAAAACAAACCTCTCTTACAGTTTTTCTTGCAAACCTTGACGATAAGATTGCTGAAGTAGTATACTTGTAGAATATTTGAATGGTTAGACTATGGGTACTCTAAACTATTCTCCAAATGAAGAAATGGAAATTCTACGAATAAATTGGACACAAGGAATGCAAATTTGAATAGCAATTTTGGTAGAGATTGGTTATAATTGCATAAATCTTCCAGGGATCATTGCAAAGGATATGACATGCTTTTTTATAGAGGCTATGGAGTGGTTGAAGGTTGTTAATGAATTCATGACTGCATATTCTTAAAATAGAATTTGGAGGAAGTTGCAATAGTTTGAATGAATTCATTATCCATCGAGGGAATAAGTTTTCATTCGGGAAGGTGGTTGTATGTGTAACTTTGTTACCCCCACCTTTGTAGGATTCTAGAAGTGGAGTGGGAATGGAGTGACTAGGATAGTGAAGTGGAGTCTAAATGGAGGATGAATAGGAAAATAAATTTATATATATTTTAAATAACTAATTTAATTAGCTATGAGGCGTGAGAGAGGAAATTAACTATTTAATTAAATAAATATTTAATTAAATTAGCTAAAGGGTGCAAGAATTAATTTAATTAATTCGAGAAGTATAATAGAATTAATTTAATTAATTCTAAAGGGTATGAAAGAATTATGTTATGTCCCCACTAAAATCTGATTGTAATCTCCGTGGACAAAAATGAAATCCCAGTGATATAATGCCACAAAAACTGAATACAGATAATGTAAATCTGATTTATCCAGGAAATGTGATTTGTATAGGAAAATAGATCAACACAGGGCACACCCAAAATATGATATTTTTATGATTTTTATGGAAGAGATGATTTTATAAATATTTTGCAATAAAAATATCAACAACTGAGATACAAATCTGATTTCTTAATTGAAAAATAACTCAGTTCAGACCTGTAATTCCAGCGCTGGAAAATATGCATAAAACCCTTAATAAAATACTTGGAAATATTGCAAAAACCTCTGGAAACACTCCTGCAATAGATGCTAATAATATTATAGTTTTCCAGCTCTATAATGGATAAGATTACACCCAAAAATGGGTCGCTCCAGCTGCCAAAATGATGATATGTAATTCAGAATTAAATCTGGACTTTCAACTTCACAAAATGGGAAGAGTTTTCGTTCTTCCTCTTGATTTCCTTGAGGGTTTTCGTCCTTAGGAAATCTCAGCAGTGATACTTCAGCTCTAGGCCAAAATAGCAGAAATGAAGAGTGATAATGGATGCCCAAACAAGTCGACCCCTTACAATATTTGAAGGATGAGGCCCAAAAATTACCTCCAACACACCCAATCAGAAGTTGGTGTGATTTCTATGCAAGAAGCATCCCAAAACTATCCTACCCAAGTCACAATTCTCCTAGAGGGAGTACATAAATTACAATTTAATTTTATTCTTTCTAAAACCCCCATGTACCCTCTAAGGCAAGTCGCCAATATCCCTAGAATGAATAAAATTTTACATTGGCCAAGTTAGAATATTTTATTAAGTCATATAAATCATTATAAGTGCTAGACATGTATTATTTTTAATAATGACACTTTATAATAATTTATAGATGACTTAAGTCTACCCTTGCATATGTCCCTTAGTCTTCAGGTAGACAAAATAGGCCAAGGGTCTTCTAAGAGGTTATTCTGGAAAGACAGACATTTCAAATTAATTACTTAATTCTAAAAGGATGGAATTAAGTTAATTAACTCCGAAGGGATGCAACTAGGATATGAATAATCCAAGAATAAGCTAGAAATAGGTATGCATTTTTAGGGTGTCTACACATGCGCCCACCTCCATCCTCTTCTAATCATCCTATTAGGGTTTTTTTTTGGGTACTATTGATATTCCCCATCTGTTATTACCTTTATTGATGCATATTTTCATGCTTATTTTTCATCACATAGATTACACATTGATGCTTCTGTTGGTATTCATGTTGTTAACAATGTTATGGTGCATCCTAATTTCAAATGTAATGCATGTTCATTATCTTTCTTATGAGCTATTGGCTTTCCATTATCCCAAATGACACTTAGATCACCTACTTCTCATGGGCATGTGGTTCTCCCAATCACTTTGTTGGGCCTCTTATTATCTCTACGCCTTTCTTTGTTTGATCGAGGTTATGATTTGTGACACAAGCTTAGGACTTCCTTGGCTTAAGTTTTCCAAATCCGTCCCATTCATAGCTCATTTATGTCTTAAGTTTGTACATGAGCATCACATTGTCACTATTTGAGGCATCCCACCATGGACCCCTTTATCTTTGTCACCTATCCCCATCACATCTTCAGTTGTTACTACCACTAGTGCACCTCACTTCTACACCTACTGATGATGGTCCCATAAATTTGGTATATACTACTAAGGAATATAGAGCTCTTATCAGTCCTTGTACTTCTTCCACTCCTCCATCTAGATCTACTCTACATATGAGTTATGCTTCTCACCCACGACGTCTTTATCAGTCCCATAGCCCACCTCATAGGGATACGTCTACACATATGATGGATACTACATATGGAACATCTAAGCCCACTTCATGGTCTCATTCTCCACATACATGACATAGTCCTACTCCACATTGTACACATTATGAAACATGCACTTCCACATGATAATAGATCCCTTGATAATGTTCACATACATTCCTCTCTCACATTAATAGATATTGGGCCATGGCCCTCTAGCCTCATTAGATAGATCAATATGACATTCATACTTGGGGGCATACCATTTTCCCCTTGCTACCCAATGATGCACTCTTGTTCTAGGTTCAAACATGACTATTGAGGGTGCACTTACCTAAATAAACCTCACCTTGCACAAATACACTTGGGTAAACCTTCCTCCTCTTCCCTAGTCATAGTATTTCATATTCTAATAATTAAAAACATTCAGATATTTGCAAAAATACTAAAACATTAGCTTATATCTTGGTTGGATGTCTCTTTACTTGCTTATATTACTCCATGTTTCACTTTACCTATTGGTTAGCTTTCTTTACAATATGTTCTATCCTTTTATATATACACACATGCAAATTCACACGGTCCTTTGAGGTGAATGTAGGTCATCTATAGGTTATCACACAATGAATGTGGTTCGACACTATTCTCTATTAGTCCCAATGAGGCTCATGAGGGCATCTACCTTCCCTAAATTTCCACATTCAAGTGCTATCATTGTAATATCTACTACTTTCATTTATCTACGTACATTGTGACATACTATCAATTATTCTAACATGTTAATGGGTGCTTCATGTGTAGCATATGTCTTGAGGTCTCACTTCTAACCATGGTTATCTATTTTTCTTGTGTATTATGCCTTGTTTTCTATTGTTTTAGGGCTATGTCCTATGCCTGATCAGTTTTTTGATTATATGGCCTTGAAGGCCTTGAGTGTCTTCTGACATCTTGAGTGGTGTCCCATGTTTGTAACTTACTACTACATTGTTATCTTATTATGTTATTGTGCGTTTGACTAGTTTTTATTACATTATGTCATGCTTGTTTGTCACTAACACTTTTTATAGCTTTCTTCCCATTTTTTTAATGTGCCATGGTTATTACCATGCACGTTACCTATTCCCCTTCTAGAGTTATTCTTTAGATGTGTACATTTGCTTCAAGTTCCTTCATTTGGGTTATGCTCACCTAAATTTATCTCACACACCCCAAACAAGTGGGGGCAATCATTAGGTGATTATTTCACCCTCTTAATAGTTTAAAAGACTAGAACAAAATGGTAAAGAAAAAATTGGACGAAACAGGGACTAAAAAATAGTTTAGAACCAAACTTGGGCCAAAAACATCAAAGGGGAAGCACAAAGATCGATGGGAACGATGGGTGGTAGTATCCTACCTAAGTGGTTTTGTATTGGGAGTAAAAATAGGTACTTTACAAATTGAACATGTTCTCGGTGATAGGTTTTCTCAAAATATAGAAATAGATACTCAAATACAATTTACAATCTAGTACACATGAACAAAATTAGTGACATATTTCACACTTTGAGCAAGGGAAATAATTACTCTTCTTTCTCCCTTAACATATTTTCTACTAGTATTCAAATAAGGAGTGGAACCTAGGGCATATAAAGGGAAAACAATATGCTTGGAATAATGTGTCATCCATGGCTAGTTACTATTGGGTTCGTGACCATCTGCAGTGGCACTTATCTATGGGGAAGTGTTAATGGGTGGAGAGAAAATATGATAGTTCTCCTATAAAAAAAAAATCACAAACTTTGGGTAATTATTTAGTTCTGATTACATACTACTATTCATGTGATTCCTAAGTAAGAAAAGTACTAATTAACCCATGTCTTTGGCCACCTTTATTTGCTTTATATTGCCAATTTTGGTCTTACATGCTTATTTGCTCGAGTTTTCCTTTTTATACCTTGATATTTATCATGATGGACACCAACGCCCAACCAGGGACGCTAGCGCCAGACACCCTCATCCCCTCTAGGCACCCCTGACCCCTTTGTACTTTGTTCACATCTTTTGGGTCCTTTCAAACCATTTGAGCATCTTATCTTTTTGGCAGTCGGCCTTTTCGGGGTTAATTAAAAAATTCAAGCAAGGGAATCATATAAAATAAAGTTATGTGATCGTAATAAAGGACCAAACACTAAGCTTTAGCTATCAACACCTAAGGTTACATCCATCAAGCATCTAAGAGCTTCATTGCATCCATTTAACCATCCAAGGGACATAATGGCTGGTTATTCTGTATACACTTTATAAGAGGGAAGTTCATTCTATTCCATACAAACATCTATTACATTTCTTTACATCTAGCTTACTTGCTCACTATCAAGTGTGATACACACATAAGCCACCTAGGGAACAATTCCGCGCACACACATAGAACTACATTGGGTCTGAGATGTAGTGCAATGCTCAGTCGTAAGATCACCATTATAACAATTCAGGACAGTTCGAACCCTCATTCTGCATCTTTCTTTTTTAGGATTTAATGTCTCTTTGAGGGTTTTGCAGGTCATTAGTTCATTGTAGGTTTCAATGACCTTGGTGATCATTGTGCGACCTCATAATGACCAAAGGTGAACAACGACAAACAACTTGCGACCATTAAGAGGTGGTTTCACGAGCATTTCCACAGACATAGTCACCCATAAATAGGCCTAGGGCACCCACAGTTCCCTTATCCCTCTTCAGGCACCCTAGTCCAACTTATTCTTTAAGATCTATATTTTTTTGAGCTTCGGTGTGACAGTCAATGCTTCATTTTTTTTTTCCAATTTTCTTGCTTTTTTCACTTTTGGGATCTCTGTGAATTAGCTAAGGCTTTTCACCCTCTCTTTGCACTTAGGGTTTCATACTTTCTTAGTTTTCCTGGCTTAATTTTTGTACTTAAATTATTTATTCATTTACTCTTTGTAATAACATTCAAATTAGGCATAAATTCACATTTTATATTAATCACTCCCAACACTCTTCCTCTAGCGATAAAATGCCTAAATCCTTAGTATATTCACATTAGTTTGAGAATTGATCACTCTCAACTCTTCCAACCATATCTAATGGAACAAACACATAGAACAATTCTATCCTTTCTCTAGCAACATTCATGTGTATTTTATCCTTGATTCACTTGTTTTTCATATGCATTTTAATTCTGATTTCTCTAAGTTAAAGTTCAATTTCATATACCATAAGCATTGAATACACTTTTCTTCTTTTCAGGTCCATCCTTATCCCAACAAAAGGCAACACAAATGGAACAAGGAGAAATCTCAAGCACAAAATGCTTAGGCAAAGGCAATATCTAGTTACAAATGCAAGTATCATTTCCTCTACACACGCATGTCACCCCTAGGGTTCTTATCCCCTCTTAGACTCCATCTTACACATTCTATAATTTCCATGTGGCACACACAATATCCATTTGACACGATATCGATTCTGACTCTCTTTAGCTCTCCATAAGGTATGCTCTTCCTATCTAATTTATGCTACCGAATATTCATTCACCAACATAAATTGGGGAAAATGTAGACACAAAATTACACACTTAGTACTATTACATCAAACCTCTAGTATATCATTATATGTATGATTCCTAAAATAGAAAACATGACATTGACATTTATTTTTCTTTGCTTTGACATTTTTTATCCTCCCATACTTTCATCCTCTACTTTTATGGAATTATCCCTTTAGACGATCATAAAATTTGTTCAAGCATTCAAGGTTGGAATTGGAGTCATCTCTGTTAGGGTTTCCTGTGCATGCATGTCATACCGTGACCTCTTTGGGCACTGCGGGATAATACCTCTATCAGTTTTTTAGGGTTTCCCACCCTCTAAGCACATCTATATAATGGCCTCTTCCACTTTGAGCTTGGTTGTTGAAACCGTGGCTGGAGCTTGTGGAGTCTTAAACAATGGTACCACCATCAAATGCCCCTAGAATTTTGTCCCAAAGGTCTTCCACGAGGTAATGAATCTCCCCTTAATGTTATTTTACCTATTCTTGAGTTTAATGTTGCATACTAGTGGTTAGAGCAGTTTTGTCTCATTGGATATTTTATGGGTCACATCCCCTTTGAAAGCATGCTAAAATCATGGGTTAACTCAACCTAGGCTACTCACGACATTTGGCTTAAGAGTGTTCAGAACATAACCAAAGGATTTTTCCTTTTTCGCTTCTTTGACCCCTCGCATGCCTTGGTCATTCGACCCATTCGGCCGCTTGGTATGTTTGTAACTCTCTTTTGGTCCTTTCTCCATGGATAAAAAATTTGCGGTCTTTGATTATGTGGTCATCAAAGTCTTGGTTTGGGTAGAGTTTCTTGGCCTTCCTTTGTCATGTGGTCATTTTTTGTACCAAATCACCTCCTCTCTAGGGTGATTGGTTTGTATGGAACCTCAACGATTTTATAAGACCAGATTCATAGAAGCATGTCTGTTTTGAAGTAGACCTCTTTCAAGAATTGAAAGATTTCATGGAGATTCAAATGGGAGACATGCATTACTCCTAGTGTATCGTATACATTAATCTACCTAATACTTGCTTCCTGTCAGGCCTCTGATCATAAGATCAAGGATTGTCCTCTTTATGTCCCACACAACCGCCTTTAGTGGCTAAGGTTGTTTCAGAGTGGCCAAACCCCCTCAGAAGGAGGGGTGGAAAATAGTTGGAGGACGTAAAAATAATAACAAACCAACGTAACCCAAGGCCCCTGGTTCAAATGGCTTGAGTGAGCTAGATGTTAAGGAACAACCTCACGGCTAATGCCCCTAGGATATGGTAGTTTCTGACGACTCACTTATTTTGTTACCTAAATTCTTCAAAGACACACCCAAGGTAGCCTCAGTTCTCATGGACCAAAACAATTACATACGTAGTTTCTCGACCCTTCCACAGTCACAGTTTTTCTTAACAACTAGTTCACAGGGCCCATCCAAAAGGGCCCAAAGTCCTCCTCACCACTCTTAGGATCATAGCTTGGCTCACAGTGTGGATTCTGTTGAGGAGGAATATATCATAGAATATTTCGGGTGAAGGAAAATTGAGTTGTAGGATTTTTTAAGAATAACAATGCTCAATTCTTGTAGAACCAGTTTGATCCTTGGATATCTTGGATGCGAGATGTTATGGTCCTCGACCACCATTTACCATGAATTACATATCATGGAATGTGTGGGATCTTACAAAATCCAACTGCAAGTATATTGTTCAAGATTATTGTCGATATTTACTAATTTAGATGTGTTGTTTTTGCAGGAAGTGAAAGTTATAGGTTTTCAATTAGAGATGGTTTGTAAATCCATATGTCCTGACAGCCTAACATTCTACAATAATCATGATACGGGGTGTGCGGGTTTAATTTCCCTTTTTGATCGTAAATGGCTACCCTTTTTAATGGATCATGGTGTCGACCCCACCAATTGTGACATATGGGTCTTATTTAATATTGATGGTTTCCCTTTTGGCATCATTGACATTTACGCCTCTAATGATGCGACTAAAAGGGTCAATATTTGGTGGTGGATAACCAATACAATTCCTAATGCTTGTTAGGTTATATGAGGTAATTTTAATATGGTCAAGCTGTCCACCGATAAGCATGGGCACCTGCGCTATGCGATGGAAAGATGGTAAAAGGGGGCATGGTTCTTTATGCACAATAAATTTGGGTTTTATGACCCTAATGCCTCTCACACTCCCACCTTTGAAGCTTGGTTCACTTGGTCCAATCTTTGAGGAGGATCGGATTGGGTCCTCAAATGAATTGACAGAGCTATGCTATCAACTCAAGATTTTTTGAGTTTGACAACATTTATTCCTTACATGTGGAAGTTATGCTAGATTTTGTCCTTTTAGACCACTCCCCCATTCGATTTTGTATCACTTGGTAAGATAGGTGACCTTTTTGTCATAAAGGTCAGTTTTTTCTCAATACTTCCTTGATGGTACATGGGCCCACTCTCAACCACATCAAGCGGGTGTGGAACCTATCCCCTCGGCCATGTCATTTCCAGAACTATCATCCACCTATGCATGCCAACTGGACCCAATGGTGGGAGGATGCTATGACTAGGATAACTAGATTCCTTAGAATCTATGGTCAAAAACTGGCTAAAATTTGATGTCATTCATACTCTGCTACCACCTCCGTTCTTAGCCGAGAAGTGGTGGTGCTTGAAGGAAATCCTTTCTTTGAAACTCTGCAACTTCAGGTGGTAGATCTTCATCAAAAAATCCAAATTGTGGATAATTACAATGCTCGAAGAGCTCAAATTCATGCCCATCTGCACTAGCTTAAAGTGGGGGATTGAGTGTCAAAAGATTTTTTTCTTTCTCTCAAATCCAAGCAACTATCTCGGAAAATTCATGCCATTTTTAACGAAAAAACTAGGACTACAAAGCCCCAACTCATGCTTAAAGCCTTTGTCAAGCATTATACACTAGTTTTCAAGCTCAAGCTCCCTCGATGAGTGAAAAACAACTCTTGACCAATGTATGGCTACCATTCTTTGCAAATTCTCATTAGCTCAAAAGGTAACCGTGACCATATGCTCACCATTGATGACTGGATGAAGCGACCATGTAAATGGCTAATGATAAGGCTCCTAGGTGTGATGGCTTCCCTTGTGAGTTCTATAAAATGCTATGGGACACTGTTGGCCTAGACCTTCATCAAGTCTATCTTGAAGTATTTTAGAAATAGTCGCGTGGTGCATGCATCAATAAGGGGAATATCAAGTTCATTCCCAAGCCAGGAGACCCCAAGAAAATTATCAACTGGTGTCCTATCACCTTGCTCAATGTATCTTACAAGATTATTTCCAAAGCCCTTGTGATTCAGTTGTGTCATATTCTTCTTGTTATCATTCAATTGGAGCAAACCGACTTTATTTAGGGGCGTTACATTCTTGACAATATCATAGCCATTTGGGAGGGCATGGAATGGGCTCAGATCCAACCAGTCTGCTATGTTCATTAAAATTGACTTTGAGAAAGCTTATGACATGATAAAATGGTCATTTATTATTGCTATGCTTCAAGCCTTGGGCTTTGGCCTATTTTCATCCAATCTGTCCAAATGCTTTTTCCAATGCCTTGACCCAAATCACCATTAATGGCCACAACTCAATGCCCTTCGGTATTTTTCACTCCATTCACCAAGGTTTCCCTTTAACACCTACTCTTTATGTTCTTGCGGCTAAGGGTTTTGGGTATTTGCTTGCCTAAGCCAAATCCCAAGGGCTTGTCAGGGGGATTACATTTCCTAATGCGGATAGCTCCCAATTACTCAATGGTCACTTTGCAGATGAATCCTTCCTTACCTTAATTGAGGAAGAAAATAATATTCACAATGCCATGTATTTCCTTGATATTTTCTGTCGGGCTTCAGGCTCCTCCATTTAATGGTGAAAAATGAAGTGTTACAGATAATCCTTCCTCCATGTGCCCACTTGGCTGGATTCTTATGATTGGAAAATGTTAGGCCATGGTGAGATGTTTAAATTTATTGGAATCCCATTTTTCTTTCAAGCGTCACCTGTGGAGATTTGGTGGTACGTGTGTTTCACCATTTTCTTTACATTTTGAATGTGATGAAACAGATAATGTTATGGGTTGAGGAGGAATACCTGTTATGATGGTTGGTTTGAAGGTTATGCATGCATTTTGACTTCTCAATCTGATGCTGACTATGAGAGCTTCCTTTTGGCTGGGAGGAACTACCTGAAATAGAAAACAAGACCACCAAAGAAGAGTTAAATAATATATGACAGTGGACTACCTAGCATATGCTAGATCTGGGAAGTGTGATACTTCCTAGAAGGCTATCAACCCACTATTTTATAAAACAAATTATGAAGTAACTTGAAATGCGTACATAAACGAATCTAGTGCTAGTATTCTGATTTGGGTACCTCAGATCACTATCAACGTCAATCCAATTAAATACTAAAAACTATGCGGGTCAAGGTCTTTAGGTCAGGTTGCAGGTTGTTCAGGTGGTCTGTAGGTCACAAATAGGGTCTTAATAGGGTTGGGTAAGGTGTTTGGGTTGTCTTGGTAGGTATGTGGTTGTTGGTTTACACAGTGTTGGTAGACATAGAGACCGACGCGTCGGTCGAGGTATGACCGATCACAGTTAGGTAGAACCGACGACGGTTATGGGTAACGACGTCGGTAGAGGTGGGCTGATAAGACTCAATAAGATTTGTTAGTGGGGTTTGAGCTGAGGTCAGGCAGAGATGACAAAGGGCATAACAAGGTATATGGGGATCTTAGGAACACTCAAAAATATGTAGAGGTTGGGTATAGGTGGTTTTATGGTGTGGGTGGAGGAATGGTTGGGTTTACGAAAGAGGAATAGTGGGGAAAAGGGAATGCAAGTAGGAAATGACAACAAAGGTGACAAAAACCTTTAAAATAGGGCAAGGCTAAAATAACATAGGTGATAAATGTACTTACTGGTGTTGTAGGTCTAATGGCTATGTGGTGGTGATGATTGATTGGTGGGATGGAGCTTGGTGCCGCAGTGGTGCTTCCCAGAATGTTACCAGTGTAATACCTCTGGATCTATCCTGGTGTTGGTTATGGATGTCTATAGGTACGAAAAGGCTCTGGTTCTGCTTGCATGTAGCTTTCTTCTCTTCTCCTCGATCTCAGAATGTGCCAACCTCTCCAACAAGGTTACCAAAGTGAATAAATGGTAACCGACGTCGGTTTTGGGTTGACCGACGTCAGTTTAGGTATGACTGCATCGGTTAAGGCGGGATTCCCTAGGTTTACTAAAAATGACAGATTTGGTAATCATTGGGGCCAGATCTGTCCTTCCTTCGTGGATCAAAGTGGACATTAGCTTTTTAATGGGCGGGGATGTGGTTAGAGGAATAATAGGCATTGATTTTTAGGGTTGAGCTGAGTCCTAGTTAGTTATGGAAACATGCTATGAATAGGTCTATGGTGAGGTGTCTAGGTGAGGTGTGCATCCATTTAATTAAAGTAATTAAATTAATAAATGGAGTGAGGGTGAGCATTAATTTAATTGTAAATAATTAAATTAATATTAATGTGGGGCATAAGGGTCATGGTTAGGTGAATGTATTTAAGTTGGTTACTCGAAAGGGGACCAAGGGGAGTGTGACCCAATTTTGGTGTCTATAATGTGGTTCAACGGGTGACCAAAATATGGAATACTTTGGATCACCAAACCAATGTCATTAGTGAGGAAATTCCATATTTGTTCCAAAGTCCTTGAGGTCACTCATGTTTATTAATCATCTTGTTGGGTGCCATCCAAAACCTCTGTACAAAAACTGGAAAAACTCCTTAAAGATTTCCTCTGGGACAATGCCTCTTCTGGAAAAGGGTTTCACAGAGTTGCATGGGAGACATGTTGCCTTCCTGTGAATCTAGAGGAATGGGTCTTATTGATATTTTGTGACAAGGGAAGGACCTTTGTGCCAATGGTTATCCATTGTATTGAAGGTTAAGAATCTTGAAAAATCCTTTTGTGCCATGGCATTGAGGAGGGTTCCCCTTATAACCAGCCAACCTAGAAAGGTTTAGGGTTTTCCAATCTTCTCATTGCTCGGTGCCTATCAAAGTTTTCGGCACTTTCGTGCTTAAAAGCATGAGAACAAATCAAACCATGACTTTAATGGAAAGGTAATGACTTTCGTAATGACCTCTCCACTAACCAACAATCTTTTTGGTGGTCATTTGTCATTCAAGTCTAGGATCAGTGTCTTGTAGAAGTCCTTGGAATTCCTATGCTCAGATTTTCAAGCATGGAATTTGTTTCATTTAAGATCTATATTGCAAGCACACAAAATATTGGTGTCCTTGGAATGAGATAAAAGCTCAATACAAACTTACCACCCAGGATCATACTAGTATCTCTAAAATCATTATTTCAGTTCCCAATCATGTGCTGCATAAGATCTCTGTGTGACACTTCTGCCATTGGTGGACATACTTTGGAAGTGGTTTGTGGATACCCCATTCTGAATTAATCGGCTAGTAAAGGATATCACTAGATTTCACCACATTTTCCCATGGTTGAAAAACTCAACACTCGGTGGGGGCTTCATTCTTCTCCTTCCTATTGGAGAAGGAGGTTTGACACAGTCTGGTCATCCTGTGGAGCCTAAAATTACACATTTTTGTGGTGTATTTTACATCAAGGTCTCCCAATTGGCACCTAGCTAGTTCAAATTGGTGTTTCGGATCCCAAATGTCCTTTCTGTGGTCACTTGGAAACCTAACCGCTTTGTTCGAATTTTGCTCCAAAGCCCAACATGCTTGGAATTGGATTCATTCATTCTTTTCCCCCTTCGGCTAGAGTGTTTCACCTAGCAACATATTATTTTAGGAGATAGCCCCATATTACCTCACATGTTTTCCTAGATTTGGCATGCTTTCAGAGGGGAATTTTTTTTTTGGTTATGGAAAGAAAGGAATTGTTTGCTAATACTGAAGTTGACCAACAATTATCTGTATAATAAATTGGTGGTTATCTCCAATGTGCTACTGCAGATACAAGTGCAAGACAACAAGGTGGCCCTTGAGGTAACACCTTCAGACTCTTCTGCGACATTGGGGTGATGCCCCTGTAATTTTGCTTGAGATCCACCTTTTCCCTCTCGGCACTCTTTGCCCCGTGGAGGTTGTACTCCGAGGAGGTCGTTAGAGCCACTCGTAGTAGTGATCTTTTATCCATGCTCGCCGATTTCCATGCAAACAACCATAGAGAATTCTATCTCCACTAGCTTGCCATCAAGGTTGGGGCTCCCCCCACCTGCTCATCAGTTTGGTTGGGGCTAGCATGTGGCTTCCAAGCCACACACCCAAGATGGGTGGAGCTTGCCACCTCTTCCTCCACCGCCTTCATATAAGTTCCCCTGAATGGTCCTTTCCATCTCTCCTGCATGGGTTGCTGACAATGAGGAAGAAGACCCCTCAGGTTCGGGCTGGATTATGTCAGACACTGGCAAAGACCTTCCTGGTCATGGTTGGCCAAATGATCACAATTTCCACTCTGCTGGTCTTTTTGTTGCAACTTCTTGACTTTGGTGTCTATTATATTATTTTTGATGTATACTTAGGCATGGCCTATTGCACTCATGGCTTCAGGACATGCTCTCATACAACTCGCTTTTTGTTGGAAAAATCTTGTATCATGTTTATTTTAATATAATATAAGATATTTTTCATCAAAATTATCTCTTTACTTTTGAACATTGCACAATATATTACCCAACTCAGTAATTCTTGAATTATCTTCGTATCTCTCCAAGTACTAGCACCCAATAGGGACAAGAGTTCCCGAGCACTCTGTCCCCTTTTGGTGCTTCGCTATCGTGCCCCTCTTTTCTTATGTTTAAAATGCCACATCGATTATTTTCTTAAACTTCTATTTATCACTTTGGGTCGACCTTTACGGTTGTTAATGATAAAAATCAAGCAAAGGAATCATACACACACACACACACACACACACACACACACACATACACACACACATATATGTGTGTGTGTATATATGTGTGTGTGTGTGTGTGTGTGTGTGTGTGTGTGTGTGTGTGTACATGACTTACTAACTATTCTAAGGGAAAAGGGGACAACTAGACAATTTAGGTTATTACTTTCTATCTATTATGGGCAAAGAGAAACACTCGAAGACTACATTTGGGTTGTATTATTCACTATATAGGAAGGAAAAATTATAAATTCCATCACATACATTCATCTTGGGGAAAATTAGATGTATCCTGCTATCTTGGTGTAATTGACACAAGTAAAACCTAGCTTCAACTGGACATAATTCTATCACACACACACACCAAAACTACAATGAGTTTGAAATGTAATGTAACACTCGGTGACAATAATATCATGTGGTGACCATCGAGGTCGATCTGACTCAAGCATATACATATTTTATTAGATCTAATGTGTGTTTAAGACTTGTTAGGTAGCTAGGGTTTGTTTTGTAGGTATAAGTGTGACAGAATAACCTACAAAAATTTAGAAAGATATAAAGTGAAGTAAAGACAACACAATCAAATGTTGAAAAGACCGGATCCGGACTCACTACCGTGGACACTAGGCGCCCAATACAAACACTAACAACCTGGGTGGTCCTTTCCCTTGTGGGAACTACTATCTAGAAGATTTACGAATCTCTATTCTCCAAACAAAGCACATTCAACATATTCCATCATTGTTCCAGCCCAGAATGATGAGGCCATAAATTACCATTATTTTTTCCTTCCAAGTTACCTTTAAAAGTGGATTTAAATGTAATCTAGGAACTTATAGTTTGCTTAAGATAGAATATAAGATATATATCTTGTTCATTCTTTAGAAATATTTTTTATCTATTTTTTTGACTAATCCTATTGATTATTTGGGAAAAGATGCAAAGTCTTGTGTATGCAGGCCATAAAGGAAAGATAATGCTAGTATTGGGAAAAGTGGAATTGATCATGAATAATACATTTAAAATCAAATATGATTTCATATTCATATTCCTCTCAAAAAATTATGCAAGTTCAAAAATAATCATCTCAATCCGATATCGCATGCAAAAGTTATAGATGTTTTAAGTTAGTTCTGGAACTCATAGATTTAGTTCCGGAACTCACAGATTTAGTTTTGGAACTTGCAGGTTTAGTTCTGGAACTTGCAAATTTAGTTCCGGAACTCATAGGTTTAGTTTCGAACTCACAGATTTAGTTATGGAACTCATAGATTTAGTTCTAGAACGTACATCAATCAAACAACATTTATTTCGGAACTTGCAATTCGTATATTTATATTTTCAAACAATTAAAACAGTGGACAAAGCTGCAAGGTATAGAATGACAATTAGTTCGGAACTTGCAATTTGTGGACAAAGTAGATTTAGTTCGAACTTGCAGATTTAGTTCCAAAACTTTCATAAAAGGAATGACAACTTTAGTTTGAACTTGCATAAAAGGAATGACAACGTTAGCTTTGGAACTGCATCAATGGAATGACAGTTTTTGAGGAATTGTGAAAAATCAAAGAATCCAATAGAAAATATGAGAGAGGTTTTTGTTCATAGAAATGTGTTTAATATAAATGTCATTCATATTTGCTACAAATTTTACTAATGAAGAGAAATCTAACTTTTAGTGAGTTGCACTTCGAGGAAAAAGTGTATCAGACGAGCACTAAAACTTCCATAAAAAAAAAAATTCAAACGGAAAATCTGAGAGAGGTTTTTGTTCAAGAAATGTGTTTAACAAAAAAATAATTTAAATTTACTACAGTTTTACTAATGAAAAGAAATCTAACTTTTAGTGAGTTGTAGTCCGAGAAAAGCTGTATCAAACGAGCACTAAAAAGTTCCATAAACAAAAATAGAAAAGTCCAACGGAAAATATGAGAGAATTTTTTGTTCATAGCAATGTGTTCGATAAAAATCTCATTCAGATTTGTAAAATGTTTTACCAATGAATAGAAATATAACTTTTAGTGAACTGTAGTCCGAGGAAAAAGCATATTAGACAAGCGTCAAAAGTTCCACAATAAAAAACAACAAAGTCAAATGGAAAATCTAGGAAAGGTATTTGGTCAAAATCATCTTTTGAGGAAAAAAATCCTTCCAATAATGTAGGAGAATAAAATCATTGTGATTCTTGTTACCGAAAAATCAAGGAGAAGATTTGGGAGCAAATCTTCCTAAAATAAGTGAGATTAGACTTTGACTCTAATAATATATCTCTCTCCATATTTTGTGGAGATGGAGATCTTAGTTGTTAGGATTGGAATAAAGATAAGATCAAATTATATTTCCTAAAATAATGAGTTGGTTGGATGCATGAATTATAAATGCAACCTTCCACACTAAGATATGTAATTCTTTTCTCCCAAGAAATAAAGATCTGTTCTTTCTTTCCAATCTTTTGAAGTAAAGTTATTTTGCAAGTTCTGAATTAAAAGTATGAATTAAGTCCTCTTCCAAGGAATGAGCTGGCCACTCATTCCAAGGAAGATGGATCAATGTGTTAATGTTTATTTCTTTATTTCTACAGTTTTCCTTTTGTTGTAAATTTATGTTTTTATGTTATGTAATTTCTTTTGTGAACTTGCAGGTGTCTTTTCCTCTTTCCTTTATTTTCAATTCAACAATTTCCTTTATGCAAGTGTGATTTCCTTTATGCAAGCGTTCCTTTATATTCTTGTAAGTGTGATTTCCTTTATGCAAGTGTGTTTACATTTCTACAAGTGTGCCTTTAAATTTATGCATGTGTGATTTATTTTATGCAAGTTTGGATTGTGTTTAAAGGAGTTGCTTTCCAAGATCTTCTTCTCTTAATGCATACACCTTTGGACACCAACTCGGATTGACATTATTAATGAAGAGGATTGACGACCCTCATCACAAATCTAAATACGCATACAGTTAAGAATAATCTAAGTCACTCTCATCCTCTTGTTACTTATGCTTGCTTACCATTACATGTTATATCTTGTGTGTTTCTAATATTTATCTTACCGATCTTAGTCCTCTTATTAATATTAATTTTTTTAAATCAATTGTATAAGATAAAACATAGATGATATATATGTGCAAAATAGTGGAACAAGTTGATTAGGAATGTAGATACTTCGATGAAAGTTATGAAGTCGCAAACTCAATATGGGAAGGTCCGTATAAATTTTATTTGGTCAATATCTAATTTGTAGTCTTGACCTAGAACCATGCGATCTTGGACCCTTTGACAATTTGGACTTGTAAATTCATGTGTGCTTCACTTTTCTCAGTAACAATATTCATTGTATGTCACTCTTGCTCATATAAATTTGAAATGACTTGTAATCACCTTTAGTGGTCGACTCCCAATTGTTGAACTAATCAAAGTGCTGCACTACATGCCCTCATTCCAAGATCAAGCCTCATGTAGTTCTCCCAGGTTCCTATGTAAGTATGAATAATGAACTAACCCTTTAAGGGTGCCCTCATGTCCTCGACACCAATATAACGGGCTAAGCGTGTAATATAAAATGTACCCAATGTGGTAGAAGTGAGATTTTGTGTACCTCAATTCTATGATCCAACCCTTTGTTTATTGAAACCCTCGTGAAATGCTTAGAGTGACTTTACTCTTGTAAAAACATAGCTCTTATGACTTTTGGATGCTTAGAAATGGATGAATCTAGACTATTTGACCTAAGTATGTACATGGAGATGGGGGAACAAAAAGCAACAAAAATCTACTTTTTGGACATTTTAACTATAACATGCTTGGGTTAAGGCTCAATTGAGTTATAACGTGATAGTGAAAAATAAATCACGTTACAACATGAGTGCATTATGGATCAAATTTACCAATCCATAATGCGAGTGCATTATAATGTACTCATGTTATGACCGTAATTAAAAATAGTCATGGTGAGAGCTCACAAAATCATTCCTCAAAGCAAAAAACACTATTATGTAAATAACGTGAGCGGGAAAAGGGCGAGCGTATTTTGGGAGATTAAAACTTGTCTGTTGATCAAACCGAGCATGCCAAAGAGTTTAGAAGGCAAGTTCTAGTTGATTTTAGGGTACTTTTTATTATTAACTAATTTTTTTGCACTGTGTTTCTTGATTTGTTTTTCTTTTTATTTTCGTGAGGTTTCAATAGCTTCCCTGAAATGCCTCATTCACTGTAGACTAAGGTGGACAAAACATACTTGAAACACCCCTTTTAATTCCAAGACATCCCCAAACACCTAAGAAAACATTTTATGGGAGATTGAGAATAACAAATTTCAAATTAAGGATTTAATAGATACCCTAAGAACCCCAATGTGACAAATACCCATCGCCAAAACCTTGCTACATCATTAGAGTCATTAATATCTAATATCGATAATGTGGTGGGTCAAATAAACACATGGGAGGGTTCAAACCAATTGTCACAATTTTTATACAAATAAGTTGTCTTATGATGTAGTGAAGAAAAAAATCACCAAAGATAAGTTGTGTGCTTTGTTCACTGACCCTAAAACTAATGCACCCTTATTATTGAGTTGTAGAAGATTCTTGATCCATTAGTGTAACCATGAGGGGATAAAAATATTTTTTGGGATAGATGGTGGATGGTTTTGACCAACCACCTTACAACAATTTTGAGGTACCACAATATTTCTTGAGGAAACTCTATTGTGAGTTCATCCTCAATGAAATACCAAACTATTTTGACATTCAAGAGTTCCAAGGTAGAGGCAAAGGATTTGCATAGGATAGATTAGGGGCACAACATTTGTAGAACCGACCACTTAGACCCCTTGATCACCCATCTATTTAACATGTTTTCGTCCCTTTTTTTTGTGAAGGAGACCATGAAGCTTAAGACTCTTGATTATATTACGTCTTTAAAATATTCATTGTTTCAACATGGCACTTGTGTCTTTTAGGATGATGAGGCTAGTCATTTGAGTCATTTTATAATTAACAATATTAATCCATTATGAATGAAAATTAATGAGTCATGTGTATTTGTTATAAAGTTACAAGATCAAACTATACATCTAGTATCACATTCCCCTTCTTCACATTTGTTTATGGGCACAACAACCCCTCAGGTATAAATTTATAATAAATTAGTAAATATTTTGTGTTAATTTATTTTCCATATAGAGATGTTATCCTAAAATGACAATTTGATGTTGAACATGTGAATGTTGGTATGAGTGTGCATGTTGGCGAATATACTAATGTGAGTTTTATTATTTTTAATCATCATATATGAAGAGAATGAACTATAGTTAATGTATGTAGATAATGTCATGTAACTTGTATGTGCGTAACCTTTTTCTTATTTTCAGTTGATGACATCATTAGAGTCTCCTTCGACATTTGACGATCATTAGATATTGGAGTTGCTATAGGCATAACATCTATTGTGCCTCTTACATAGGTATGAGCTAGTAAATTATTTTTCATAATGAAATGATTGTATTAAATAACATCATGTAGTATAATTAAATGACATTCATTTGTATTCTAATTTTTGTCATCATGGTTATCACGGAGGAGGCGAAAACTCTAATTCATACGCCTTCTACCGAGGTTGATCTTGAGAGGAAGAGGATGATTTCAAGTGATCATGAGATTACAATAAGTATTTATTTGTAAGTAATGTCATTTTATATGTCATTAGTTGTATACTAATGTGTATGTTGTTTATTTGTATTAATAGTTGAAGCTACAAGCATCCTTTGAGCATATGAGGTATGATTGACAGAAAGGACATTCCACTGATGTGATTGGTTCATCTTCCTGGTGGCCCAAGAGAACCAGATTATTTGATGATACCCCATAATTTAAATGTATATGGTGTTATGGCTCAGTGCACCTAGGATTTGATCATGGTAGATCAAGAATTCTGGACAACATTGGATGATCTCAACAATGTGGGACTTACAAATTGAGATCAACCTCTAGAGAAGGCTGGTTCCTCTACCAAACTAACCTAATGCTAACAATACTCCTACAACTAGAAACACAACTATCTAAGCCTAAACTAGTCATTCACATGGACCAGAGTTAGAGAGATTGCATAAAATGAAATCCTAAGCTAAAGGGGGCAGTGATAGCACCAAAAGAGAAGGTGATCACTCTCTCTTGAAGTCTCAAAGAAAAATTAGATCCAATGCAAGTTTAGAGGGGCATATTCTTGCCACTTTCCAACTCTGCAACTAAATCATCTCAAAACCCTTTATATTTGACACAAATGACATGAAACTTTGTAAAACATATTGGATACACATCACAAATGAAAGAAAAAAGGAAAGAAGACAATAATGCAAAGCAAGGGGAAGATTCAAGCCACAATTGACATTATATTATTGTTGTAAATATGCACATACTACTACAATCAATGGGGTAAGATGTCTTGTAGATAAAACATGCCATGGGTCTACAACTCCTTGGTTCTGTCAAAATTTTGACATGGTAACATTACCAAGCAAGAGAGGATCGATTTAATGAAGAAACATGCTACATTTTATAGAAGGGAGGAGAGGAGAGGGGATAAAAATATTCGGAGAGATGCTTAACTGTTAAACCTTGCAAAAAAAAACTTGTTACTGTTTCTAGTAGGTAACCTCCATGCCGCATGATGGCTCATGATTTTGGAGCTACCTTTGCATGCAAACAAATCCAAATATTTTTGGTGGATGAGCACAACATGCAGATCAATGGATTCCCACAAAATATAGAAGATGGAGGAATGAGACATTGCCAAATGTCCAATTCTATTGCATAGATCACCATTCTTCATCATTTTGGTGAGGAATGAAATAATATGACCCCTTAGAAGCATCTGAAGGGTTCCAAGGCAAGGGAGGATCAAACAAGCATATTATAATAGAAACTCGGCATTTTCTAACTTCTAAAAATGATGTGAAATGTCCCCAAAATCCCCAACTTCAATCTCTCGAAATACTTGATCATTCCTTGAAAATTTTCCTTCTTTTAAAAGGCCTCTCCAAGATGTTGCTAAAGGATCAAATCTAATGGAAGAATTAATTTCTTTTAGATCTCAAGGTATGTTTTTTCTATCTTACGACCCTTTAAAAAAATTGGGCCAAACAAAAACTACACCATGGAAAATATTTGCCAAATCAAATCTTTGATACCACTTGTGATGAAATTACTTACGTAGATAGATAAAATATCCAAACATATAAATATAACAATAAATTGATTTACAATTATAAGAGTAGAGTAGAACACATCCACAAGATATGATGAGAATAAAGAAGAATAATCAAATCATGATAGATTCACTTTGAGGTGGAAGGCTTCACAACCTTACAATATAAGTAAAGCACACATTATGATATTCAATAACCAATTCCTCCTATATATTCCCTATTATGGCCATGGTTACTCCATAGGACAATCCTACTAATAATGTGCAAACATATATAAATGCAATATGTCATAGTAAGATATTATGTTAGTCACAAATTGTCCATATATTTCTAAATACACATTATAAGTTAAAGGTAAAAATACTACCAACTAAAACCATGTGTATTATTTCAAATTTATCCTTCCTATATTTCAGCAAATTATTGATTTGTTGAGCACTTATATATGTACACATGTTATTTGGAGATAATGTGGGGAGCATCTATGGGAGAGAAAATATTCACTTGTCTATTTTACTTTCAAAAACACACACACACACACACACACACACACACACACACACACACACACACACACACACACACACACACACACACACACACACACACACACACACACACACACACACACAAATAGGGGCATTATGTAGACATTTGATTTTGGGACAATGACATTTATTAGTTGTAAATTACATTTTATATTATCTGTGTTATTCAACCACCGTCTATATTATCGTTCTATTAGTGCATTTTTATTATGATCTCCTATTTTTTTCTGTCCTTTCTCCATATTCCTATTGTGTCCCTTTTTAATCCATTAACAAGGGTTAATGGGTCCCTTTCCCATTTATATTGCATAAACCAAAAATATACATAGGTAGTAGTTACATTTCGATATGTATTGCCTTCATGTTTAATTCCAAGAACCATGCATTCCTAGAGGCCTAGTCAAAAAGCTACTAAACCGGAGGAAGACATACCCACCAATATGTGGACAATTACATCTAGACAAAAAAATAAGGCATAACTCCAAATTAGGAGACAAGAACTAAAAAGAGCCAAACATATATGACTAGATCTATGAGAATATCTAGAAACCATCACCAAAAGCCACAATTTATGTAGGAGCAACACCACCTGACCCCTTGCCATCCACATGAGTTACCAAGCCATCTATGATCCAAGGGTAAAAATAAGGTAGAGGATTCATGCATCCACCGAAGGAGACATAATTATGAGTGAGTAGTGTCATTTGAGCCATAAACTTATGAGCCCTTATAACACTTTTCTTCAAAGCATCGATTTTAAGATGTATAGGGAGGATGTATGAGCATAGGTAAGCCAAGTAAATATGTGGGAGGATGCAGCTTGTAAGTTTCCTATTATGGAAATAGTTCACCACTTCCTTGGAAAAAAATTCCAAAACATTGAACTGCTCCTCTAATTCATCAAAAGCCTCACAAATCACTAACCCATATGCGAGACTAACACGCCCCTAAAAAAATTAGATAATGTAAGTTAGATGTTTATTTATCGAACTGAGATTGACTTGGTATGGTAGTTGAATGAAATTCAACTGCTATGCCCATACGCACCTACTTTTTGAGAAAGATGTGGAGTAAGTTATCAATAAGATGGAAGATATCTCTAAATTCACTCGAGAGGGAGTAGAGAGCTTTGCATACCTAACATAGAATACCATTATGATATATTTCATCACCAAACTATATTGAATCAAAAAGATTCAATGCATGTTTCATTTAGGGTCGAGAAAAATCCATTTTCTCGGGAGCGTAGGGTATCCCATTATTAATAACAATTCATGATTGCAGAGAAAACCAAAGTAATTGAGGTGAGTTTGAATTCCTAAGGCACCCATAATAAAAGGATTATATGTGTGTGATGTGGCATAATTCTCCTAACATCGAGTGAGTGACATGTGGGAGAATTATTAAAATTAATCCCCTCTATTAAATGATTAATCCTATAGTATTAAAGCCTTTACTTTCTAATGATTATCCACTATGTTGGAGTGGGGGAAGGGTAAATATGTTACTTATAAATACCAAATTCCATGTGAAGGGGAAACCAAATTAACAAGCATATCATCCATGTTTTGGTGACTCCAAAGTTAGCTAAATATCCCACCATAGTATTTGTTCCATGTTAGCAATGTTAGATGTTCCATTAAGTGAAGTGGGAGAGAGGATGACATGATTACCCTAGGATATTATAAATTCTCCATGCTTTAGAGTTTTCATTCTTTATACTATTAGTGATGACCATGGAGTCCCCTTGATATAAATCATTTGACGGGCTAATTGAAGACGATTTACTAAATTTTATGCTTCCATTGCATTACAAGAGCCATCTAGGAAATGAAAGGACCAAACCTTTATTAAATATCCGAGTAATCTCTGATGATACATCCCTCCCTCAAGGCCCCCATATTATCCTTTGATGCCCCATCATAGTTTAGCATGAAAAATCCTAATATAGGTGGAAGCCATTTAGCATTAAGTATTCTTAGTTCATTATGAGATGGAATCATTACGCTTGACTCCTTAACAGGACCTCTGGGATCCCTTTTTATTCTGGCATTTTCCAATAAATTTTCCCGAAACCCCAAAATTCATGTGATGTTTTGAACATTAAAGAAATGAACCACTCCATCAAATCATATTTTTTCTTAATAATAGTTTCCAAAAATGTTGATAGAAAATCCTAAGAGAGTGTATTAACGATCCTAATAAAGTTCTTTGGTTCTTTATGAATTTTCTAAGTTCTCACTTTGTAGTCCTAAAAAAATTGGTATATGTTCTCTATTTTTGATGACTCTATTAAAATTTATGCTAAATCAAATATTCTTTTCAAACACCCTTTTAATTAATTATTATGCTAAAAAAGCCTAATACTTAAATTTTATTTTACTTATATTTAACTATATTAATATATTACCATTTTTTCATATAGAAAAAAACTTATCACTAATGTTCATTTTAGGCTAGGATAAGTGCATGGAAATGGGGGCCAAAAGGGGGTCTTAAGTGGGCGTTTTTAAGAAACATTAATTTGTACAAATTATTTTATATAGTTACACTAGAAATTTGAAGATGTTATAAGAACATGAATTGTAGAATTTCGAGTCTAGTTTCTAACTACTATTTTTTTTTGAAAATGGTTAAGTGTAAGTGG
This sequence comes from Taxus wallichiana var. yunnanensis, assembly GCA_018340775.1. Lineage (NCBI taxonomy): Eukaryota > Viridiplantae > Streptophyta > Pinopsida > Cupressales > Taxaceae > Taxus > Taxus wallichiana. Next base: position 296,143,480 of record CM031238.1, read on the forward strand.
GTTAACGAGCTAAAATGCCAATATGTGCTCCTATTTTTGCATAACAAAAATAGATAGTTGATTGCGTCCCCCACCTCATTTTTGAGCACTATTTATTATTTTTAAAATCCTTTGGTGGAAAGATAGATAGGATCATCTAGTTTGGGATAAAATTTTTATAGATTTTTAGTGAGGTTTTTGATGATTTTCCGATTAAAAATAATTTGAAATTCGATATATAATGGATAGCTAATTGTGCCCCATCTTACTACCTCAAAAATATTAGATTTTTTTTTTTATAATATGTATAGAATTAGTCCTAGTTTGGGATTGTATAATTTTTATTCAATTTGGAGAAGTGAAACAAAATATACATGACAAAATATAGACATTTATAATCACTAAAAATAGAGGTATAAAGACATAGTTTAAAATAAATATAAATGGAAATCTTATAATAGCCAAAATATTTAAAAATTATATATTTAGAAAGAGGATAGTTTGTTTTACGTTGTAGGCATATTTTAAAGAAAGATTTCGATCATTTTTGTAGGATTTATCATGGTGAAAGATGAATTTATGAATTTTCAACCAAAAACACGCATGTTGCTATGCTTTAATAATTACGGGGCTTAGGGTCGGAAACCAAAGCATTTCCAAGCCTAGTAGAGTTTGGTTTATGTGCATAATTCAAGGAACACGTACATATTATAACATGTATGTGCAATAATGCATACACACTATAGCACATACACATATCTAATATTAGAGGTATGTATGGTGTAGTATATGTGTTTGTGGAAGCTATGTATTTACTAAAATAATTTTTAAGTATAAGTTTTTCATTTATTATTCTTTATACATTTATAAACTTTAAGTATATAAATGTATAAAGAATAATAAATCAAAAACTTATACTTTAAGTTTATTTTAGTAAATATAAGAAATTAGGGCCACTATGCCCCTTATGGAACTAGTCTCACAACTCCATGAGTTACGGTTTAGAAGATAGTTTTTCATAATCTAATTTGGTCAGTACATAGGTATTTTTCAGGATTTCAACATTTATCCTAAAGATTTTACGGTATAAATTGTATAATCAATGTCTTTTTAGGAAAGCATATGGTCATTTTGACAGGTTTTGGGGCCTTTTAGATTGGTTACTAACATTTTTAGGAGTTTTAGATGTGTCAAAATTAGATTTTACAAACCTCACAACTCACAAAGATAACAATTTGCTCAAATATATGGACTCATGAAATGCCTTATAATACATAACAAATCAAAAAACATGTACACATTTTTTATTAATTAAAAAAGTCTTAATGACATCTAAAAATACTACTCTCACTATTGGAACCATTACAAAAATTGACTAAAATGCTAAAGTTATTACAATGGTGTTTGTTCATAACCCTTATAAAGTTTCATTTGTTTAGTGCGGCTCAACTCGTTTATCTACTCTTTGTCACTATAGCCCCTCAAATGGTATACTTGACTCACATTATGTTTTCTTAGGTTCTATATATTTTTACATTGGAAGTAAGTGGGCAATTTCTCTTCATGACTATTTATCCTTAGTGGCTTCTACTCTCTCACATTGTCATGCATGCCTTTATATTCGCACTCCTCAACTCCTAGGATTGGAGTCTTCTCTACTTGCACACTCCTTTATGCTCTCCCACATTTCCATTAGGGTCTCCTCTTTTACGCACTTAGTTGTGCACCATGGTAATATTCTATTCACTCTATTCCTTTTGTTGGGATTTTTTTACACACCCTTCATTCTTTAACTATGTAATCTTATCTCCCTTATATTTTCTTTTCTCTACCACCTCATCTTTTAGATTTGTTTAATCTCATGTGCATTGATGGTCTATAGTGACCATCTCCTCCTTCATGACAACCTCCTTCCTCATTGCAACATTCTTGCACACAACCATGTACCTCTAGGTGACTTCTCTCTTCACCCATATAACTAATTATTTCAGATAATGATGTAGTTAGGGTCCATAAAACCCCAAAACACATCATATAGTCACAATTGATTTAATGTGCATGATGTTATTGAGACCAAATAATCCCTAAATCTCATCACATCATCATAATTAAGTTCATATGACTCAAATAGGGTAAATTACCTCTCTCCTTGAGCCAATCAACCAAATGTTCAATGTTTAATGCAATTAGGGCCAAAAACATATTATATAGTCATAAATTTTAAGTTTGTAGGGCTCAAATGATGCAAGGGAAATCAAGAGGTATATAGAGAAATTTTGGTGTGTTGAGGTCTTAGACCTCATTTTGGGTCAATAAAGTCTTTTCTTCTTGTTGTTTCTTGTTATCTCCTTGTATCATAGCTTTTCAAACTTGTTTTCCTGCTAAAACCTAATATTTTAAGAATTTAAATTCCTAGTTTGTCTAATAGGTGTTTTCCTTTAGTCTTCTCTCCTTTCTTGATCTTGATCCTTCATGGAAATAGAATGGAAACTTAGAGGCACATTGTGGATGGAAGATCACCTTATTCAACTTGTAAATGCTTGTGCAACCTAGCTTGGTAACCACCTTGGGTTGAGAAACAAAATATGTGTTTGTTTTTCTCTAACTAAATTTAAACGATAAGGGAGAGAGGTGGGGGGATTTTCATTTGAATAAAAAGAGTCTGTAATGGAGTGGGAAATGAAAAAAAGAGATTTTCAAGTTTTATATGCAAGGTTGTAATAATATACCAAAGAAGTTCATAGATTTGTGTTGTTCATGATTCACTAATCCTATCTTAACAATGGAATAAAGTTCCTACATAGTTCTAAGGTTTAGAAACACTCATCTCGACTTGGTAATTTACCTAACTTTGTATTTGTTTCATGAGAATAGTCAAATCCTAAATATAGTAACCATAATCAAATTAACATCCTTACTCTTGTTATGGGTATGTAGATGTGTGGATGATGTTTAGGAAGGTTTGAAGCATGTATACATTAATTTATAATACTCCAAGACTATAATTTTTAGATAAAACCTTGTTATGAATCTTTGTTCTACCATAAGGCTTAGTCCTAGAATTGTATTGTGAGAAGTTTTGGTGTTCCCATGTAGAAAGGGATTTATTATGACAAGAATGGTTTTTAAACCTTTAGTAGAGAGGAATCAAAGAAACTAAAGTTATTATATGTGTGTAAAAGTATCCTTACATGATATCTCTATCATCCTGTACAATCTTGTGCAAGACTCTATTTGGGTTGAATTGAGTGAAATCACTATTAGTTGGGAGTATACAAGTAGACCATCATAAAAATCATTAGATTAGTGTGAAGTCACTAGATTGAGTGAAATCACTATTAGTGTGGGAGTATTCATGATAAATCATCCAATATCTTATTTTCCTATTCATAATCGAGTCTTTCTTATTTTCTTCTAAAGGGAAAGTTCCCATGAGGCTTGGATTTTACTCTTCTTAAAAATGATGATGAGAATTTTCTAGTACACTCTCATTTACTATCTCACTCTTACCACTTTCACCAAATTCCTTTTTGGAATGCACAAAATTATTTCAATGGTGTCTTAGCAACAACACAAAAGGATATCTGAAAAGCATTTCTCTTAATGTTGATGTAGATTTGATTGTTTATGAAGTATGTGGCACTTGAATCAACTTTCCTACTCCTATAGTAAGTGAGAACACAACTAATTTTCTTACCATACATATTGATGAAAGTCCTTAGTTTCTTTCTCCATGGAAAAGAAATAAATGTGTGGAAGATTTTGCACATTTTACACCTACCCTAACTTTTATTGAGAGTTATAAAGATATTGATGTGATGCACTCTTTTAGCTTCCAACTCTTCAAGTTATCTCTTATTCTTCTATTGAAAAAAATAAAATATTATTGGGTCCTTATATAGATAATCTTATTTCATGAACCTTATTATTACTAATCTATATTATAATGCTCAAAGGATTATATATGTGCCTGCATGGGAACCAAGATCACTCTTTTGCATTGTTGATTGTAAAGATTGCTCAAGTGGTCCTCTTAAAGATGCATTACCTAAGCTTGTAAAGTAGGTACTCATATATAATATGATAATACCACTATTCTAAGATGAAATTAGGGTTTCAACTCCATGATCATGGGAAAATTCATGAGTTTATATATTCGAGAAACTATCACTACCTTTGGGAGTTATGAGGTTTGTAAACTATAATTTTGACACATCTAAAACTCCTACAAATGTCAGTAAACAATCCAAAAGGCCCAAAAACTTAAGCAATGATTATATTCTTTCCAAAAATAGACATCGATTGTATAATTTAAACCCTAAAAGCTTTAGACTAAACGTTGAAATCCTGAAAATACCTATGTACTGACCATATTAGATTATGAAAAACTATCTCCTAAATCGTGAATCATTGAGTTGTGGGACTAGTTCCAAAAGGTGTCGAGTAACCCTATTTTCTTATATTTAGTAAAATAAATTTAAAGTATAAGAAATAATAAAATAATAAATAAAAAACTTAGAATAATAAATGAAAAACTTATACTTACCACGTACGCGTTTTACTTTAAATTACTTTTTTGGCCACATTTTAGCCCCCAACTCGTGGACATACCCATTAATAATTGACTACAAATATATGAAATAAAACTCAATAAATACATCAATTTTTAGGTGTCGATAAACTTCATTCAAATATATAAATAGAAGAAGTTGATTTGAATGTAATAGATTTGAGTTAATGTTTTTGAAATAAAGTTGGAAAATGATTACTTTAATATAAGGTAATCATTATTTATGTATACATCTAATATATATGTATGTTAATATTTAGTTTTAATTATATATTATATTGCTAATGTTTTAATATTGTAAATTCTAGGAGGGCTGAAAAATCTCATGGAAGTGTTGTTCTTATTTAATGTAAAACATTCCCAAAATAAAGCATCTTCCTTAAATTATGTTTTAGACCTAGCTAGTCTATAATGATTTGGAGGAGGAGATCATTAGAGATATGTGCAAAATTACAAAAATGCAAGTCAAATCATATTTTTCCTTTATGATAGTTTCCAAAAAAAAATGTCAATAGAAAATCTTAATAGGGTGTAAAATACTTTGGTTCTTTATAATTATTTGAAGTTCTCACTTGTAGCTCTAAAAACTTGGGTTTATGCTCTATTCTTATAACTATTATAATTTTTTTTTTTGCCAAATCAATTATTATTTTCAAACTTTATTTTAATTAATTATACTAAAAAATAGTTTAAGAATTAAGTTATTTTACTTATATTTGACTATATTAATATATTGTCACTTTTTCATAAAGCAAAAAAACTTATCATTAATGATTTTTAACTAATAATTGATTAAAAATGTAGGAAGTAAGACTCAACAAGTGCATCGATTTTTAGGCATTGATAATGTTCATTCTAATATGTAAATTGAAGAAATTATTATTTTTTTATTATGGGCAAATAGTTTTTTGAAAGGGACTATACCCTTGAACAAAGGGGCTCTGAAAACCAGATTAAACATTTATGGCCCAAACGGCAGAAAAGAGAGTAATCTGCCAAGAGAAGAACCAAAAACCAACAAAGACAACAACGAATAAACAACTGATGAGCAGCCAACAAGCAGCTGTTGTCCGGCTTAGAGAAGTATAGCAATATGGATTAGCCGAACAACAGTGAAGAACTACCTCGAGAAAAGGCAGTTTTCTTGGCAAAGGATTTTTTCTTTTTTCGAACTGTGATCCAAGCATCCAAAATTTCCTGCATTGGAATAAGAACTTCAAGATCAGCTATCGGCTGATAAGTATTGCTTGAGCTAGGGGGGTCCATAGCCGCTAAAGACATGTTTGGTTCAAAGTTTCTGGTCCTTTTAATTTCATCCCCGGCTGACTCTTCACTCAAAGGGGTCTTTTCTATCATGACGTCCATGCCAGTATCAACATTAGTATCAGGGACAGTAGCCACCTCCTCATCCGCTTCGGGAATGTCTTTAGGTTCGAACACCATATGTTCTGGTAGGGCATTTTTCCACCAGTTGGCCTTATCATTTTTCTGTTTTACTATCTCACAATTAGTGGCCGAATGTCCTAAAGAGAAACATCTCCTGCATCTAAAAGGCAGGCCTTCATAGTCCAGAGGCTGAGTCCAGGATCTATTTTGTACTTTTAGCTCAATATGAGCTGGAAGATCCTTTGAAGTATCAATCTCAACAAGAATTCTTGCATAGGTTGTATGGGTAAAATCAGAGGTTTGGGAGTCAATGTTAATGATACTGCCCAAGGCATTATCAACTATAATAAAATTGAGTTACTATTTTTTTTTTGTTTGGTTGCCCTGTGATTACATAGATATCGGCATTTCTGCCCTTAAGAAATTGATTACAATGTATGAGTAAGTGTACATCTATATCAAAACCTTTCTTCGGCTAAGTAACTACGACTAGGGGGTATCCAATCCGTTAAAGTCACCCAGTGAACGATCCTAGCCCTATCCATTTCGGGTATCTCCAGGCCTTGCCTCAAAGAAGACTTGATCCTTAGTGGACTCATTGCAAGCCAATCATCTTCACCAATGAACCAAAGGCCCTTCAATGAGTTAATGTTTTTGAAACAAGGTTGTAAAATGGTTATTTCATGGAGTAGTTACTTTATGGAGTAGTTTAAGCTCGTTATAACATAATAATTATATGTATGTCTATTAAATGTGAATTTTAATAATATTTTATACAATTAATAAAAAAATAGTGTTAAAATTCAAGGTAGTTTTGCCTATAATTTTTTTCACATGATACATTTTGCTAAAAATGAATCATAATTAATATTTTTCTAAGTAAAGAATTTATGATATTATTTTGAATAATGATATATAAAAAAATTATATAGAAATTGATGATGAATATCAAATACTATGACACGGTTACTTTTTTGAAAATATGTTGAAGATTAGAATATGAAGGAAAGAGTAACAACCAATTATATATAAAATAAATTGTATTTATAAATAAATATAATATGCTTATTTTTTTGAAATTATAGTATAGGAAAGAAGATTTGCACACACTATATATTTTTATTATCTATGCCCATTCTAATAATATCATGGAATGTGTTTGAAAATCTTCCCCATTATTTAAAACCAAAACATGATGTTTAACTCTAATATAAACAAAATTAAAATTGAAATATTTATTTACAAATAAAAAATTTAAGTATTTTATTTGATACAAAAATGATTGTGTTGTCAAACACTAATCTAAAAATGTTCCCCATAATTTTTAACTAAAAATTCTAATTCTAATTATAATTACACACTTAAATAAACATGAACTTAGAAAGTAACAATAAATGTTGAATGCTATGATATTATTATTTCGTAAAATTGTTGAAAGTTAAAATTTGAAGAAAAATGTATTAACCAATCACATATAAAATAAATTATATTTTTAATATACATAATACAATTATTTTTAAAAATATATAATATAAAGAAGACAATTTTTTTAGAATGTATTTATTCTCAATTTAACAATAATAGAATAATATATTCTCAAACATTAATCTAAAAATATTTTCATTATTTTGTAACCAAAATATTCTATTTAACTCTAATATAAACAAATATAAAATTATAATGTTTTATAGAAAAGAATTGGTTGAAATTACATGACTCTATATTTTTGAAAATTTGAAAGTCATTTTTGACACTTTGATTGAAATTCAACCTTCTATATAAATGAATTTTAGCTAAAAGACTGGAAAACAAATACCATTTTATTGTTTTAAATTAAAAATTTGTGAATGATTTCATTTAAACTAGCAATTGTATGTGAAATGTATGATGGAAACACCGAAGGGGATTTATTGAGGAAGTCAAATTGGAGGGAGAGAAACAATGGGAGAGGAAGAGAGACGAAGATGAAGGGTTCAGGAGAAGACTAAGGAAGAGGAAAGTGGCTTTGTGGATAAATGGGAAAGTGTACCCTCGAATAGTGACGTGACAATAACGACTATAGTTCAAAAAGGAGAAAATTCATGTTATGTAAGACGCTGAGGCAATTGTTTCATGAGATATATCATAATGTAAGGAGTGGTGTAAAAGTACTCTTGAAGAAAACAATTGTTTGTAAATATAGCTTCCCATAGAAATTTTTAGGGACCCTTTTAAATTTTAAGTTGGAGCAATTACAAAGAGGAAGGCAATGCAAGAACACTCATCGAAAATTGAGCACACCCAAAAGATGGACAGAAGAGAGTAATTATCTACCGAACATACTTTGTATTTTTTGAATTTATTATTTTACAGCTTCAAGGTTGTCAACTGAATGATGTTTAATTTGGTTATGAAAAGGGAGCGTTTCAAATCGAAGAATATAATTTGGTTGATTGTTTTGAAGATTATAATTCATTTGATTAGTTTGAAGATTATAATCTATCGATAAGCCAACAAATCTCAATAATTGGAATGTATTGAATGCATGGATATTGGTCAAGGATTGTATTGAGGTCGAGTAATTGTATAAAAGTATGTGATGTAGGAAAACCAGTGAACATCGGTCCCCTCCAATGGATGGACATATGAGTGAAAGGAATATTTTATCCAACATTTACACTTTTGTACGTACGTCAATGACCAACTAAGCTAGAGCCCTCTAATGTCTATAGTGTGTCAAAGTATTTGTTGCTCAATTTGTCTTCATGAATTATGGGCCTCTATGTCTCAACAATATTTGTCTAGTTTCAGATGGATCACTATTGATTGAATCAGACTGACACATAACAGGGTCTATACTTGGCAAGTTATCAATACTATCAGTATCCTTTGATTTGGCCCAAATCACAACATAAAAACCTAACACAATGAAAAATGCTCCCACCACACTACAAATGCAACAAAGAAATAGAAACTATCAAATTAAGCTCAAGATAGGCATTTCCCCAATCTTTCCTTATACTATACTCTCTCTCTCTCTTTTGCTTGTCAAAACGTAAAGGTTAGTGAATCTGAAGAATGCTAGAAGTTAGACCTTCCAATGTGAATTTTGTCACCAAGAAACACGGTTAGTGCTATAGTTGCAATCACTATGCCAATGGGCTTAAAAATTGCCACAAATAAAGGTCCTTTCTTGTCGTTGCACCAAGTTTGCAAGGTATAAGTAACCCTTGTACCAATAATTGCCTACAAGAAAAGGATTATTATATTGATTGTGAAGGTATGCTTGTTTCTAGTTTGTAGCTACCAACATGAGGATAAAGTTAGTAATACTAATTCTTACTTGAATATGAAATGCTTATGACACCAATGTCCCATTTTAAACTCCAAACAGCTAAATTTTTCTCAATAATAGATGTGAGAATGGCTGATTGCATAGTTTCCAGTGTGGTCATGAAAGCAATAATTGATAATTCAACTGGATATCTCTCGCAAAGTTTCCACCTGAATACACAATTTTTCTTATAAACCTATTATTAGAAAAAATGTTGAAGAAAAAAGATTCATACATAGCCCAACTTCAAATTGATTACCTGCATTACATTCCAAGTTGACCAAGAGATTGAAGCCCCTATAAGAAAAATAGATCCTATGATCCAATCTCGACTGATGATGTTTTCACTGCAATATAGTCACTTTCTTCTAAGCCATGGTTTAGATACAAAGAAAATCTTATGACTAAACCCTTGTATAAAGCGACTATCATTGCTCCTTCGACAGATATGAGGGTGCTCGGAACTTTTGCTTGCTTGGCTGATCTTCTTATATCTACTTTCTCTAGCCTGAATTCAGTCACGACAGAAATTATTGTAGGCATAATGTTGGATATATATAAAGACCCTATAAGGAGTTCTAGTATGAAATACTTTTGTATTCAATGGAGCTTCACTCTGATAAAAATGTTGGGATTTTTTTGGGATAGAAAGACTTATAAGATTTTTATGTTTGCACAAAGGCATGAAAATTAGAATACGAATTTTGGAATCAGTTTGTGTATCATTTTTTTCTTACATGTTTCAAATCACCGCCCATGATTCATTATCGTGAAAATTCAAATAGAGTAATATATAGACTCAACACAGGATTCATCATCAAGGAAAAATTTAGACAAAGAAATATATAGACTGATGTGGTGATTCACATCGAACAAAAAACAATACACAGTTGATTCCAGAAATCATCTTATAATAAAAGGATTGATTCATCTATATGTAATTTGCAGAGATGCAATTTATATACTGTTAGTGCGAAATCACAAAGACCCCCAAATGAGTTATGGATCTCGCACCATTGAACAAGAAAAGTCATATTGGCAAATTGAAATGTGAAAAAGGTTTACAAGCATGTTGCACAAAAACATATGGCATTTAAAATCCATAGATACCCAAAATCTCCTCCACTGAATCCACTCTAGGGTAAGGACTACAAGTATATATATAAAGAACACGTAGTTATGTTCAATGTAAATTGTTGATTGAACTTGGTACCTGCAAATAACAGATAATATAAAGGTAAATGCATGGATCAAGTTCCCCATTGTTGGGGTAGTATAATTTACACATGTGAAGGCGCAATTCTACATGATAGTAATCTTGCAAATCCACATACACTTACTAAAATGAGAACTTGAAATTAATACATACATAAGCTTCCACAAACTATAATTGCTTGATTAGGTAAATAGATAATGCTGGTAGAAGGCCTTCATTTTCATAAGAGAGTTACTGCACATAACAAAAGGTAAAGTGATTTTCTGCCCCATTGTTTAGAAGAGACCATTTTTTTGTGGGTTGTTGTCGATGCTAACCTTGACCTAAATGGTAATTATAAGCCATGATCACTCTTTTGTTATGAAAATCTAGTGCTCATAGGTAGCTTCTCATTTTGATTAATTATTACATTCGATTTTGGGGCTTCTCTCAGTTGAAATCTTGGGTGTCAATTTCTTCTTTGAGCTCAAATTCTAACACTACCGTACGTAGTCGCAAATCTGACGGTATAGGCGGCTTGTAAGTTGCAAATCGGGCGGTGATGTGGATCCCAAAATGGTATGTGCAACATGATAGGAAAGCCCTTGGTGACTGTGCTATGTCACGCAGGTGGAAGAAGTGAAAATAATGGTGAGAGTGTTGCCCATTTTTGCCTAGCACAATTATGATGAACTGCCGCATTGCCCGGCTGCAGACCTTCTCTGTAAGACAGGCTACAACCATGGACAGAAAAATTAAAGGTTTTCTAGTCCATGCATCCTCTTTGCGCTCAATTCTAGTGATGAGCATGATGATTCTTATTCCCCTCTATGATATGTTCTTCGTCCCATTCACCCATTGGATAACCGGCTGAGAGATGGCCATTACTCACTTGTAGAGAGTCGGTGTGGGGCTTTTATTGTCCGTACTGTCAATGGAGGTGGCTGCACTAGTCGAAATTAAAAGAAAATCTGTCGCAAAAGAAGAGGGCCTCATAAATAATTCGAAACCATTGCCAATAATGTTCTTGTGGGTTGGTCTGCAATACTTTGTTTTGGGAATATCAGATATGTTTGCAATGGCAGGGCTGATGGAGTTCTTCTACACAGAAGCGCCTTCTAGAATGAGATCATTGGCCACGTCACTTTCATGGACGTGTCTCGATGGGTTATTATTACGCTGGAAGGCATGCCATAGTTGATGTGATGCCATGTTGAGACTAATAGACGTCAATAAATGGATGAATGTGATTGCTGTTGTCATTTGCGTTGAAATCCTACGGTGGAGGATGGGTGGTCGTCCTGGATGGTCTTCCTCCTGAACTGACATGTGACTTAAATTGTCATCATCTCCTTCATTGACAAACTGATCAGGGACATGAAAGAGCAGAATTCTTAGCAAGATATCTGTTTAGTAATAAACAACATGGCTTCCACCGCATTAGATGAAGCCAAATGCCATCACATTCCAATGGTTGCTCTATTTACTTCAATGACAATTTTCTCCTGAAAAAATAAATGATGAATATTTTTGACAATAGAGTTTTTGACGTGATTGATATGAATTGCAAGAGTCCCAGAGAAGTCTCAGATGGTGAAATATCTTCCGTCCATGGCGCCACTCTGTTCTGCACATCTTCCATGGGTTCTGGATTCGCGGTTGTTTGGAGAAGACGGTCGACGAACATGAGGCGAGCCTTCGTTGAGTTAGCCGATGTCGATGAAGACGCCGCTGAGGAAATGGTGGGAAGCATGTAACGCGAGTTCACCTCTCAACTTCTGCTTCTCTGTATTTGTGCGTCTTCATCTCCATTATTGTTTCTCATTTTCGATGAATCACAGAAAAGAAAGGGATAGAGAACAGTGTGCTTCGATGCATTAAATTAACAGAATGATTTAGCGATCTAATGCACAAGACAAGCATTGTTCTTCCTCCAGAGAGCGGGCGTGGTTTGTGTCATGGAGTCCACAATTGCAGTTTCTGTCTCACCCCTGCAATGCCGAGGGGACCTTGGGTTCCAAGTTTGATATCTCAGGTTTAAATAGACATGCAGAAAACTGGAATCATAAAGCCAAAACCACAAGCCAATGACTTTCTTTCCTTCGAATTTATGACTAAAAATATTAGTAAATAGCGACACTTTCTTTGGTCACAAAATAAAAGGACCGCCAAATTTGGTAGGTGGTCAAACTAGATAAATAAAAAAACCAACCATTCTCCGAGCGACACATGGGAAACTATATTCCAACCTCAAAAGTGCATAGAAGCAAAATTATATACCTTAGACTAGATTCATTAAGTTATATTAAAAAATTAAAAACATGCTAGACATAGCTAAAATTTTGGAGGTAATGTGAAGGTGGTGGCCATTAACCGCCAAAATGATAGCAACACGTCATTGTTATCAAATTTTGTGCCAAAACCATGCCACGTGGTGTAGAACTATGCAGGGCGAGTCATTTCATCGATGAATCAATTTTTTGAGGGGGAATCATCATGCCAATCTTCTTATTTCCTCCTACATCCATAATTTTTTTTACTTTCTTTGAAAGAGTACCGCTAACCATAACACCCTTCTAAAGAGGGACAAATGTAGACACCTCAAATCTTCCACTCATAAATCCTTATGGGCTAAATAAATCCTAAAGACATCACTACAATAATTAAGTAAATCACTTTCATCACATCATACATTCCATGCATCTTTAATCACTCTCAATCACTCCTAATCACTCTTAACTAGCCACGAATCCTATATTTCCATTATCCCACATCTATTAAAATAAAATAACCTCCCAACTAAAACCTATATAAAAGACCTTCCAAAGGTACATTGTATACCATTGTTGGACCCTAAATATTGGCTAAGTACTAAGAGGCGTGTGCACATGATCAATAAATAGAAGGGCGATCAGGAAAATCACACGAAAGAAGGTTTAAGAAGGGTTTAAGTGAAACCAGGGTGCGTGCGGGAGGCAAAACAAGGGTTTAAAGGACTTAGCAATATTTGGCATCATGGAGTCACTTGAGGAAAACGTGAGGACCCGACTAGGCGTGGTAAGTGGATAAGGTGCCAGCCTGGAACCTTGGAGGCTAAGAAAAGGATATTCTACATGGGTTTATTCCTAGAGGCATCATTACACTTAATGGAAGGTTTTGCAAAAAGGATAAACATTTTCCAATGGAGGACCACATTGACACTTGGCACACAATCTACTCATGAGAGAAGTCATGGCAGTGGATGTTGATCCTATTTAAAGAAGTGCTTGGATAGAAATAAGAGAGGGAGAAGGTAGTGCGAAGGTGCTAGAAGGTACGAGAGTGCTAAGAGAAGGAGGGTAATGAGGTGTTGCAGAAATGTTAGGAAATGCTAAGGGTTTGGAGCTCATGATGTTAGGGTTTAGAGTTCTTAGTGCTAGAGGGTTGTAAGGGATATCATTAAGCATATGTATGGGTACTGGGGTCTGTAACAAGGGTTATAATGGGGAAAGCATAGTTAGGATCTTTGATCGATTAGTTTGGAGGGGTTGGAGCTCTGTCACTTGATGTATATGGTCTGAGATGACCCTTTTGAATGTAGTATGGCTACTAGAAACTCTTTTAAATCAATATACATGGATCTATTTTGTACATCTTGCTTATGGGTGTAAACCCTCATGTTATTTGGCTTGTCATGACTCAAATCTGTTCCTTGTGCTTCATACAATGTTTATTTACCTTTTGTGATGCATTGATGTGTAGATTTATTAGTTATATATTCTCCTTTTAAGTAGATGCATGTACTTCTATTTCTACAAATAATCCTCCATTAATGGTAGAACTCTCTTACAAAGCTCACATAAAGGAGGGCTCGGCGCCCGCACGCGCCTTGGGTGAGTGCCCAACGTATGTTGGGTGATAGGTTGGTGTGCTTGGGGTTAGAAAGAGGTATTGAGGGTAAAATAATGACTACATCTTGGTTCTGTTACCAGACCTCTTTTAAAGCTATTGTAAGAGAAATGTGTAATGACGAAGCGCTTGACCTTGGATAGTGTCGAAGCGTGGCTCAAAAACATGAAGGATGAGTTTTCTCAAAGATTTAACACTGGACCTGAGTTTGATGCATGTAAATGGGTAGAGGATCACCTATATCATTAGTTATAAGAGACCTTTTTCTGCTGTTTCCCAATAGATTTGTATGAATGGCTATCATCATATGCATCAAGGTCAAGTTGGTACTTTAGACCTTGTGTTTGGACCCAAGAGGAATATCGGTAGTTGCATGATGCCGATCTGACATGGACCCGTGTTGTTGATCACTAGTGGAGTAAAGTGCTTGACTAGTTATACCTTGGAATACACTATTTCTATGTATTCTTTCCCAAAAATTGCTAAGTTTGAGTTCTTGAGGGAGCATAGAGGATTGTTCTTGCGTGCTATTCCATTGGCTTTCAAGATCTTGGTGATTACTTTGAGTTTGGAAGCCTTTCCCATGGTGGCTAAACTCCTGCTAGGCACAGGGCACGAAAGATGGCATGGTAGAGGATGGCATATATCAAAGGGAAATGAAGAGAGAGGAGAGGTGGCTCAATTATAATGAAGCTCAGGAGAGGGAGTTGGCAAGACAATGTGAAGTTACATGAGTGATGGATTTATGGAGGCGACGTTGCAGAAGGAATTGAGGTTCACGCAGAGGGCGTGGAACTTGAGCAGCTTTGAGCTATCCCATCTTGGAAAACACAGAGAGAAACCCCCTCGGCTTCTAGAGAGATCTCGTCATATGAAGAAAGGAGGAGAGCCGTAGGCACGCATCTTAACCCACATGGCGACTAGACCCTTGCACTTAGTTTTCCAGTTCTTGAGATAAGTTTTGATAATCCAATTGGTATCGGTATTGGTAGTTGAGCGACACCTAGGAGGTATAATTTTTCATTTGGTACATTTATGACTACACAATCATTTCCTATGTTTGGGGGTATTTTGTTTGGCACAACATTTAGGCAAGGTGTGGGATCACAAGGTTTGAGTATCGCATCTGGGAGTGGCGCAGGAAACTTATCTCGGAGTGGTACGGTATCACATACTGTCAACACGCAGCTTTAACACGATGGTGGGATCACAGGCGCAATCAAAGTTAGGCCCCTTACCTATGATAGAGGAGGATCTAGTGGATCTAGAGGAGTTGACACTAGTGGATCTAGTGGGTCTAGTGGTGGAGGCACACGGAGGGAATCAAGGTCTTGGATCTAGCGGAAAAGGTCCACAACACCATCAACAGTGTTTTATGAGATGTCGCTCCACTTACTTGATTACAAGGGCATTGAGGATGCCGTGGAACATGTACACAAGTGCAAGTTACTATGGCACACAAAGGGAATCACTTCCTGAGTGGAAGGCAAGTTAGTTTGCAACCATGTTGTAAGGACGCACACATATCTAGTACAGAAGTATGACCCACACCAAACAATGGTCGATTACATTATGTTGCATAATGCCTTTCTGGCGTAGTTCCACATACCTAAGTTTGAACAAAAAAACATCAATGCACGTTGAAGGAGATTCAGCAAGGAATGGAAGAGAGTGTGCGGAGTATGACACACGTTTCAAGACTCTCCTATCCAAGTTATCTTATGAAATTCACCCTTCGCAACATGCTTAGTGGTTCGTCAGAGGACTGATCACACCGTTCAAAAGGGCACTTTCACAAATTTACACAAGGCCTTGGAGGTTTCTTTACATATTGAGGTAGTAGGAAGCGTTGATACAGGAGTTAGCCCGTTCCTAGAAGACCAAATTGTTACAATGACAAAGTAGCTGGAGAAATTACCTGTGAACTCAGCTCATGAGACTCGTGCTGGGTTATGGTGTATAGATTGTGAGGTAGAATGGCATATAAAGGACAATTGTCCTCAAAGATCGATACACGCGATGACGGTATATTGTGAGATTTTCCACGGAGATCATGATGCAAGTAGGTGTCCGCTACTACAACCGTGCGATCCGTAAGAATGTGTCTTGCTATTGCAAAATTTGCACCTCTACTACTCATGACACCAAGGATTATAGATTGATTGACCAAATACATGATGCCATTGATATTGGTGTGCACTGCACAGTGTTGCAAACAACTCCAAGGATGATGGTTGTCATTATGAAGGGCACGTAGATGGAGGAGGTTGAGGTAGAGGCTTTTGAGGAGGATTTAGAGGCCGTGGCAATCATGGGGGTAGAAGGAGTGAATTCCCTCATGGAACCTGCTATAACTATGGATCTATAGAACATTACAAGCACGAGTGTCCCGATTTATTGCAGTTCTCTTGGTGTGGGAAAAAGCACAAGTATGAGGAATGCTCAAAATTGTTTGAACACATGAGCTAAAAGCAACGGAAGGATAAGGGCACTGGGATGGTGAGCGTAAAGTGTGCTTGATCAACAACAGTGGATGCCAAGGGTGGTGCATGAGTCGAGTTAGAACTCAGTAATGGTGACGACGACGCGAGCCGAGGTCACAAGCGCGCGCCAGGAGATACCAAAATAGAGACTGCTGATTACAAGAGAATAAGTGGTACATGGGAAGTATCCAGACCCTACCCATCATAAGGAAGTCTATTAAGAGACCATGGAAGTAATAAAAATCTTCAAGAGAAAATTCAAAGGTCTAAAAGAGAAATCCAGAAGTTGAGCGAAGAAAAGCGCTAAGGTCCCTCAGGAAGATATAGATGATGTCAGAGAGGTGTGTAAGATGTTGTGCCAAGAGAATATCATCCCTCTATTAGGAGAATGGTTGAGAGATAAAGTACCAAACATTGGAGGAGAGCGTGAGAGGCAGGTTTTACATGCTAATCTACCTCCTCACAACCTTGACTATGATAAGGATATTACCTTGAATGCAGTTGTTGATGGATGGCTCCTAAGTAATATTCTAATTGACACGGGCGTGGAAGTAAATGTTCTCACCCTATTCGCATGGAATCAAATGGGAAGGCCCCCATTACAACCATCTTCAAATGTGTTGTATATGGCTAATAAGACAAAGGCAATGCCCATTGGTGTTTTAAAGGATGTTGCTATCACTATCCAAGGGGAGAAATTCACTGGAGACTTTGAAGTCTTGGTGCTTGTTGAGGCGGACAACTTTCCAACGTTACTTGGGTGCCCCTGGTGCTATAAGAACAATGTTGACTTACGTTTCAATAAGGGGTATATAAGTTTTGAGAACAAAGAGGAACGTGTTATCATTCCTTTGATGGATGGTAAGTGCCCTATATGAGCCCTATGTGCGCACTATCGACCCCGCCCGTTGGGAGAATATTAAAAGAAGGTGTTAACACGGGAACACGTTTAATCTATAAGTGATACAACTAGTGTGGCATGTGACAATTTGGTGCACATGACATATGATTTAGTCGAAGGAAGTTGACAGCTGCTCAGGATGAGAGTAACAAAGGTGCACTTAGTCGAGTGCTCAGGTAAGAAGGTGCCTAAGAGGAAAACAAAGGTCCAAGGTACACTGGGGGAGCTAACCCTGATGTTTTCTTGCGAGCAATGGAGACCCAGTGGAGATGTGAGGTTGAAAAGAGAAGTATTCTTAGATATACTTTACTCGAGACCACAACACGTTGGTGGGTGACCCATCATGATAATCTTCTAGAGTGGTGCGAGGTGAGAATCGTGTTCTCTGTTAGGTTTCTCCAAGCAATGCACCTACTACTATACAAGATTATCATGAGAAGGAACCAACCTCATTTTATGTTCAGGCATGTGAGAAGGTATAGATGGAAGGCGCGAAAGCATTGCATCCATCGTTATGGGTGCATAGGATTTACTCCACCTTACAAGGTTACATGCGCGCATGCTACATTCACTCAAATCTGGCCGTCGATAGAAACCGACATGATTTGATGGATGATCTCCTTCAAGCTTTCGAGTATCGGAGTACTAAACCATCAATGAATGAGGTGCTATAGGTTGTTAAGCACCTAACTATGGGAGATAGTGTCATGGTGGAGGACAAAGTACTGGAGTTGTTAGGTGAACCTAGCTTGGAAGTGCACTTTGATGAGGAAGAATCAGAGGAGGTACAACTTGAGCACGCATGCATGGAAAAAGAGAAAGGAAAATTGGTCTACATGATAGATGGTGAAGAGGTGGAAAACTTAGATGTTAACCATACTATCAATACGCACAAGGTTATGGATAATGCTGATGAGAAAGCGTGCGCTTACCATGAACCCCTGAAAAATAAGAAGGTTAACATTGGTTCGGAGGCGGAACCTAAGGAAGCTACTATTGGAGATTACTGGACAAAAAGGGAGGTTTCAAAGATTATTAATATGTTATGCGAATTTCAGGATTTGTTTCTGCACGAGTACCATGACCTTAAAGGAGTTCACCACTCCTTAGGAGAAATGAAGATCAAGTTAAAGGAAGGTATGCACCCAGCTTCGAAGATACCTTATCAAATGAATCAATCATGCACCAAAGTCAAGGAGGAGATTGACAAGATGATCACATCAGGCATTATTGAGGCTATTGAGGAATCATAGTGGATAAGTCCGATGGTCATCAACATTAAGAAAGATGGGAGGATAAGGATTTGCATTGATTATAGGGATTTGAATGTAGTGTGTGTCATTGATCCTTTTCCAACCCCTTCACCGAAGAGATCCTGGAAGGAGTAGCCGGGTGCAAGATCTATTCTTTCACAAATGGATTCTCAGGATATCATCAGGTTAGAATTGCAAAGGAGGACCAAGAAAAGACAACCTTCACCACTGAATGGGGAAGTTTTTCCTATATGGTCATGCCTTTTGGACTGAAGAACACACCTGTTGTGTTTTTACACATTGTGGTTCAAGCGTTTCAGGACTTCATCCATAAGTTTATACAAGTCTACCTAGATGACTAGATAATATATGGATTAGTGAGGGACCATTGTGAAAATCTAAGGCTGATGTTTGAGAGATGCGATAGTTGAGTATATCTCTCAACATTAAGAAATGTGTTTTCGCTACTCCATTTGGCACCATGTTGGGACATATCATATGTAAAGAAGGCTTGCTAGTGGATCCTGCCAAAGTTTCCATTATTGTGGGATTGGGGGAGCTTACCAGAGTGTGGTGCGTGGATTCCTTGGGCATATGGGGTATTACCAGAAATTTATTAAGGGATATGCCAAGATCGTTGTGCATTAGAGGAGTTCTTTGAAGCACAACAAAGGCATTTCATTAGGTAGAGGCACAACATATGACATTTGACACATTAAAGAATAAGCTTATCATCATGCCCATATCACGTTTTCCCTCTTGGAATAAGCCATTCCATGTACATGTCGATGCTTCAGGGATGACAATTGGAGAAATCTTAGCACAACATGGGGAGGGAATTGTTAACCATCCTCAGTGCTTTGCTTGTAGGGAAGCTAACCCCAACAAACATAATTATACTACCACGGAGCGTGAGGCATTATCGATGATCTACACATTGCGTGAATTTAGGCAGTATTTGATTACGTAATGCCTTTTATCTTTTACACATACCACATGACATCAAAGTACTTGGTGAACATGCCTATCTTGCAAGGGCACATATGCAGGTGGGTCATGTTGTTCCAAGAGTTTGAGTTTATGGTTGTTGTAAAACTAGGTAAGAGTCATTTGGCTCCCCCGACCATTTATTAAGGATTAACTCAGGAGAGGATGCACGAGCATTGAGGATACAATGCAAGATGCACAACTATTCGATTGTTGCAAAGACGCACCCTCTAACTTGGAATATATTGTTGTATTTCTCAAAATGGGTATGGCGGCTGAAGGGAATGAAGAATTTGGAAAGGAAGCAATTAGCCATATGTGTAACAACCTACATGTTAATTAGTGAAGACTTATACAAGCTACGCCACACTGAGGTTTTGCGCCGGTGTGTGCTTGAGCATGAGTGCACTGTAATCATGGAAGAGGCTCATGGTGGAATTATAAGGGGACACTATGTAGGGAATGCAACTGCGCATAAGATCTTTATAGTATGATTTTGGTGGGAAACGGTTTACAAATATTATATCAAGTATTGCAAGGCCTGTGACCACTGCCAGCGCCTTGGTAAACTAGGGAAAAGAGATGAAATGCCATTAAGAACGATTTCCAAGGTCAAAAACGTTTGAGAAATGGGAAATTGACTTTGTAGGCCCTATTTCTCCAACCGCGTGAAGGAAAGGTTTGCGCTATATCATTACATGCATAGATTACCTTACAAGGTGGGCATAAGTGGCACCTATAAGGGATTACACAATGACAACAACAACTAGGTTCTTATGGGAAAATATAATTAGCAGGTATGGATGCCCACTGAGCTTAACAAGTGATAGGGGTACTCATTTCTTAAATGAGACAGTTAGAATTTTATTGGTAGAATTCATGGTGGCCCATCAAAAGACTACCCCTTATCACCCACAAGCTAATGGGACTGCTGAGGTGTTTAACAAAATTTTTAATCACACGTTGACCAAGATTTGTGATGTGGGAAGAAAGGATTGGGATGACAAAGTTTTTTTGTGTTATGGTCATATCGGACTACTTATAAGAGATTGAACAAGGCCACACCTTTTCAATTGGTGTTTTAAGAAGAAGCTATGTTACCTATTGAGTTCATGTTACTATTGCTGCATATAACACGTGCAAGAGGATTAAATGATGGACAAGCGCTTGAGGAGAGGATTTACAAGTTGATGCAGTTGGATGAGAGGCGGGATATTGCTCACTGGAGTTAGAAAACAAAAAAATCCAGGCAGAAGGCATGACATGATAGACACATCAAGAACAAGTAGTTTGAGGTTGGGTAGATGGTTCTCTTGTATGATTCCAAGTTTCTACACCATCCTGGGAAATTCAAAGTCCATTGGTTGGGCCCGTACATTGTATCTTATATACTTGATTTAGGTGCTTGCCAGTTATAAGCACTGGATGGAACATGGTTGCCAGGCCATTTCAATGGGAGTAGGCTGAAGCCCTACTATAAATAAGTCTTCTTTGTGTTTGTAAATAAGGTAGTATTTCCAGTTAGCCTAGGATTTGCTTTGATGTAGTTTCCTTTCTTTGTGTTTCCCTTTCTTGTTGTTTTATTTTGTGCACATTTGTATGCTGGTTGCCACTTATTTTCAAAAATTTCTATACGCAGAGGACCATGCATCCATTTTTGTGTGGGGTGGAGTGATGTGATAAGTGCTGGAAGTTATGGTTGTTAATGGCCCGTGCCAAAATTCAAAAACATATGGATTGGAAGATCGTGTGTAGAAGAGGTGAACATAAGGGAAGGATGGTGTCAATTTTTTTATAGAAACCACATTTAAGAATGAAAGCATAGGAACAACATGAGGTAGGTGATGTCAAGAACTAGGATTAGGACACATAGGAAGAATGCCTTTAGTGTTATAAGCACGCGCATAAGGATATATGGTCAGTAAGGGATTTTTGTGCTACCAAGGTTGCCAATTTTTTTTTCACGTAGGATTGAGCATGTAGGAAACGCTACTGAAGGTTGGTGTTGGAAAAATTCACCTTTATTGTGAAAGTACGTTGGTAGGTGGCATGACATTTATTGTGGAGAAAAGAAAAAGTTATAAATAGAAGATCAAGGGTGTATTATTCTTTACCTTACGTTTTAAGTTATCAAAGAGATCTCACAAACTAGGGCATCCTTGTGAATATTTATGTGCATAACTAGTTTGATCAACGAACTAGAGTGGAAAGGAGTACACGGGTGTAAGCGGAGAAGGTTGTGTGGAAGGATCATGTGGGTGTTACACCGTCTTGTGGAAAAGAGTTTTCCAGTTAGGGTTGCATAGCTAGGGCATGGGACTTGGAGGGATTTTCGCAGAGTGGAGCCATGAAGTTGAGTAGAGCCAAGACCAGGAGAGAGGAAGAAGTTTTAAGGACCCGACGAAGGAATGACACCAAGGAAAGTAGTAAATGTTTACTCGAAGAAGGGAAAGGGAAAAGGAAAACAAGTCATTTCTACCAGTTTCAATGAAGAATGGTACAAAAAATGTACAGCCTAGACGACGTATTACTTGGTAAGGAATGGGTATCTCATGTTAGAAAAATGGCCATAAGTGATTACAACCATCGAATGAGCACCACAGAAAATGAGATGACACTAGAACTGGTTCACCTACGAGAAGAGGACACCAGATGGAATGCCTATCTATGACGACAAAGTGAAGGTGAAAATGGAGAAGGTTGGGTTGTTGTAACTCTACGAGTTTCCCTATTTCAAAAATCCTGAGTGACTATACCAATGGTTGATGTCGCATGTGCATGAATACCACTTCTATTTCATAGGTTGGAGGATGCGCATAACCCCCAACCGATTTCTAAGTTCACCGGCCTTATCTACGAAGGAGAATCATTGACGATGATTTCGGAGACAAATAAGCCATTAAGAAGACCGTTGAAACTTATGACGACACAAAGGGTTCACGCTACTTAAACATTTTTGTAATCACTCGACCCTATGATGAGGATGGCCGCGTGCTTGGTCACAAAGCTGAATGGGAAAGAGAGATGGACACAGATCAACAAGGCTTGGTTGAATGTATGCTGTAAGATCTCGAAGGGACCATTTATAACCTCTCGATTTTATTACAGAGGAGATTATAAACACCGCGTGTGACAGAGAAGATCATGTTTGGTAATGTCCTCCTCACCATTGTCTTTTCAGAGATTGGAGTTCCCGATGGGCTAGATAATTTTTTTGGGAATACCTAGATGAGAACCCCTCCTCGCCAAGAGGTTTGAACAATATACTTGTGACACCATGACGGCCGCTCATAAGGCATGCCTGGAAAAGTGGTATAAGTGGATGCGCAACGCATTTGGGGCTGAATGGAGAATACCCGAGAAGTTACCTTCATTAGTACAAGGAGAGGTTGAGTTCACCATATACCAACATTTTTGTATCGACATATTTACTTTGATAGATGACACCAAGAGTCCTTGGTGTAAGTTGCCTTTCTCCTTCACGGCGTAGTACTTCTAGGTCAGGGTTAATCGATTCAAAGAGGTGAAGAAACTTAGGTTTGATCTAAGTGTAGTAGATCAAGATTACTGCAAGCTACACAAGAAGTTAATATACCCCAAGAAGTGTGCCTATGTGGAGAAGTATGTCTCCCATGACATGCACATGTTGAAACTAGTAACATTTCCTGTTACAGGAGGACAATAACGAGGGTGTATTTATGCCTAAGGCCTAAGTATGAAAAAGGAACTTATGTTGAAGATGATGTCTCCATTCCTGAGGACCCCA
The DNA here is from genome assembly GCA_018340775.1 of Taxus wallichiana var. yunnanensis. Classification (NCBI taxonomy): domain Eukaryota; kingdom Viridiplantae; phylum Streptophyta; class Pinopsida; order Cupressales; family Taxaceae; genus Taxus; species Taxus wallichiana. The sequence goes on from CM031238.1 coordinate 296,167,201, forward strand.
CCACAAGGAAAAAGGTTGTGCCAAGGAAAAGAGGAGGGGAGGCTCCTAAGAAAAAGGTGTCGAGCACATAGCCAATACATATAGTAGGGGCATAGGGTTTGGCGCAGCACAAGTACTTACGTCCACCGGAAGAAGCCACCCATTAGAAAAGAGTCTCCACATAAGGAAGAGTCGTTGGTAAGGGAAGAGTCACCCGAGAGAGAAGAAAAAGAGAAGTCCCCTGAATTGGAGTCACCAGTAAGGAAGAAGCAAAGGGTGACAAAAGGGTCGAACTTAGGAGAAACAAAAAGCATGGAGACCGATAAGGGCAATGAAAATAATAAAGAGCGTGATGAGGTGAATAATCATCCTGTGTATGATGTACACGAGTCAGATGAAGAAGGAAATGAAGAGAGGGATGAGAATGAGGAAGGCACTCATGACAAAGGGGGAGTGAGGAAGTAAACATGAAAGATCGAAGGCCTCGACTGATCGAGGAGCAAATGGATAACACTATAGAGAGGGAGGTGATATGTATTATCCAATAGTTGGTGGAGCATGAAGTAGAGAGAAGCACCGAAGAAGTGCTGAAGGAAACTGAGGAGAGCGCAAGTGTAGGAAAGGAGTATGGGAGCATGGGCGAGACCCCAGCTTAGCAATAAGCTTCCCAACGACAACACACACAGTGGAAAGGGCACAATAGCGACACAAGAACACGATATGACTTATATTAATGATAAAAAGTACTATGCGCACTTCCAAAGTACCGTGCCCATCAACCAAATCCTCACTTGGTCTTCTTTTGATGAAGAGGGTGCGTACCCACGCACGAGGAAAATGCTATCCTGGGATTTTGAGTCCCATGTTGATGAACCCAAGTTTTAGGTAAATCGTGATGCACCGACGAAGATACCGTGATGCTAAGGGAATTATAAAATTCAAACACACGTTCAAGTTTTAATAATTGTTCTCTTGCCCAAACAACACAGTTTGGATCACACAATTTCTTTTTAAAACGAATGTTCCCTGTTCGCATATTTACAATATGGAACACACATTCAATGCCATTCAATCTTATAACAGATTCTATATGCTGCTGTAAATGACTCGAGGAACTACCGATCTTCCATTTTCATGGCTCGGAGTTTCAACGATCCTTCATTTCATGACTTGGCAACAACCGATCCTTCATGTTCATGACTCGGCAACAACCGATCCTTCATGTTTGTTTATGCATGGTATATTCTATATACCTGTTCTCATAACCAATTCCGGTTATCGAAGTGATCCATTTAAGAAGCCTATCTGAATATCTCATTCTTGATATTCATCGACATCTGCATCTTAAATTAAGTGATAAGGACAACAACGAACCAGCAATTGCGATACTTTGGCCAAAGATTTTCACATGCTTTGCATGATCATATTCCTGGATGTGATACACATCTACGGAATACGTCCTTCACCTCACTTCACCTGTTATCTAGAATGGTCTTTCCTGGTTCCTACCAGTCCTCTTCGTTTAAGGTCAGTTTTAAACTTTCAATTTAACCAATTAGAATATGAACGAATATAAGAAGGCACTCCAGATAACTAAAGATACGCGACATACGGTGTCGTTTCCCACGACTCCGTGTGTCTAATTATCTTTAGTATTCGGAGTCACTCCGTATATACGATCATACTCTATCCCTGCTAAGAGTTACACATTCGACCTATGTATTCTAAATGTTTTAATTCGGGAGGGCATTGCAATATGTCGAATTTATGCAACATGTGTCGTCATCATGAAGACCCCGTCTTCATGGAGACACCTTGCTGTTTATAAGGCTGGCGTATGCCAATGTCCTACAGAATTCTCCCATCGAGAATACACATCCTGCTCAAGTGATTTGGATATGATTTAATAATTAAAATCAACTTTCAGCATCCACGCTGATCCCTTGATCCTCGTTTCCGTTACAGTTGTATAGGGCTAAGAGGGACTAAATCCGTCCATTAGCTTACTATGCATCTTCTCCTTCGTATCGAAGGGCTGCATTTCCTTACTTGGTTCACTTCTTAATCATTGGATTAAGCAGTCCGTTCCGACGGACGTGATAAGTTTAACCTATTAAACTTAACCAAGATTTTCTCAACTGCAACTAAATTCAGAATTCTAACTTATTAGACGTCGCTTAAACGAGGCCTAATTCCCAAGAAATGTATTCATTTGTTCTCCTTAACGTTATATAGTTAAGGTCCATTAGTTATGGATATATTTATCCTATATCCTTTATTCTGAATTTATCAAACGGGATCATTAATGGAGTTCGAAAGCGAAGTTCGATTACTCCGAAGTTGATTGATATTCCTTAGCTCCTAAGCTAATCCTGAATACCTTCCGATTATGGAATCATATTCTTCTTAATCCTTTTTAATGTCAATTAAAAATTCATCTTTACCCAAGTATGAACTAATTGCATTTTCAACTTAAAAGTTGCATTTAGGTAAGAATAGATATCAGTTTCCATTTAGCATCCATCGAGGACAAATAAACAAATCCAAATCAAGAAATAACATTATATTTCCAATTAGACAACAAAATCAAACTGATATAACTATTGAAAATATCACACTTGTAATTGTATTCAATATTTCAAGTCATAATCTGTACATTTGCCAATCCAGCTGATTGGGCATAGTTTATACAAAACATCCATACAACTCATGGACGAGAAAGAATATATTTTCTTCTTTTCACAATTCCTCGAAGAGGAAATAAAAGCAACAATTACAATTCATCATTTATTAATCAAAAGCATCGAGAAAACAGCCATGTCTTCATTCTAATCAAATTCCATCTGCAAAATGATTTGCAGGTCGATTGATGGCCCGAGCATATTAAGCACTTATCCTTAAAATAAGGTGCTTGACTAACTGTCTCAATAAAAGAACCTGCTTTTATGAAACGACATTAAACATCAATCACAAAATAGGCACAAAAGAAAGATCGGCATAACAACCGAACTATCAAAATATCATCACAATCGGCCCAACTAGCTGTTGTCCGTTTCCGCATAATCATTACAAGTATCAATTCACATATTTTTTAAATACATAGCTTATGCCTTATAACATACTTATCCTTTCCACGCCTTTCATTAATAATAAATGCAAAGGATGAAACTAACTGAAATGTAACTCATTACTTTCCTTTCAGTTCATGTATTAAATTCAAAGCAATCAAGTACAGACAAGAAAGCGAACAATAATGCATATAGTTGCTCCCATCTAAGCACTATAAAATTCATTATTCACGAATTCCAGATTTCCAATTGAATGAAAGAAGAAAAGATCATTTTCCAAGTCATTCATTCATATCTCTATTTCTTTCCACATGTCTGTCCTAACAGTGAAATCCAAACGAAAGACAATTCAAGATAACAGTTTCGAGTGAAACTTACAAAATCCATTCGGAATTCACTTTCCGGCAGCAAGAATAATTTCATTTATAATCCGCTTTAAATGAAAACAGGGAAGAATTCATCATCCATATCCATACTTCATTTGAATCAGACTCATATGAAAATCCGAAACAGGTTAGTACAACATTATGTTCATCCAAGATCAAACAGTACAAGGATGCAAACCATATTTTTATCATACTAAAAGAAACTATATTTCTTTCACTGTATGCTAAACAGACAAACAGTATTTCAATCATGCAGTCAATTAATCACATGATTTCCTAATTCTATGAACGTATCCCATTCAAAATAACATTTATTCATTGTTGTTACCTACAGCAAGTCCAATATTCACATGACTATGAATTTCACCAAGTTAGAACAGCAGGCAGAAGAAGGATTCCCTTCCAACAAATGATTCTACCCAATCCATTTTCCAAGATCGTAATAGTATGCAAAACTCCAGAATGCAAAATCAGATGTCATTACCTTTAGCAAAGTAAACCGTACAGGGTGTCATTACACGAATCTAGTATAGTCAAGACATCCCACACAACAAGACTAACTTTCTATGCATTTATTCTTTGTACAGCAATCCAAGATTAAGACATAATCACCAAAACAATTCGATCTTAAAGGACCGATCAGCATTAATAAACACAACTAATCATCATACCTTCCTAGCAAGAAACAGTATGTTTCTCTATGAGTTCAGAAGGAAAAACTATTCCCTTTTTCCAACTCTCACGAACGTTCATATAAAATTTTAATGTCCATTCCTTTAAAATATAAAATACCATTTCATCATAATCCCGAAACAGCAAAGGAAGAGAGAAGTCTTATCTCTTTTAAGCAAGAAAGGAAAAGAACAGCCAAAACGTGTTATCTTTTCTTTCCCCAAGGCCATTCGTATACTCATAAAGAAAACAATGTTGTATTCATAATAATCAACACAGCAGAGAGAAAAAGGAACTATTTCCTTTCCAAAAGAAGTTTCAGTATAGAACGACCTTAAACATCTCATACATCCTGTACCACCATATCACGAAAGCCCGTATAACAAAGAACATTCACACAGTAGTGAAAACAACCCACACTGTCTACCAGATCCTTATGTAATACATAAACAGTGAAGTAATCATTCCTTAGAATTCGAAAGGAAATGCCATGCCTTTAAATCCCGAGACAGCAGATAGTAAACAACAAAAGATCTTATTTCCCTCAATGAAACTTTAGCACAGAAACGACATCAAGTCGCGCACACAACATTCACTATCTTATCACCAAAGTTCATGTGACAAAGACAATCATACAACAATAAGATGACCAATACTACCTGCACAGTTCATGTGAAAACCAGTTCGACTCCATCTAACGTCAAAAACCAGCACAGCATGGAGGTATTCCATTCAAGAAGTGCAAGACAGATAAACACAGCAACAGGGAACAATTTTCCTATTATTCCAAAAATATCAGCAAGGGTCGACGAACCCAACTCACAGCAACACTTCTCAACTGTATTCTACTTCCATTTACATGCAAGACAGTTCCAACACAGCAACATGGAGACGATTCCACAGAAAGGGAACGATCACACAACCTGTTCTAATTTCCACACAACATGTACAGAGAAAGAGATTGTCTATTTCATTCCACAATACTGTCTACAATCACTACAGTAATTCACATTTTAACTCGATTCGTGCAAAAACGCATCAAGGCCGAGCAACCAGAAGCCATTTTTCTTATCATTTCCCAAAGAAAAGAAAGCAAGAACCAACAAAATCCAAATCAAATCGATTCAACAGCAATCATACAATCCAAACCCAAGAGCAGGGTTGTTTTAATGAAACACTTAATCAAAGCAAAGATTTTTAAAGAGAAGGGCTTAACATGCCTGAAATCCCTTTTCCTGAACTCGAAGAAAACTTTGTTTGCCGCGTTTTTCCTTCCACAGCGACAGCACAAACTCTCCAACACTTCCTTCTTCTTCAGGCTTAGCAACAGCCTCGAAATCTCCAAGAAAATGTCAAATGCCAAGAGCTGGTTCGACTGAACCAGACCAGAAAAACCAAATGCAGAGCAACTTTGCCAAAACCAAATCGAAACAATGAAAAATCAAATTCCCTCATACACTTTCCAAGGCGAGCTGGTCGCGAGGACCGAAAACAATCAATGCATTAAAGGCTCTGCCTTTTTCCTTACTTCCCACGCCACCGCCACTTGAGTTGGCGAGCTTTTAAATTTCAAATTTCCATGCAAAACTGAATTTGGCTCTATTTCTAAATAGATGCCTCTAATTCCTACCTGCCCCGCCAAAACTGGCGCTGTCCACGTATGGACTGTTTTATTAAATGCCAATGAATGCCCTTCCTTCATCCTTATCCCTTTCCTCCCAAGGGTCTGCGCACCCCTTAGATTAGGATTAGTTTAGGTTGCATATAGTATTCAACCTAGGTCTTAGTTTAACCTTAGGTTTTAGAACTTAGGTTTATTTTCCCCTTTTTTTTTTTTTTTAATTTAAAAATCCACTTAGGGTAGTAGTGTAGGATGCATGTTAGGACTTAGGATTAGCTTAGGTTTAATTCACACTAACCACTAACACTAACAACTTCCATCCAGCCTCCCTACTAACATTCACGTTAATGCAGAGCAGGACGTTCCGTCCCTCAGATTACGTGCCAAGGCCACCCGTGTCCAGGCATTTCTTGCCTCACGAGGTCCCAAGTTCGACAGTACAGGGTTCAAGAATCGAACCCCTGTCGTTGGCATCTACGTGCTAGCTGTTCACACCTGCAATCAGGCGCTGCACATTCATAACAATCTCGGGTTCGGTTCAAGTGTGAATCGACACAGAAATCACAAGAGGACCTCAGCATACTTGGATCAATGGAATTGATTCAAGGTATGCTGTCAATCAGCAAAGAGAGTTTAGCAAGTATACGACAATTTGTCGTCACATCAGCAAACACACAAGTACAATATTTGTTTGTCCCATGCAATAAATCACAGCATACGAGAATCCAAGTTAGCACACATTCTCTTAAGATCGAAAACATATCTTAACATGTTTGCTTTCATTTAAAAGTTATATAACATGACATGTAAAACATTCACCAAGTTAACATACAAAATCAGGGTGTTACATTCTTCCCTCCTTAAAGAATCATCGTCCCGATGATCAGATTAAACAAATCAAGGAGTTCCTAGGACAAAGTTCAGTTATTGTCCTTTCATTCATAAGTTCATACCAAAAACAGATTCACTCTTAAAAACAACGTTTTAAGACAAGCTGTCTGAATAGACTAATAATTGTCTAAATTTGGTAGAATTATCGGTTCTTGAATTTCAAATTCAATTAAACAGTGTGGAAAAGTAGATCTCATTTCTTGAGATTCTCCCAAGTTGCACTTTCTTGCTTTGAACTGGTCCCCTTTGGACCTTACATTGGTTCACTTCGCGATTTCTCAAGTACAACTGGCGAGTTCCCAACACTCGAATGGGCTTAACCACGATTATTCCTGGGTCTTGGACCTGCAAGGAATTCCAATTTAGCACATGTGATAAATCGGTCACGTATTTCTTAAGCAAAGAAATATGAAAAACATCATGCATTTGAGACAAAGCGGAGAGGTAATGCTAGACGATAAGCTACGGGGTTGATTATTTCAATAATTTCAAAAGGTCCCACGTAACGTGGCGGCACACTTGCGACCTTGCCAAAAGTTATGGAGCTCTTTTTCGGCTTCACCCGAAGAAAGACCTTCTCTCCAAGTTTATAATGCCTGTCAACCCGCTTCAAGTCTGCATAGCTCTTTTGCCTATTGGCAGCCTCCTTTAGATGTTCCCGAATCATTTTGATTTGTTGTTCCATTTCCATAAGGATTTCTGGCCCAATTACCTCTCTGTCCTCAACGCTGTCCCAGCTGACAGGGGTTCTGCATTTTCTTCCATACAATGCTTCAAAGGGCGCCATTTTTAAAGAGGCATGATAGGTGTTATTGTAAGCAAATTCTACCAGCGGAAGGTATTCCTCCCATTTATACTGCTGGTCCATGCAATACATCCTTAACATGTCCTCTAAAACTTGATTAACTCTCTCAGTCTGTCCATCCGTTTCTGGATGATATGCAGAACTGAAGTTCAATTTAGTCCCCAAGGCCGCATTAAGCGTTTGCCAAAACCTTGATGTCATCCTCGGATCTCTGTCCGATATGATTAATTCCGGTATTCCATGCAATCTGAAGATTTCATGTACAAATCTTCTTCTTGCTTAGCTTGGTGCATCGTCCTTCAAATTACCAATGATGAAGTGTGCCACTTTGGTCAATTTGTCGACTACTGACCAGGATAATGTCATGCTTATTTCTTGACATAGGCAATCCTTGAACGAAATCCATCGTTATCACTTGCCATTTATCTTTGGGAATCTTTGTGGGGATCTGATAATCCAGGGGGTGCATATGTTCCGCCTTAACATGTTGACATTCCAAGCGGTGTGTTCTGACAAACTCTACCACATCCTTTTTCATTCCCTTCCAAAAATATTGTTGTTTAAGATCGGCAAGCATTTTTGTAATGCCAGGGTGTCCAGAAAAGGTGAATTATGGAATTCAATTAACAATTTCCCTCTTAAGTCATTTGCCACAGGTATATATACCCTGTTTTCGAACCTTAGGATTCCTTCATTATCAAAACGGAATCCCTTATACCTGATGTCCTGTGGGTCTGCAGCAAGTGCTGATTTGACTTGCTGGAAATAAGGATCTGATTCCAAGGCATCTTTCACCTCATCCTTAAACTAAGTCCTTAACGTTATAAGAGCAGAGATATGCTTCCTTCGACTCAAAGCATCTGCTACTGATTTTCCTTGCCCTTAATGTAGCTTATATCAAAATCATATTGAGACAGAAATTCTAACCATCTTCGCTTGCCTTGCATTGATTTGGCTGAGTAAAAATATACTTCAGCCCCAGATGGTCTATTTTTAACTCGAAGGGCTTGCCTAAAAGGTAATGCCTCCATATTTGAAGTGCATGAACAATGGCAGCGAGCTCAAGATCGTGTGGAGCATAGTTACTTCATGTAACTTTAGTTTTACTTTCATAAGCGATGACATGGTTATTACATGCATGAATACCTCCAGGCCTTCTCTGAGGCGTCAGTTACAACCATAAAATCTCCATTTGGATCAGGTACAGTCAAAATAGGTCTGTAGTTAACTGTTCCTTTAACTTTTTAAAGGCAGATTCACATTTGTCTGTCCAGACAAATTTCTTTTCTTTCTTTTGCAGCGAAGTGATTGGGGCAGCAATTTTTGAAAAGTCCTTAACGAACTTTCGATAATATCCAGCCAAGCCCATGAAGCTCCTCACTTCGTGCACGTTCTTAGGCGCAGGCCACTCCGTTATAGCTGTGATCTTTGAAGGGTCAACAGCTATCCCATTTTTACTTATAACGTGTCCCAAATAATGCACCTCTGCATCATAAAAGGAACATTTGGACAGTTTGCCATACAACTTCCTCTTTCTTAAGATTTCCAGCACTATCCTGAGATGTTCTTGGTGCTCTTCGACATTTTTAGAGTATATAAGAATGTCGTCTAAGAATACAAGCACAAACTTGTCTAAGTATTCTTGAAAAATATTATTCATTAGATTCATGAAGGCGGCAGGTGCATTAGTCAGCCCAAAAGGCAACACCGTGAACTCATAATGCCCATACCTCGTTCTAAAAGTTGTTTTATGAATATCTTCCTCTTTTATTCTCAGCTGATGGTACCCTGATCGAAGATCTATTTTTGAATAAACTGATGCTCCTCGCATCTGATCAAACAGATCATCAATTCTTGGAAGTGGGTATCGATTTTTAATAGTTGCTTTGTTCAGCATTCTGTAATCAATGCACAGCCTCAAAGTGCCATCCTTTTTCTTTACAAAATTACCGGCGCTCCCCAAGGTGAGACGCTCGGTCTTATCAGCCCCTTAGTCAGAAGTTCTTGTAACTGAGCCTTCAGCTCTACCAACTCAATGGTAGTCATTCTATAAGGTGCCTTAGATATGGGTTCCGTTCCTGGTTTGATTTCTATTGCGAAATCAAACTCACGTTTGGGCGGAAGACCCGGCAATTCCTCCGGAAACACATCACGGAAATCCCTCAACAATGGATATCTTTCCATGAAATCATTATCTTCTTCTGCATTTTCTGTCATTTTTACTGCATACAAAGTGCAGCCTCTGTTTTTAGCCCTCTTTAGTTGCATAGCCGTCAGTTTCCTAACTGCAACTTCCCGTTTTACACCTTGAATGACTACTGCTTTCTGCAGGTCATCAAGCAACAGATTTGTTTTTCATAATGTGATCAACCTTTGCCTTATGTTCAGCCAACCAGTTAACTCGAATAATGATATCATATGATCCTAGAGGAGTGACATACAAGTCAACCTCGGTGGAGAAACTAGGCGGATCAAGAATTGCCCCAAAAAGGCACATTTATTTGTATGGACAACATTATTCCCATAATGCCTTTGTCCATGTTTTATCCATTCTTGCAGCCTTTCTTTTTAATTTCATGGCAAGTTTAGCGAAATAAAACATTACGTAGCTCCGATATCAAAAGTACAACTACAGGTTTACCGAATAACTTACCCGTAACTTCTATGGGCGTCACTTGCTTTTCGACATGCATTAGCCAACTGCGGCATGTATCCTATCTTTGCTTGTCTCCGCGATCATCCTTCTTCAGAGGACAGTGATTCGCATAGTGGTCCTTTCCACAGTTGAAGCATCCTCCAGCTGGCCCTTTTCTAGGCTCAAATTTATTACCGACCTTGAAGTTATCATTACGCTTCCATAGGACTTCTGTCCAATGCCATTAACTTTTGAGAAGGCTATTCCACGCTATTTACAGGTCTGTTCATCACAGGTTTCTTGTTGTTATCTACAACAATTTTATTTTTCACACCAAACCTTTTCCAAGGTCCCCTTTTTGGTGCAAGAGACGAAGAAGGATTGGGAATCTTCTTCCTTATCTCTTCCCTGTGAGCAGATATTGCTCTCAATTTCTGTTCCTGTCTGATTGCCTTTTCAACAACTCCATCCATGGTGGTTGGGCCGTGGACATCCACTTCACCCCCAATGATGGGATTCAGTCCCATTATGAATTTCCGTATTCTGAACTTCTCGTCAGCTTGGTACTGCGGCACATACTTAAGGAGTTTAGTAAACCCTTCCCAGTATTCCGTCACCGACAGCCTTCCTTGCGACCAGTTCTGAAATTCAGTCATTTTCCTATCAAAATAGAGTTGAGGCAGCCATCGTTGCCTAAAATAACCCTTAAATTGATCCCAAGTTATGTCTGATTCGACAATATTCAGCTCAACCTTACGGTTGTCCCACCATGATGATGCTTCATGAGAAAGCTGATATGCTCCCCATATCGCTTTAGTCTCTTCAGAGAAGTTTCTTATTGCAAAGTATTTCTCCATTTCACTGAGCCAGTTCTCAGCTCCGTCCCCAAGAGTTGTTCCATCAAACTTTGGAGGACTTATTCTCTTTATATCATTTGTAAGTTCAGCTGCTAATCTTGCCCTTTTATTTTCAGGGGGATTAGGAGCAATTACATTATTATCATCAACACCCGGATTCCCTCCGTTGATGTTGTCCACAGGAGGTAGCTGATCATTTATTTCAGCTTCATTCCCCTCCTCTTCATTGCCCATTGACTGTTGTTCCAGTACAGTCAAACGATCCCTCGTATCAAGTAGGGCAGCAAGGATTTCATCCAGCTTTTGGGCAGTCGCTGCTTCTCCACCCTGTAACGGGTTATTCGCAGCATTCCCTCTTGTCCTGACCATTTTACTGTTCATAAGAAAATGTAAACCTTATTAATATCATGGACTCATTAGGTCCAAGCTGCAACCTTCACTCGATGCCAAGATGTAACATCCTCATTTCAAAATACGAACAAGGGAATTTTTTTTTTTTTTTTTTTGATAACGTTCCTTTGTTATGAATTATAAAATTCAAACACACGTTCAAGTTTTAATAATTGTTCTCTGCCCAAACAACACGGTTTGGATCACACAATTTCTTTTTAAAAGAATGTTCCTGTTCACATATTTACATATGGAACACACATTCAATGCCATTCAATCTTATAACAGATTCTATATCTTTGTAAATGACTCGAGGAACTACCGATCTTCCATTTTCATGGCTCGAGTTTCAACGATCCTTCATTTCATGACTCGGCAACAACCGATCCTTCATGTTTGTTTATTTATGCATGGTATATTATATATACTTGTTCTCATAACAATTCCGGTTATCAAGTGATCCATTTAAGAAGCCTATCGAATATACATTCTTGATATTCATCGACATCTGCATCTTAAATTAAGTGATAAGGACAACGCAACCAGCAATTGCGATACTTTGGCCAAAGATTTTCACATGCTTTGCATGATCATATTCCTGGATGTGATACACATCTACGGAATACGTCCTTCACCTCACTTCACCTGTTATCTAGAATGGTCTTTCCTGGTTCCTACCAGTCCTCTTCGTTTAAGGTCAGTTTTAAACTTTCAATTTAACCAATTAGAATATGAACGAATATAAGAAGGCACTCCAGATAACTAAAGATACGCAGACATACGGTGTCGTTACCCCACGACTCCGTGTGTCTAATTATCTTTAGTATTCCGGAGTCACTCCGTATATCTGATCATACTCTATCCCTGTTTAAGAGTTACACATTCGGCCTATGTATTCTAAATGTTTTAATTCGGGAGGGCATTGCATATATGTCATTTCTGACATTGTGTCGTCATGAAGACCCCGTCTTCATGGAGACACCTTGTTGTAGCTGGCGTATGCCAATGTCCTATAGAATTCTCCCATCGAGAATACACATCCTGCTCAAGTGATTTGGATATGATTTTAATAATTAAAATCAACTTTCAGCATCCACGCTGATCTCTTGATCCTCGTTTCCGTTACAGTTGTATAGGGCTAAGAGGGACTAAATCCGTCCATTGTCTTGCAATGCATCTTCTCCTTCGTGTCGAAGGGCTGCATTTCCTTACTTGGTTCACTTCTTAATCATTGGATTAAGCAGTCCGTTCCGACGGACGTGATAAGTTTAACCTATTAAACTTAACCAAGATTTTCTCAACTGCAACTAAATTCAGAATTTTAACTTATTAGACGTCATTTAAACGAGGTCTAATTCCCAAAACGTATTCATTTGTTCTCCTTAACGTTATATGGTTAAGGTCCATTAGTTATGGATATATTTATCCTATATCCATTATTACGAATTTATCAAGCGGGATCATTAATGGAGTTGAAAGCGAAGTTCGATTACTCAGGAGTTGATTGATATTCCTTAGCTCTAAGCTAATCATGAATACCTTCCGATTATGGAATCATATTCTTCTTAATCCTTTTTAATGTCAATTAAAAATTCATCTTTACCAAGTATGAACTAATTGCATTTTCAACTTAAAAGTTGCGTTTAGGTAAGAATAGATATCGGTTTCCATTTAGCATCCATCCAGGACAAATAACAATTCCAAATCAAGAAATAACATTATATTTCCAGATTAGTCAACAAAATCAAACTGATATAACTATTGAAAATATCACACTTGTAATTGTATTCAATATTTCAAGTCATAATCAGTACATTTGCCAATCCAATGATTGGGCATAGTTTATACAAAACATCCATACAACTCATGGACAGAAGAATATATTTTCTTCTTTTCACAATTCCTCGAAGAGGAAATAAAAGCAACAATTACAATTCATCATTTATTAATCAAGAAGCATCGAGAAAACAACCATGTCTTCATTCTAATCAAATTCCATCTGCAAAATGATTTGCAGGTCGATTCAATGAGGCCGAGCATATTAAGCACTTATCCTTAAAATAAGGTGCTTGACTAAGCTGTCTCAATAAAAGAACCTGCTTTTTATGAAACGACGAGTTAAACATCAATCACAAAATAGGCACAAAAGAAAGATCAGCATAACAATGAACTATCAAAATATCATCACAATCACAAGGAACTGCTGTCCGTTTCCATAATCATTACAAGTATCAATTCACAATATTTGTAAAGTTAGGAATACAAGTAATTTTTGCCTAAACATACTTGTTATCCTTTCCACGCCTTTCATTAATAATAAATGCAAAGGATGAAACTAACTGAAATGTAACTCATTACTTTCCTTTCAGTTCATGAATCATATTAAATTCAAAGCAATCAAGTACAGACAAGAAAGCGAACAACAATGCATATAGTTGCTCCCATCTAAGCACTATAAAATTCATTATTCACGAATTCCAGATTTCCAACTGAATGAAAGAAGAAAAGATCATTTTTCCAAGTCATTCATTCATATCTCTATTTCTTTCCACATGTCTGTCCTAACAGTGAAATCCAAACGAAAGACAATTCAAGATAACAGTTCAGAGTGAAACTTACAAAATCCATTCGGAATTCACTTTCCGGCAGCAAGAATAATTTCATTTATAATCCGCTTAAAATGAAAATACAGGGAAGAATTCATCATCCATATCCATACTTCATTTGAATCAGACTCATATGAAAATCCGAAACAGGTTAGTACAACATTATGTTCATCCAAGATTAAACAGTACAAGGATGCAAACCATATTTTTATCATACTAAAAGAAACTATATTTCTTTCACTGTATGCTAAACAGACAAACAATATTTCAATCATGCAGTCAATTAATCACATGATTTCCTAATTCTATGAACGTATCCCGTTCGAATAACATTTATTCATTGCTGTTACCTACAGCAAGTCCAATATTCACATGACTATGAATTTCACCAAGTTAGAACAACAGGCAGAAGAAGGATTCCCTTCCAATAAATGATTCTACCCAATCCATTTTCCAAGTTCATAATAGTATGCAAAACTCCAGAATGCAAAATCAGATGTCATTACCTTTAGCAAAGTAAACCGTACAGGGTGTCAATACATGAATCTAGTACAGTCAAGACAACCCACACAGCAAGACTAACTTTCTATGCATTTATTCTTTGTACAGCAATCCAAGATTAAGTCATAATCACCAAAACAGTTCGATCTTAAAGGACCGATCAGCATTAATAAACACAACTAATCATCATACCTTCCTAGCAAGAAACAATATATTTCTCTATGAGTTCAGAAGGAAAAACTATTCCTTTTTCCAACTCTCACGAACATTCATATAAAATTTTAATGCCCATTCCTTTAAAATATAAGATACCATTTCCTCATAATCCCGAAACAGCAAAGGAAGAGAGAAGTCTTATCTCTTTTAAGCAAGAAAGGAAAAGAACAGCAAAACGTGTTATCTTTTCTTTCCCCAAGGCCATTCGTATGCTCATAAAAAAAACAATGTTGTATTCATCATAATCAACACAGCAGAGAGAGAAAGAAACTATTTCCTTTTCAAAAGAAGTTTCAGTATAGAAACGACCTTAAACAACTCGTACATCCTGTACCATTATATCACGAAAGCCCATATAACAAAGAACATTCACACAGTAGTGAAAACAACCCACATGTCTACCAGCTCCTTATGTAATAATACATAAACAGTGAAGTAATCATTCCTTAGAATTCGAAAGGAAATGCCATGCCTTTAAATCCCGAAACAACAGATAGTAAACAAACAAAAGATCTTATTTCCCTCAATGAAACTTTAGCACAGAAATGACATCAAGCCGCGCACACAACCTTCACCATCTTATCACCAAAGTTCATGTGACAAAAGACAATCATACAGCAATAAGATGACCAACACTACTACAAAAAAAGATCTAACGTCAAAACCAGACAAGGTATTCCATTCGAAGTGCAAGACAAAGATAAACACAAGCAACGAGGGAACAATTTTCCTATTATTCCAAAAATATCGCAAAGAGGTCGACGAACCCAACTCACAAAACACTTCTCAAAGCGTATTCTACTTCCATTTACATGCAGAGACGGTTCAAACACGGCAACATGGAGATGATTCCACGAAAGGAGAAATGATCACACAACTTTGTCTAATTTCCACACAACATGTACGAGAGAAAGAGATTGTCTATTTCATTCCACAATCATCTCTCAATCACTACGATAATTCACATTTTAACTCGATTCGTGCAAAAACGCATCAAGGCCGAGCAACCGAAGAAGCCATTTTTCTTATCATTTCCCAAAGAAAAGAAAGCGAGAACCAACAAAATCCAAATCAAATCGATTCAACAGCAATCATCATAAATCCAAACCCAAGAAGCGGGGTTGTTTTAATGAAACACTTAAACAAAGCAAGATTTTTTAAAGAGAAGGGCTTAACATGCACAGAAATCCCTTTTCTAAACTCGAAGAAAACTTTGTTTTCCGCGTTTTTCCTTCCACAGCGACAGCACAAAACTCTCAACACTTCCTTCTTCTTGGGCTTAGCAACACCTCAAATCTCCAAGAAAATGTCAAATGCCAAGAGTGGTTCGACCGAACCGGGCCAAAAACCAAATGCGAGAGCAACTTTGGCCAAAACCAAATCGAAACAATGAAAAATCAAATTCCCTCATACACTTTCCAAGGCGAGTGGTCGCGAGGACCGAAAACAATCAATGCAATAAAGGCTCTGCCTTTTTCCTTACTTCCCACGCCACCGCCACTTGAGTTGGCGAGCTTTTAAATTTCAAATTTCCATGCAAAACTGAATTTGGCTCTATTTCTAAATAGATGCCTCTAATTCCTACCTGCCCTTCCAAAACTGGCGCTGTCCACGTATGGACTGTTTTATTAAATGCCATGAATGCCCTTCCTTCATCCTTATCCCTTTCCTCCCAAGGGTCTGCGCACCCCTTAGATTAGGATTAGTTTAGGTTGCATATAGTATTGACCTAGGTCTTAGTTTAACCTTAGGTTTTAGAACTTAGGTTTATTTTCCCCCTTTTTTTTTTTTTAATTTAAAAATCCACTTAGGGTAGTAGTGTAGGATGCATGTTAGGACTTAGGATTAGCTTAGGTTTAATTCACACTAACCACTAACACTAACACTTCCATCGGCCTCCCTACTAACATTCACGTTAATGCGAGCGGGGCGTTCCGTCCCTCGGATTACGTGCCAGGCCACCGTGTCAGGCATTTCTTGCCTCACGAGGTCCCAGTTCGATAGTCACGGGGTTGAGAATCGAACCCATGTCATTGGCATCTACGTCTGCTAGCTTGTTCACACTGCAATCAGCGCCGCACATCATAACAATCTCGGGTTCGGTTCAAGTGTGAATCGACACGAAATCACAAGAGGACCTCGGCATACTTGGATCAATGAAATTGATTCAAGGTATCTTGTCGATCAACAAAGAGAGTTTAGCAAGTATCGACACAATTTTCGTCACATCAAACAAACACACAAGTACAATATTTGTTTGTCCCATGCAATAAATCACAACATGCAAGAATCCAAATTAGCAACACATTCTCTTAAGATCAAAACATATCTTGACCTGCATCCTCACCATGGAAAGGTGTCCACTCACATTAGAGTTGGAAGAAGAGGTGATGGCACACAAAAAGAGGAAGAAAATCTAAAGATTGGGGAGACAATGACTCGGTACTCAGCTCCTTACTTGCAAAAAGACTCGCGCAGTAGATGGCCGAAGTCATGTATGACAACTATGCCGACAGAGACAAGGTAACAAACATATTGGTTGCTACACATGAGGCAGATCTAAAAGAATTTTAGGAAAAGAATAAAGGAAATAGGGACGGAGCATGATAAGATCTTGGCCGAGGTTGAGAAGAAGTTGGAAGAAATCGAAACCTTGTGGGGTTCGATTAAGAATAGGCTAAAGGAACTATACCCCCAAGTCACTCGCAGGATGGATGCGCTAGGCGATCTTAGCAAGCAATTGGGAAGAATTGTAGATATGTTGAAGCTAAGAGTGATGAACTAAGTTTTGATGAAGTAAGCACATTGGTGGGTGACCTACTTCATAGGCACAAGGAGAAGTGGATGCCTGGGAGAAGATTGAGGTATCTGTAAATAAGGAGTTCCCACTCCTCATGTAACAATAACATATTCTTCATTCTTCCATTCTTTGTCTAGATTATTTCAATTCCACTATTCTTTATTCTTTGAAGGACCAAAATGTTTCTGAGGACGGAGAACATGCATAGTGTGGGGTGATGTTGGACCCTAAATATTGGCTAAGTACCAAGAGGTGCGCACACAAGATTAGTAAATAGAAGGGTGCTCAGGGAAAATGTGCAGAAGAGGGTTTAAGAAGGGTTTAAGTGAAACCAGGGTGCACGCAGGAGGAAAAATAAGGGTTTAAAGGATTTAGCCATATTTGGCATCATGGAGTCACTTGAGGAAAAATGTGAGGACCCGACTAGGCGTGATAAGTGGATAAGGTGCCACTGGAACCTTGAGGCCAAGAAAATGATATTCCGTGTGTAGGGAATATTCCTAGAGGCATCATTACAATTAGTGGAAGGTTTTACAAAGAGGATAAACATTTGCCAATGGAGGACCACATTGACACTTGACATACGATCTACTCATGAGAGAAGTCATGGTGGTGGATGTTGATCCTATTTAAAGAAGTGTTGGACAAAAACAAGAGAGGGAGGGGAGAAGGTAGTGTGAAGGTGCTAGAAGGTACAAGAGTGCTAAGAGAAGGAGGGTAACAAGGTGCTGCATAAATGTTAGGAAATGCTAAGGGTTTGGAGCTCATGATGCTAGGGTTTAGAGTTCTTGGTGCTAGAGGGTTGTAAGGGATATAATTAAACATATGTATGGGTATTGGGGTCTATAACAAGGGTTATAATGGGGAAAACATAGTAGTATCTCTCGATCGATTAGTTTAGAGGGGTTGGAAATCATCACTTGATGTATATGGTCTAAGATGACCCTTTTGAATGTAGTATGGCTACCAGAAACTCTTTTAAATCAATATACATGGATCTATTTTGTACATATTGCTTATGAGTGTAAACCTTCATGTTATTTGGCTTGTCATGACTCAAATCTGGTTCCTTGTGCTTCATACAATGTTTATTTAGCTTTTGTGATGCATTGATTTGTAAATCATTAGTTATATCTTCTGCCTTTTAAGTAGATGCATGTACTTCTATTTCTGCAAATAATCCTACATTAATGGTGGAAATCTCTTGCAAAGCTCACATAAAGGAGGGGCTCGACGCCCGTGCGTGCCTCGTGAGCACCCAATGTATGGTGGGTGATATGCCGACACACTTGGGGTTAGAAAGAGGTATTGAGGGTAAAATAATGACCACAACCATCCTCTTATGTAAGCTTTCCATTTTGAAAACCTTACTAAATTGGGAGATCATTCCATGTATGAGCCATTCCTTATTTGAAAATTCTTTCATTTATGAAAATATTCCTACTTCTATCCCTTCTTACAAGCACGCTACCTAGATCTTACACAAATCGCTTGAGCATCCGCATCCATGAGAAAATCCATGCAAAAAAGAGTTAGATATTGACTTCTTCTTTTTAGCTCAATCTTGAGGTACTATGCTAGGGCTTAGATTAGGATTTTAGCATGTTGTTATTTCCTAATTTTGAAGTCTAACCCTTGCATGTATACAAAGGTATAACAACCACCAATTACAACCACATGTGTTATTTCTAATTTATTCTTTCCTATATTTTAAGAAATTATTGATTGATTGGGAACTTATCTATATCCTCATGTTCTTTGGAGGTTTTGTGGAGAGTATCTCTAGGGAGACAATTTTATTAAATATTCAATTGTTTGTTTTACTTTGAAATGTATACACACACATAAAAACGAGCCTTATGTAGACACTTGATTTTGGTACAAGGATATTTATTTGTTAGAAATTGAATCATTCTAGGTTACCCGTGTGTTATGAACTATTGGTCTATATTAGTGTGTTTTTCTCGATCATCTATTTGTTCCCTATTATGTTCTTTCTATTTTTCTTTCTTCTCTTTCTCCCTCTTCCTCCTATTTCCATTTTTGTTCTAGTATTTTCCAATAACATTTCCCAAGGCCCCCAAAAATGTGATTGTATGATCCTAGGATGTTTGTTTCTTGGACCTTTTTACTTTGGTCATCCTTTTGTTTTGTGGGTATTTATTTGTCATTTTTCATACACATACATGAATCAAATGTCACGACAATAAGGTCTTAGTTTTAATTCAATAAGTCTCATAAATACATAGATTTGTTGTTGCATTTAGGATATGATGATAAGAGAAGCTTTAGTGTCATACATTTGAATGTATCAAAGTAATTGATTCAAACATTTAGAGTAAAATAAGTAGAATTCAAATATTTATTTTTCTCTCAACTATTCAAATTTAGTAAAAAGATCCAAATAGACCTCGAAACATGCATTACATTAAATTACATGGTTGAAGCATTTCCTACTATGAATTTATTTTTTAATATTATACATCATAAAAGGGCTGAAAAATTAAATGGGAGTGTTTCTCTTATCCGGTGTAAAACAGACCCAAATCGAATCCTTTTCCTTTGCAAACCTTGCAACTATAAGGATTTGGAAAGAGGAGATCAATTCATTAGAGATCTATATATAGAATTTCAAAAATGCAAGTGATGTTTTCAAAACCTTATAATCGATGAACAAAGTGATCAAATCATATTTTTCTTTTATGACATTTTCTAATAATGTTGATAAAAATTTCAAGAGAATTGTAGTTTTGGCAAGGTGTTATGTTTGTTATGAATGTTCTAAGTTTTCACTTGCTTATCCTAAAAATCCTTGTCATGTTGTCTATTCTTGATGTTTCTTTTCAAATTTATGCAAAATCATATTATTTTATAACTACTATAGATATCTTAAATACATCTAAAATAGGCCAAGAGATATCAATCACAAAGAACCTATCTACCTATGCAAGTGTAGTGTAAGTATACTAAAAAAGTAACATTTAAAAATAAATATAATATAATAAGTATATTATAATAAATATATCTATATGAAATACCGTGTAGTTATCATGTTCAAAATATTAGATAGTTTGAAAAGGAAAAATTTTAGAAGTTCGAAATTTTCAAAAGTTTGATTTGGTTTAAAAAATTTACAAATCGAAAAATACATAAATAATAAATACTACACATATATGATGATATTTGAAAAAAATAAATTATCCACAAAGTTTTTCCTTTATGTTCTTAGGTATTAGTGTTTCTTGTTTCATTTTTGTTTTGTGTTGAAGTTCTTTTAATTCAAAACCATTAATTTTTTAATTTAAAGAAACAAAAAAATAGTGTTCAACCAAACTTGTTTAGTAATTTTGGTTAGACCAAAAAGTACGGTTTGAACCGAATTTTCACTAAGTTTGTAAGAACATGGTAACTATGTGAAATACATCGGTAGATATCAATTTCAAGGTTCTTAAGTTTTATTTTTACACAACTCCTTAATAAACAACTTTATTAAATTCTCTATTAATCTCCCATTGATTTGTGGCGATGAATTAATTTAGCCACGTGATTGTGTCATTCTAGAAATATCTATTCATGAAAAAACACCCAAATGTTACTCGTGGCCAAGATATTACTATTTTTGATTGACTTCTACAAGGAAAAAGAAACAAAATTATTTAAGTGACAATCTAATAGAAGTCAAATTTATGAATGAACTGTCACATATCACCAAATAAACGTCAAATTTAATATCAAGAATAAAAGTAAACAATGTACTCCATTACAACTTTCCCGTAAAAAAAAACTTATCATTAATATTTGTTTTAAACCAATAATTAACTTAAAAACACATGAAATAACACTAAATAAATATATCAATTTTTAGGATTGTATAAACTTCTTTATAGCCTACATAAAAGTTTATGTTAGTATAATATATTTAAGTTAATCTTTTAAAAACAAAGATTGCAATATAATTAGTTCTTAAAGTAACTCAAACTTGTTATAACATAGTTCTTATTTGTGTATGCCTTATTAACTAGCAATCACATGTGGGGGTGATAAGGGGTTTGATTGATTTTGTAAGTGTAGATATCACTTCATTTAAAGGTTCCATCTCTACATTTCAAACTTGTTACAAATTCGTACATATACATTTGCAAATCTTATATCATGAGTGGTAGCGTTATGGGGAGTAGTTTATTTGAACTAAACATGAATACATGAAGTCTTCCATACACTCGATAAGGCATGTGATTGATAGTGGTAGTGTAGGAATATAGATGCGACATTACATTGAAATGTTATATGTGCACATTTAGATTTCTTACAAGTTCGTACATAAAAAGTTGCAAATCTTATATCACATCATCTGAACTAAACATGTATACATGAAGACCTCCATACATTTGTAGAATTTATATCATGAATGGTAGCCTTTTGTGGGCAATTTTATTTCCGGTAAACATGAATACATTTGATACCCCTTAAACAAAAATGCCACTTAGGATACAAGAAGTGTTGAGTAAAGTAGTAGCGGAGGTGCTATCAAAGTAGGTGGTAGTATTTACGAAGGGTTGAGGGATAGTAGTCTTGACTCCTCCTTTCTTCTTGCTCCAAGTGTTGGTACGTGCACCATTTTTGAGTACCTTTCAAATGAAAAAGGAGGTGAAATGTGCAGATTTGCAAGTGAGGGAACTCTGGAGAAAGCTATGAATGTCAGACCTTGCCTTTTAGTGGTTCCAATGTCGACCATTGCTCTATGCAAAGTAAGTCCCTGGGACTTGTGGATAGTTAATCCCATGTCATTTTAATCGGCAATTGTCTTTGATTCCCTCTCAAATAGGGGTATCAGAATATGTAATGGGTTGGAGGGATCCCAACATGGGCCGTTGTATCTATCAAATTTGACAACAAAAATAAAGGTAATGTTGGTGGTGGCATTGATGCGTCATAGACAATGTCGGTGATTGTTCTTGTAGCACCATTTACGAGGCCTGTCAACCCATAAATTTCAATAAGCATGATTTTTGTTGTTTGCACAACAGAACTTTGTGTTCCAACTGATCATCATTAGGATCTCCTGGTCCAGCCCACCTGTTACTTTCAGCAATGGATTGGGTGATCGAACGTTCAATGCCTTCAACATCTGAAGGTTGTGGGAGTCCACGAGATCATTTTTTGCAAACAAATGTGGTGCATCCTTAAAAATGTTGAGCTCTTGTTGAGTTAGGTGTGTGTCTGATGAGACATTAGGAGTTCCCAGTTCTCAATAAGAGGAGTTGAATCTCGCATGTGGAGCAGTAAATTCCGGAATGAAACTTGTGCATTGGTTATTCCTTATTGCCAAAATATTGTTTGCAATGTAATGGAAGAATGAAATCCCTTCCAAAGGCTAGTTCCATAGGATTTACTTGCATAAAGAGGACTATCCAAAACCGGTGGTAATTGGCCGAGGTCACCGAGGAGGATGACTGATCTATTCCCAAATTCAGATGTTTTTGAGTGTGGGAAAGCTTCACGTAGCTTGTTGTCAATTTTTCTTAGCAACTTTGGGCCGATGAAACTCATTTCATCAATAAGAACATATTCTATATGTTTCAACGACTCTTGAAAAGACGATAATGCATGGCCTTCAAGGGGTTTCAGTTCTTTGATTGGGATATGGAGGGTTGTATGGATTGTGGGTGCGAAGATGTTGAATGTTGAAACACTGGTAGGGGCGAGCAGAAGGAGAGGCGAGGGAGATGTGGTTGATGTTGCTTGTGAATGAATTCCAGATTTTATTTATCAGAAATGATTTTCATGTGCCAACTATTCCTTGAATTCTCAATTTTAGTGGAGGTAGAAGGGTTTTGTTTGTTGAATGGTGTAGTATGGTATAAAGAGCTAGTTGTTATTTGTGGATGGTGGTGTGGCCTGCATGTTGGTGTTAATTGTGTCTGCCTTTTCTCTCTTGATGAATGATGAACCAATTATCTACAAATCATGTGGAACGTCATGTATGTTCCAATTATTGTGTATGTCAAAATATTGTTTCCCCAACATTTCAAGACTGTCAAGACCCGTGTTGTTTCTCGACGAAGTTGTGCGAAGACCTACCATTCTTGTAATGGTTTGTGTTGAATATTGCATTCGACCTCAGAGTCATAACTAACATTTGTAACATGTCATGTGTCTGTGGTAGTGCGTAAAACATGCCACAATTTGTAGTTGTGCTTGTACATGTCCCAAGTGTCGTTGATGTCATGTTGGGTTGATCCAAATTCAGAGGCAATATTTTTGAAGGGCTTGTATAAAAGGAGTTATGACCAACGAAAAGGTCATAGGACATTGAATCCTGAGTTGGGACATCCACAAATCTCGGTGGATCCGAACAATTGCTTGAGTTGATCACAATTTCCATTTATCACCTTTACGGTTCTTGTTGTAGCTCCAATCTCTGAGCAACTTGAATAAGTGGTAGGTGTTCCATGGTTGTAGGGAGAACTCTATATGCATCCAAGAAAGCGGTTGTTTCTTGTACATCGACGTCACTTTCAACGACATGTCTCAAGATTTTTTTGCCAACATTTAATGATATAAACGAACAACTGCACATAACAAGTGGCAATTTTTTGCAAGCATGTGGCATGTTTCTTGTGCACTTATGTCATGTTCAACAACGCTTTCTATGAGCATTTTATGATCACAATGTGTGCTAGAGAATCCACATCAACATCTCTTGAAAATATGGATAACATTTGGTGATAGGTTTTTGAATGTTGCTCTGCGTTTGAAACATATTTTGCAATATACTTAAGAACTACATGGTGGGAAAGTACCGGTTGACAATCGACATTTCCTCTCCATATGGATATCATAGTTTGATTGTGGATGTTTAGTCTATCATTGTTTCTCGAAGGAAGGTATTTAATTTTCCCATCACTTTCAATATATATGGCATATAGAATATAGATCTATATGGATAGCTAGATAGTAAGACATGGATGAGATGAGAATCAACCCCTAGTCTACCGTATGCCAATCTGATTAGTCAATAAGTATGCCAATGGCCGCCAATCGATCGGATCGGTCAATATAGAAAGAAAGTATGGTATGGCCACCAATTAGATAGCTTTCTACACAAGCATGTCTACTCTGAACATTTTGTGTGGCGCTGAACACGATTAAGCAATTCTTCAAGGTCCGCATGTGGGGAGGAGGATAGAATTTGTGTTGTATCTAGCAAACAAGGGTCATCTAGGAGTGACCTGCGAACAAAATCCAATCATTTCTATGCCGGACGAGGGTTCTAGGCACACACATGAACTTATCAAAGTATTGTTTTGTTGCCTCAATAACTTCATCTCATATTATGATGTTTTTTCTTCATTTAAAAAATTTCCCGTGTAAAGTAACCCTCCACCCCTGTTCCAAAGCTCACATTTTGGCACAAGTTAAGTGGATGCCAGCAAAGGTTGATGATCCGATTTGATATCTGCCAATTTCATGTGCTAATAAATAAATCTCTAACGATTTTTCAACAAGCCTATTTTGCATACTAAGCAATAATTGCAGTCATAACTACATCTCATATTATGTTTCTATTTCTCCATGATCTTGTTTTGTAATTCTAATGACACTCATTGGACTTCTCAAGGAATCACTTATGTAAAGTCCTTAGAAAATATGAATTGTGATAGACACAAGCCATGAATAATGACTAAAAAGGAGGATGAATTTGTTTGAAAACTGACAAGGTTCATATAGCCTAAACAAAGGCTTAAAATTATCCTAGTCTGCAACTCATATACTTTATGTGGACCACTTTCCAATAGGGTTCTTACAATTAATACATGCACATTGTGAAGAATGCCACGAACTCAACACAGGGCCAAAGACAGAAGGCCTAAGGATGTTTGTTACAATGAGATTCCATCTAATACCCCAAAAATCCTTTAATGAGCTTACAAGATAAGGTTTGTTGGATTGGGGTTTTAATTGAACCCCAATTAAAGAATTTGCTAATAGTGAAAGACATACCAAAACAATATCCATGGCTAAATACATATGAATGCCATAAAGCACCAAAATCAAGCTCTTGGGAATCGACATCTAAAAGAATATGAATTATAATTGGTGCCAAAAGGCATCCTTTTATACTTAAATTTACCCCTAAATGACATCCCTTTAGAATAAAATTGTCCAAACTTTTTAATTTCCTTGGGTTTGAATGAGAATTATTGGGTTCAGCTTTAGGCTTGAATTCATCAATCTCCACAGAATAACAAATCTGCGAAAATACATAATGGTGGTTCCTGAGTCAATTATAAGTCCTCCACTTCCATCTGACTGAAGATCGAAAGTGGCAACGGAAATATTGAGTAGAGATCCATCAACATAGACTCCTTCCAGCTAAAGATAATAGAAAGAAGGTTGAGCTTCACTCTGCACAAGCGGGGTGGATTTGATCGTTGCACCGGTGCTCATTAAATCAACGACATTGCCAAAAAGTAGAGGGCTTATTTTGGAAGGTTGGTCTTGAATGGAAAAGGAGGCAATATGAAATTTATTATTCACCCTCAACCCCAACTGGGAAATGAAGGATAAGGCTTGTCGTCCCAACCCGACTAAACTGCTTACTTGACTAAAACCACTTCCTTTATTGTCATGGCCGCACCCGAATGCAATTTGGGGGATGAGGGTGGGCACAGTGAAGGTCTCATAGGCTAGATCGCCAACGGTGAAGGAATTATCTCCATACTGGTACTGGTATTCGCAATCCGGACTACAGACGATGATGAAAGCACTTTACAGAAAGAACTCGAACAACGAAGCTTGGCGTATGTTTGCGATTTGGAGGGGTCGAAGATTTGGCCAAGCTAGGTAAAGCATTTGTTGCATGGCTTGCACTGCGTCCAGATCAAATCATTGACGTGTCAAACAAGATCATCCAAACCAAGATCATGGAGAAATAGAAACATAAAAAGAATAGCTCGAAAAAACATCCAAACGACCGTCAAATTTGACATAGTCTCATAAATGTCTGGAAGATCCTTTCCCATAAGGGAAATGCCTTCGACCAGACTGAATTAAGGTTTCGAGTGCCTTAGGTAGTACTGAGAGTACGCCCTCAACCCCCTCCAGACAAGCACCCACCATGATAAGACAATACAATCTACATATCAAGATGTCGCACATGTCATTGTCACTTGTCGATAGTCTCGTAGAGTCGATGATTTAGATTGAGAGAAACTAAAAAATAAATTACAATTTACAACACACCATTACCGTCCAATGGTCAAGGGGGCTGCAAGCTTGCAGTAGTAGCTAGCCAGCGGGTCAGTGATGCACCGAATTAATAGAACTTGACAAGGTCATAACTTGAGCTCCGGTCTCTGCTTGGGTCCGTTTTTATTTAAAACCATGTGTTTCGATGAGACAAACGCAGAGGCAGCCCACCCTACTAGTTGAGCAAGTTTTCGACACGCTTTCGCCCTAAATCCGCCATCTTGAGGCCAAAAATTAGGATTTAAGTTATAGTTTGGGTTTTTCCTATTTTTGGGCATTAGTTAATTTTAGTCTCATAATTGCATTATGAGTTAGAAAGTTGGCAATTCCTCCGATTTAGGTATGTAGAAGATGCATGGCAACTTCTATGCTCATATGAATAAGCATGTGAACTTACTAAGAATAGCAGGTTCTAGTAAACTGCTAAAAATAGTAATTTTCGCCACCTAGAGTAGATTTAGTCGAGTTAGTTAGAGTTTACTTAAGAACTCGAGTTGGGAGTTGATTTCCTATTTAGGAAACATTGTAATTCATTATTCAATAACGAAGAAGGAGATCTATTTTCTTTGGAGTTCATATTATTTGCAGTAAATCATGTTTGGTCGAATTTGGCTACATTAAGTTGGAACTTGGAGCTTGGGGCAGGGAGTCGGGACCAGACACTAGACAGAGACTCCAAGTCTTGAAGTCTAACTGAAATTTGAATTGTAAATTGTTCCCGTGGGACCGTGGGTCCTCCTTCCTAGTTCTTGGGCCGTGAATGATTGAATCTCAAACCTTATCCCATTGGTCAGTCTATTTACAATTACGACGCTGATAGTGAGTCGACATAGACCATAGTGTAACAGTTACGCCACAAACTAGTTCCACAGAGTAACAATAATTTGTAAAGAGTATTAAAAATTTAAATGGTTGTGCAAGGCCGTAAGCCGCAAATCAAATTAGCAAATTAGCAATCTTGTCCCTGATTCATATCCGTGGACTACCTGTTTATATCATAATATATATGTAATTTGTAAATTGAATGGTGTATTGGGCAAGTGCACCGGTTCGAATTTATACTGTTATATAAATATTAGTAAAGTTGACTCAGATTGCTGGAAAGGCAAAGCCGACGTTGAAATTTGAATTTTTTTTAGCAATTAAGCCGCCCCTCCTTGTTTGGCGCCTGATTAATGTGTAAATTGCCTAGGACATGAAATGCCCCTACCTTCACGTAAAAATGCCAACATTTAATTTTAAAATTTTTCACATTGGTAATGACTTGATTAATAGGATATAAATAAAAAATAGTGCTTAGAACTTTGATGAGCTTTGCTCATGTTAAGATCATGTTATATATTTCCTCACGAACCATACTTAATACTTTTTAAGTTAAAAAAATTATGATATCATTTTGGACAACGATATAAAGTAAATTAAACATTTATAAATAAAGTAATGGTGAATTAAATAGTATGATATCATTATTTCTTTAAAGTTGTTGAAATTCAAAATATGAAGAAAGATGTAACCATTAATCACATATAAAGTTAATTGTATTCATTAGAAATATAAATATAATTATTTTTTTGAAATTACATATTAGAGATAAGATATACACACTCTATTTAATTTTATTTTCTGTTCTCATGTTAATGAAAATCGTGGAATGTCTTGTGAAATGTTAATTCAAAATTTTCTTCATAATATTTTACCAAAATATTGTATATAACTTTAATATAAACAAATATAATATTGAAATAATTTTTTTATAAATAAAAATTTGAAATATCTTATTTAAAAAAATCATAACATTTTTGTTATAGAACTACATAACTTAAATAAGTATAAATTGAAAAATAACATTGAACATTAAAAATATATGAAATAATACTAATAAATGCATTAATTTTTAAATGTTTATAAACTTCATTCTACAATGTACAAAATATATTATTATTATTTGTGGATGTCTATATATATATATATATATATTAGTCAATATTTAATTTTAATAATGTTTCATATTGGAAATATTTCTAATTAATAATATATAAATTAAAAATAGTAATCGAAGTTGAATTAGTTTTGTCGATATTAAAATTTTGATAAAAAAGAATCACAATTTGATTTATAGATAAATAAGAAAGATAGATCATTACACCGAAGGCGTTACCCCTATGGGAAAAGGCTTTATGACATTCATAGGATCGTATCAAATTTGATGCAAATTAAAATGATGCGGCTTTTCTTATTTTTAACAATTTTGCTTTTGCTATTTTTAACAATTTTATTTTTTGCTTTTCTAACAATTTTACTTTTATTTTTTATTTTTTTAAAAGATATTTTTAGCTTTTTCATTTTTAACAATTGGATGGTGAATGCTATGTATATATATAGTATTTAAGTACCTCACTACCACACTACCAACCACAACAAAGTATTTAAGTTAAAATTGCTACAATTTCTTTCAAAATTAGGATTATTTCAATTGAAGAAGAGAGCAGGTGAATTTTAAAGAAATCATACTACATGACATTCAAATTATCGGTGCCTCTCAAATCAAAATTTGTTGACGGCTTAGATCGCTAAGGTGGCTGGGAATTCTATTTTTTTAATAAAAATTTCCATTTTTTATATTTTCACAAACTAAATAACGAAAAAATATTAAAAAATATATATGGGTTTCTTATTTTTTAGCCATGTAATTTAAACAATCATGCCTAATCTATACGCGATTTACATTGGCTTGATGAGGAGAGTATTTTTGCATTTGCAGCTTTGACTTCAAAGCGGCTGCAAACAAATTGGCCTTAATTTATTACGACCTCCCAACCGGCCAATTCATTTGCAGCCCACAGCTGATTTTCTCCGGTCCATTATTCGGTTTGATGAGGAGTAATTGCATTTGTAACGTTGATCGTCAAACGCTCGAACAAATCTTGTCCATATCCATTTTGTCTTTGTAGCGTGCTTCATTGGTTGTTCAGATTTCTCAAAAGTTCTAATAATGACGGTAATGACGGCCTTTTTGACGTTTACGTTTTTCCTGGCTATTTTCAGCAGTTTTACCTTTTCGTTTTTGCATGCTGAATGCGGGTTTGTTGTTTTTAGTTTAGCATGTTGAATACTGGGTATATTTAGCAATACTGCAGTTATATATATATTCTCTCTTTGAAGTTCAGTGTTCTTATTTGCAAGAGATTTGTAGAAGCAAACAAATTCTTCGCACAATGCACGGAAATTCATCCAACAATCTTCGCACATGGCACAAAACATTCATCCAACAATTCCTCCAGCAATTTATTTTCAAATTCGCAGTAAGTTTTGTGACTCAAACAACTTTGTCCTTTGTCATCCTCTCTTTTCTACCCTCCATCATCTTCTTTTGCTTTGTGTTCTTCTTAGGCTTTGGTGTTGATTGATGGATTGATTACAAAATATGAGCTTCGTAGCAAATTAACTCATTTACATTGCATAGTAAAATTGTTTTGGTTAAGGAGAGCTTCACATCGTTCAGAGAGTTTCTAAGGACCTGAATTATATTTATATCTTAAAAGTGCTTGCCAAATAATTTAATTTACTTATTCAATTTTTGTTTTCAAATTGAGGAAAAGCGGGGCATCATATGACATTGTTTAATGATTTTGTATTGCTTCATTTGGTAGATTTACCAAATCTGCAATTCCTATAGGATTGCTACCATATACAATTTGGAATAGCGTGAACTCTTTAGTTTTATTTATGCAAATTCTGCCTGAGGTATCACTCTATACGATTGTTCTGGTTTCTCTCCAGCTAGACACTTCAATAGATTGCCAAGTGACCTATAAATATTTTTGTTCGCCCATCAGTTTGTCGGTGATATGCACAACATAATTAAATTGTAACCTGGTATTCATTTTTTCGAAGAGTTTTCAAAAAATAGCTTAGCAATTTTGTGTCTGATTCAGAAGTAATGCTTCTTTGTTGTTCGTGCATCCTCACAAATTCTTTAAAAACAAATTGGCAAACAAATTCTTTAAAAAACATATTCGCAACTTGTCAAGCATCCTTAGTCTTTCTACAAGGTAGGAAACAATCCATTTAAAAAAATCTATCAACAATAACAAGGATCGAGTCACCCATTGTGTTATAGGTAGATTCAAAATAAAATCCATTGAAATATTATCTCATAGTCAAATAGGAACATGCAATAGGGTCTACATTCACGTGTTTTGACTTCTGCCCTTTACCACCTGGCCAATTCTTCACCCTTTCACTCTTCTGCTATTATCTTTCCTTTAAGCTGGCCAATAATACCGTTATGCTATTGCTGCTAAAGTCTTTTTCCTCCCTAAATGGCCTACCATTTCTCTCTAATTAACATGTCCCTTAACGAGTTTGCTTGTATATAGTTTCTTTCTATAAACAAAAGTCTTCATGTAGAAAATAATCCAAAATTAAAAACCTTTCACACTTCTCCAGAGTTTTTGTCAACAAAAGACCAACCAAACAATAGATGCAATACTAACACAATTACTCCAAATAATTGCAAACCACATCAACTACTAATAATTGGAAAGCTTAGAGACTGGGTCAAATTTGGAGGACATCTAATAGTTTTCTACAAAAGTAATAACTGTCTTTCTAAGTCGAATAACAAATACCATTTGGCGTTCACATTGCATTGTACACATGCGATTGCTAGTAATTAATATCTTTTACATTTAAAAATAATCTATGACATTATTTTGAACAATAGTTTATAAAAAATAAAATAGAAAATAATGATAAACATTAAATACTTAGTATAACATTATTATTTCTTTTAAATTATTGTTAGTTGGAATATGAAGAAAAATATAACCAATCACATACCAAAAAAATTCTAATTATAAATAAATAAATTTTTTTTTGAAATTATAGTACAAAAGAGACCAAATTTCCATATTCTTATCTATTTTATTATTTATTCTTTTTCATTAATAATAATTATGGAGTGAAATGTTAATCTCAAAATATTTTTCATATTTTTAACTAAAACATTCTATCTAAATAATATAAACAAATATAAAATTAAAATATTTTATTTTGAAAAATTACAAAATAGTTACAAAAATAATTACTAAAACTATACTCCTTAAAGTAAACATGAATTGAGAAAGTAATAGTGAATTATAAATGGTATAACATCATCATTTTAAAAAAATGAAATTTTCGTGGAAATTTTCATCCAATTCGAAACCCTTTATTTTTTAAAAAAAAGAATATAATAACTTATTACACACACACACACACACACACATACATACATACATACATACATACATACATACATATGTATATATATATACATATACATATACATATTATATATATACATATACATATTATATTATATATATATATATACATATACATATATATATATATACACACACACACACACACACACACGTATATATATATGTGTATATATATATATATGTATATATATACACATATGTATATATATATGTATATATATATATGTATGTATATATATGTATATATATACATGTATATGTATATATATGTATATATATACATATATATGTATATATATATATGTATATGTATATATATACATGTATATACATATACATGTATATATATACATATACATGTATATATATACATATACATGTATATATATACATATATATATACATACATACATATATATATACATACATATACATATATATATACATACATACATATACATATATACATATATATACATATATATATATACATATCATATATATATGTATATATATGTATATATAGATATGTACATGTATATATAGATATGTACATGTATATATACATATATATATATATATATATATATATATATATATATATATATATATATATATATATATATATATACATACATATATACATATATATAATATATATATATATATATATATATATATATATATATATATATACATATATATATATATATATATATATATCTATATATATATATATATATATATATCTATATATATATACACACATATACACACATATATATATACATATATATATATATATATATGTATATATATATATATATGTATATATATATATATATATATATATATATATATATATATATATACATATATATATATATATATATATATACATGTATATATATATTTGAAATTATATTAAATTTTTTAAAATATATTTATTCTCATTCCAAATAATAATCATATAATATGTTTAATGTTATTACAAAAACCTTTTCTTTATTTTTTAATTAAAACAATGTATCTAAATCTAATATAAACAAATACAAAATTAAAAATGTTTTATTGGAACTAATTTATTGGTTTAAAAAAATAATTATTGTAATTATATGATTTTTTGAAATTTTCAAAAGTATTTTTGACATTTTGATTGAATTGCAACCTTTATCTTAATAATATAAGGAGTTGTAAATTAAGTCAGAGAGAATCCAAATATTTATATATTTATTTTGGTATAAGAGAACATAATATTACTCTTGGAAAAACACTTTCCAATATGTAACAGCTACATAAAATATATTTTATTTTATGAATAATTTTTTTGGAGAACTAATAAACTTTTTTAATTCCTAACATTACAAGTCAACTACCATTTTATTATTTAAAATAAGAAAATTATGAATAATTTCATAAAATGTTAAAAAATGTGTGCAAGCTTGCTTTCCAAGTATGGTATCTCTCTCATTCAGATAGACATGATTCATAAAGCCAAAAACACTCCCGATTCATGACTAAGAACATAGTGACTAGTAAATAGCGGCACTTTGTTTGGTCTAAATGTTAAAGGACCGCCAAGTTTAGAAGGTGGTCAAACTGGACAAATAAAAAGTACGAGCCATCCCGCGGGCGACACGTGGAAGACTATTCCAGCCTGAAAAGTGCGCAGAAGTAAAATTATATAGCTTGGACTACACGAATTAAGTTATATTAAAAAATAAATTAAAAAATCAAAACATGCCAGATATAGTTAAAATTTTGGAGGTAGCGGGAAGGTGGTATTAACCGCCAAAATGGCAGTAACAAGTCATTGTTCTCGAAATTTGGTGCCAAAACCAGGGATACTTAGCTGCTCTGGTTCCGGTTTAGGGAGTTAGATATTTATTTTTTTAACAGTGGAGAGATTAGGATTGAGCAGGATTAGGGCGTGGCGCGGTGGTGCCACGTGGTGCAGGGCGCGCCGTTTCGTGGACGAATGGAGACAAAACGATCTCACAGTTTTGCCGTTAGCGCCTCCATTGAATGACCTCCGAATGGCGCCTGCTTTTTCTTTACCTGGCGCGCTTTAATCTTCTCGATTCTCGCTTAATTATCAATTCTTACTTATGTCTCTGCGCAATTTTATCTCCCGCTTTCCTTTCTTTTTACCAGTCAAAGCCCTGCCGGCATTTATTCGCAGGCGAGCTTGTGACCGGCAGCGCACCGGTTGCGTTTGGTCGTTTTGTGGGCTGCTTTTTTAATTTTCGCCCATCGAAATCCGCGCCCGTGCGGGACTCGCTCGCCCTCCTCGTTCAGGTGCGGAATGACGCAGACTGTTGCGTTTCTCAGCAGCTGGGTGTATATACATCGTGTATACATACATACAGGGAGGTATATACATTGTGTATACATATATAGACTACGTACAGGGCTGAGGGGGTTTTAAATGTGTAGATACTGCTTAGAGACGATTTGTGAGTAGCTGCTGCTAAAGTTACTAATTGACAGTCCCCGCTTGGTCCTCTTGCACTACCGATGCAACCCGTTTTCCGAGAGACTGGTGAATAATAATAATAATAATAATACTGCTGCCGGACATATATACAGTGCCTGTGCCCCCACAAGGGTGTCGTGTTTTTTTCCTTTATATAAACCAAGAATTGGGTGTTTGGTTTGCAGCTTGCAGAGGAAGACTCTCCATCGTCATTTAGAGCTCCCTTTTTCGGCTTTGTTTTTTGTTTTTGGGCTCCTACGAGAAATATATGGCCGGTGTACTTTTCTGGTGTGTATATAATTGAATGGCATGAAAGAGAGCTTCTTTAGTTTTATTTGGAAGGACAAAAATATTGCTGATGTTTTAGAAAATGGGGTCACTTAATGCTTGACGTTGCAGGAAGGGGGATTTTCGCTTTCAGATACTATTTTATTTATATATAATCGTCGCCTCCTAGATTAGAGGTACTGAATATTCAATTTAATTTTAATTTGTGCTTTCTCTAGTAGCATTTATTCACGTGTTACTGTAACTGTATTCTGAGTATCGGTGCTGTTTTTATTTAATCTTTTTGTGGTTTCATAATTGCTCCAGTTATCCCGCAGGAAACATGGACAGTGACAGCCCTCAAAATGTTGGTGAAGTTGCAGGACCTGGAGAAAATGGAATCATTGAAGGACAAGATGCAAACAGAAACATTGAAGGAGCTGTAAAAGTGAAAATAGAGCCTGACGAAATGGAGATTGAGAAAAATGATCAGAGCCCAGATGAATGCAATGAAATGGGTGCCATGGATTCTCTTGACGTTGATTTTCTAGATAACGCGCTAGGCAAGGCGGAGGATTTTATTCCCCAAGCCCAACAGAATGGACGGACTACGAGTGTACATCTGCAGATGATTTGCTGGATGCTGCACGGATTTTTGACTGTGTTAACCTCCCCAGCTTGGGAGAGTTGCAATATAATTTGCAGCCTCCTGTGGCTGCACAGGTAGCTACTGGGGGTTCTTCATCATTTGGTTCGTCTACCTCTTCGTCTTCTGCTTCTGTGTCATCTCCTTCTTCGTCCTCTTGGATGAACCCAAATAATATTAAGAGCGAGGAAGCCATTGAGAGGCATTGTCACTCTTCAAGCACGCCTTCCATAGACCAAGATTCTGCAACCTCTACATCCTATCAGAGCTGCATGGTTGGACCATTCCAGCACCAGCCTGCAGAAACCCAGAACAAAGACTTCTTATACTCAGATCCAGACCTTGCAGACAAAATTGACGTTTTAGAGGAGCTACAGAACTTGGATTTACTCGACGGATCCGACGTCTGGGATCCTTTTTCGACCGGCGGCCTTGACGGATTCCCCTCCGCATCTTTCACAGACGAGGATACTTCCTGCGAAGAACTTCCCATGGTTTTTTTCGAGTGGCTCAAGTCCAACAGGGAGTCGATATCTCCAGAGGATTTAAGAAGCATCAAGCTGAAAAGATCCACCATTGAACTCGCTGCAAAACAATTGGGTGGCGGAAAAAGAGCCATGCTGCATCTCCTCAAGCTTATCCTCGCATGGGTGCAGAACAATCATCTGCAGAGAAAAAGAAAGTTGTCTCAACAGCACCAGGGATTTAATGGGTGCAGGCCATCCTTTTCATTGATCAATATAA
Organism: Taxus wallichiana var. yunnanensis; assembly: GCA_018340775.1. Classification (NCBI taxonomy): domain Eukaryota; kingdom Viridiplantae; phylum Streptophyta; class Pinopsida; order Cupressales; family Taxaceae; genus Taxus; species Taxus wallichiana. The sequence continues at coordinate 296,203,283 of CM031238.1, forward strand.
TCCATGCTACAATGGCGGCGGAGGAATAATGGATCATGGGTTCGAGCCACAAAACTGCTATGCTCAAGTGCCTATATCTACAGAGCCTTCCATGTTTGCTACACTGAATAATAATAGCTTTAATCCTCCTGCCCCTTCTCCTTCTCCTGCTCCTGCTTCTTCCATGGATGCAATTCATCATCCTTCGAAATACAGGCGGGTGCCACTAGATGAATGCGGTGGTTTCACCAGCCCTCGTGATTGCCAGCCTATGATACAAGCCCTGGATGGCGGCGCTGCATGGCCACAGATGAATACCATCCTACCAAACCAGATTCAGTATGAAAAATACTGCTTTGCACCCGCTACTTCATCACAACCCCACCTAGACTACCTGAATTACCGCTCTACAACTCCCGCAGTATCAACCAAAGAAGCCAGAAAGAACAGAATGGCTCGTCAAAGACGCTCCATGGCTCACAATCACCACCACCACCAAAACCGCCATTGGCCTTCCTCAACCACACCACTGTCACGCCAATCCTCCGAGCAAGTAAATATCAGCATCATGCAATTTCAACAACAACGCCAAACATATCTGCAAACAGATCATCGCCGTCAGGTAAATAAACGTAATTTCAATCAACAACGACTGGTTAAATGATCAAAACAGCAACACCCATTCAGTGCAATCTTGGCAATGCAGAGTTGGAAGCCCGAAAAGAACTTGAAGTTTTTGCTGCAGAAAGTTCTCAAGCAGAGCGACGTGGGCAACTTGGGAAGAATCGTGCTACCTAAGGTCTAATATATTGTTCATCTGCTGTTCAAAAAAGCTGATTTTGGGATAGATTAGGGCTAGGCTTTGGTGGTATGTGGCTGGTGCTCATGATTTTGTTTTGTTTTTGTCTGTAATGTGCACAGAAGGAGGCTGAAACGCATCTTCCTGAGCTGGAGGCAAGAGATGGAATCTCCATTGCAATGGAAGACATTGTAACGTCTCGTGTATGGAACATGCGTTACAGGTGAATTCAATTTTTTAGCTTACTTTATTTGCCTATTAAACGTTCATATATAGTGGCTCCCAGTCAAATTTGTAATGTATACTTGTTTTCAATATGTATTAGCAGGTTTTGGCCGAACAATAAGAGCAGGATGTATCTGCTGGAAAATACTGGTATGAAATCCCTCTAGCTGATGTTTTTGCCAAATTATTCGGAGAGATAACATTAAAGCAAAGTTTTTCCTACTGGTGTTCTGAAATATGTCTGCTAAAACTGTTTAAATTAGCCATTCCAGAAATCTATAGTTGACTGTGTAGATTTCGATGGCCCATTGAGCTTTGTTTGAGCTAAACTTTTCATATGCATGATAATGGCCTTATAGGTTTTTTTTTTTTTTTTTCAAGCTTAAAATGTAGTATGGTTTGATTGTTTACGCTAAATTTTGATCATGGATGATAATGTGGAATTGAGATTTTGTTTGAGCTCAATTATCCATATATAGTTGATTATGGTGGTCTATTATGGTTTGTTTAAGCTTAAGTCTGCAAATGAATAATAAGAGTGGATATTGTGTTTTGTTTAAGCTAAAAATTCACAAATGCTATTGTGGTTTGTTGAAGCTAAAGTTTCCATATCCATGAACTTCTTATTGTGGTTTATTGAAGCTTAAGATTTTTGTATTGATGATAATGTTGTAAGATAAAATTTGGTATATGAATAATAATGGCGGTATTGTGGTCTGTTAAAACAATATTTTGAAGAAGGATGCTAATGGTGCTATTGTACTTTTAACCTAGAATTTGCATACTGTTCATAATGGTAATATTGTGTGAGCTTAGATTTCACCATATTGAAAATTATGGGCGGGTTTTTCATTGCGATTTCCATCAGGATGAGAATGGTGTTTTACAGCTCAACTGGTTGATAATGGTGGTATGGTGGTTTGCTGAGCTTAAATTTCACCATATAAATAATTATGGCGACATTTTGATTTCCATTAGAATGAGAATTATGTTTTTAATCTCAAATGGTTGATAGTGTCTTGCTCAACTAAGATCTCACCATATTGATTATTATGGTCACATTGCACCATGGTTTTCTCATTATGATCTGCATTAGAATGAGACTGGCCTTTTAAGCTCAAATGATTGATACCTGTAATACTGTGGTTTGCTCGGCTCAAATTTCACCATATTGATCATTCTAATGACAGTGGTTTTTTCATTGTGATTGGCATTAGAATCAGAATGGTTTTTTTAATCACATTGATAATGGTGGTATTGTGGGTGCAGGTGACTTTGTAAGGTCTAACGGCCTGCAAGAGGGTGATTTTATTGTGATATATTCTGATACCAAGACTGGAAAATATGTAAAATCCTCACCACTCTTATCCACACTGCTCTACTGTTCATGCTTTTTTCCCGAAATGCACTTCACTGGTTTAGATTACTACAGGTTTAGACGTATTACCCAATTCAGGCAATGTATCAATGTTCGTTTATAGCTATAAATGAAGTAGAACATTGTTTTATCTGGGTCTGTCTAAAATTAGGCAATGATCCCGTCTGTTGTATGTATGCAACAGATGATCCGTGGAGTAAAAGTGCCCAGGACAGACACATCTGCTGCTGCTGCAACTGTAACTGCGGCTGCACCTACAGCAACAAAATGCACAAGCGGTTCTTCTTCAATACCGAATGGAGGAGATGCAAAACAGTTTTTTAAAATGGGAAAAAGTTATGGGGCACCCACAAGTCAGACTGTAGCAATAACTTTGGCAGATTCCATGGCTGACGCATCTTCTTCATCTGTATCTGATGCGACTGTGCACTCGTGCCCCGAGGGAGATCCATTCCTCAGAGACATGGTGAATCATTCCTTCCCCACAAAAGCTACCACTCCCCAGCTTTACAACATGATCCTGCAGCACCCACCAATTTAGAGAGCTTTTCTAGCCTTGAAAGCGGGGACCTCACAATAGAAGAAATTCTGGACTTGGTGGATTCGCCAGATATGGCACTTGAGCCGGCCAAAAGTGATGACATTGCAGAAAGCAAAGGCTAAATCGACCAAGAACGAATTTTCTTCGATATACTTTAAAAGATTTGCGCCCCCTGCTGTAGAAACTTGGATTATCATAAAAATATTTTCTATGATATAATACTAAAGCTGGTAAGCCGCTGAAGTAATTGTTTTTTTACAGCATTGTTTTCCTATCTGTTTTGTATGTATCTCAATTCTCCACCATGGAGACTTGTAATATGCATCGTATAATTTTTGTAGTAAATCATCAGGCCGGATGATAATTCAATCAGTTTCCGTCACTTACGCCAATTAATTTTCTTTCTTTGAGTTACGGTCCTGTTAACAACTAGTACTGGGTATAAATTTCAATCACAGCTTTGTTCTCATAAATCTTAGTGTAGTTACAATCTTCTTGTTGACTCCGCTGCCAACATGAACCGTTGATTGAAATGTGAATTGCACTGTGAGTTTTGAAATTATATTCTTTTCTCCAGGAGATGATTTCCCCGTAAGTTAAGATCAATTTAATGGAAAGAGTTGTATCCAACCGGGAGGATGATAACTTTATATATAACCACCCACCATGGTACAAATCTCTTTAGATACACTTGTGCACAACTGGAGATCAGTCGTAATTTATAAATATGAGCAGAGATGCCGACATCTATATGGGATTGTGGATATTTATGTATCAATTCTTCAACTCAGGTAAAATCTCTTTAGATACATTTGCGCAGAACTGGAGATCAGTTGTAATCTATTGAGGATGATAATTTTATATATAACCATCAACCAGGGTACAAATCTCTTTACATACATTTGCCCAGAACTGGAGATCAGTTGTAATCTATTGAGGATGATAATTTTATATATAACCATCAACCAGGGTACAAATCTCTTTACATACACTTGCGCCCAACTAGAGATCAGTTGTAATCTATTGAGGATGATAATTTTATATATAACTATGGACTACATTTGCACCTAACTGGAGATCAGGTGTTTGTAATCTATTGAAGCTGATAATTTTATATATAACCATCCACCAGGCTACAAATCTCTTTACATACACTTGTGCCGAATTGGAGATTTATAATCTATTGGAGATGATAATTTTATATATATCCATCCATAAGTGTACAAATCTCTTTACATACACTTGATGAGATCAGTTATTCTTTGAAGATGATTATTTTATATAATCATCCACCAGGATACTAATCTCCTTACATACACGATCTCCGAACTGGAGATCAATTGAAATCTAAAAAAGAGCAGAGATGCTAATATCCTGTGGATATCTATGTACTAATTCCAGAATCTTCAATCGAAAACAAATATATCAATTGACAAGCACTAGAAATGCCATCATGGATTCAATCTCTCCTACAAAGATTATGAACGTAAATCATTCTTGCATGAGATTGGAAATCGGATTCTTTGGCTTAAAAACTGCGAACACTTAAGTCGATGTGTGAAAATCCCATGTGCAATATAATCACGTATAAATTATAAGAAAAGTGGACACGAGGGAAGAAGCAAGGCGGACACATTGCAGAGAATCACTGAAAAAATATCAGAGCAAGATCAATAGAGTTGATGTGGCTGGTTTGTGAAAGCAGCTTTTATGTATGAAAAAGCTTGCGGAGAATATGCGTACAGTGTCACCTTAATCCTGGGGATCTTGTGCCCCGTTACGGAGGGACAAACCATTATCAAACTTCGCCGAGGCCGGATAGAAAGAATTTTTGTATCCGGGAAGGTGTATATAGGTACACAATTAATATATGGTATGTATATACAGAACATGTGGATTTGTGTTGAAGGCAGAGCGGCAGAGCGTGTTGGTGTTGGTGATCGGGGAGGAGAGGTGTGTGATTGAGGAAATGTGGGGGCGAATCGTCGTGTAGTTGGAGCGAGGTGTCGCTTTCCATGCAGACTACGACAACGGTTGGAATAAATGAGGTAAGTGTACCAGCTTTAAATAAACATTTCCCCACGACGTAGGCATTCGTCGTTGTCCTTTCCTCATTTATGCGGACTGACTCTTGAGTACCTATTTTTGTTTTTAACCACGTTAAAACATACGTGATCGGACAAAACTTCCCAAGTAATCCCATCCATCTCTACTTTGTCAAAGTGGGGAAAACGTCAAACAACACACTCCAATCCCCAACAAAGTTATGGGTGAAGGATTAAGATGAACAAAGCTGATTATTTGTACATATCAGATAATTGATTTACGTGTCGATGGATTATAAGGTTTCGAAGAGCGACAATTATTTGTCAATTACAAAATGAGAAATATTTTTTTAACGTGGATTGGGAGATGTAAAATACATAATCACACTTTTTAACAAGAGTTGAGGGATTGAAAACACGATAGGATTAGCTAATTACTATGGAGTTAAGTGTATTTACATGTTTATTGATTATTAGTTTATAGGTATATGCACTTTTAGAGATGCAACTAAGTGGATTTCAAAATGTGAGGCGTGTCAACAATTTATCAAGCGTGGCAAAACTTGCGGCAGACTACCTTTAAAACTCGTAATTATTGAAGAGCCCTTCCAACAATGAGGACTTGATTTCATAGGCATTATGAATCTTCATTTTAGTGTTGGACACACCCATGTTTTGACAACCACATACTATTTTACAAAGTGGGTGGAAGCAATACTTGTGAAACAAATGAATTTTGAAGTTGTCTGTAATTTTATCAAAGAAAATATCTTGGTTCATTTTTGGGTCCCCACAAAATTGTCGTAGACAATGCTTCAAACTTCTCTTCTCACACGGTAATTGGTTTCGTTATGATTATGACATCTCATTGTCACATTCTTCGATTGAGGAAATGGACAAACAAAGTCTTCAAATAAGAATCTTGTCACCATTGTTTGAAATTTAGTTGATGAAAACCAGAGGAACTAACATAACAAGTTGTGCGATGCTTTATGGGTTGATCGTATAACCCCAAAGAGAGCAATTGGCATGCCCTCTTTTAGTTGTACAAAATAGATGCTAAATTACCCAAAACATTGAAATTGCCCACCCTTTAACTAGCTAAGGTAATTGAAGATGAACAATTTGGAAATTCTATTGAAAAGATAATTATGTACTTGCAAAAGCTTGAAGAAGAACACATCATTGTGGTAGATCGGATTTTAGCTCATCAACAAAAAAAGTTATGACATAAAAATTAGGCCACTGTGATTTTTAGATTGGACATTTGGTCCTTCTATGGGATAAAAGGAGGAAGTCTAGAGGAAGCCATGGTAAGTTCGATTCACTTTGGCTTGAACCTTTCAAGATTTGAAATTTTTGTGGAGAAAATACTTATTACCTCGCCTATTTGGATGGGACTCATCTCCCATTTCCTTATAGCGGGCAATACTTATTCTATTCCACTTTTCCGTTATCAATGAGACTTATTCAATTAAAATAAATAATAATATGATCACCCGTTCATACAGAACTTCAGGCATAAGTGGTAAATCCCTATCAGGTTTCGATGGAAGAGTCCAGTCTCATCCACAAAAGAAATTGACCTCCGGAAAGCATCGTTGTGGGAAAGGTCGTAATAACAGAGGAATTATTACCTCACGACATAGAGGAGGAGGTCACAAGCGTCTATATGCAAACACAATGCGGAATCGTTCAAAGAGTGAATTTATACAAATACTCGAAGTGGTTTGTACTGCATTATACATAAGTAACTTAAGATTTTTCGTAGCTTATCTTTTTTCCTTATGTTTGTGTTTCTCCTATTTTGGTTTTCCTCTCTTGTGTTCTCTTTGTTGTCACGCCTTCCCCATTATTGATTAACTTATGTATACCCCTTTGGCCTAATGGATAATACACTTGTCTTCGATCAATATGAGATTATGTGGTTCTACATGGATTGTTTTCCTTCAAATTTTTTTGTCAATTCAATTCATGTTCCAAACCAAAGCCATTTTAATAAATTTTTGGGGTCTATCTCTAATGTCCCTCTTTTCAAATAGATCTTATTGAAGACCTTTGGCCCAATTTTGTCTACCCGACGGCCAAAGGGTATGCACAAGGGTGACTTAAGTCACAATAAGTTATTACAAAGTGCTAAAAAATATTTATAAAATTAATAAAGCACTTGTATTAATTTATTTGACTTAATAATAAATTTGTAAGCTCTAGATAGGTGCATTGGGTCTAATATTATGTTGTATCCTTTTTAGGAGAGTAGAAAAGAGACACATGCTATTTTTGTGTCATCCTTAGGCAAAAATGCGACTTGGACAAAGGAGGGATAATGAAGTTTAGAAAGGATAAAAATTATTACCCCTCCCAAAAAAAATGCGACCTAGTCTAAGGAGAATTTGGGGCATATGTCTAGAAGAAATCACCTTTTTTGAATGGTCATTGTGGAGGATTCTTTGGGGTCGCTTCTCTTATAAAAGGGAGAGGGCAACTTGAGTAAAACATGTTTATTCACTTATCATTTTCTAATTTTGCACTTAAGCTCTAAAGCTTTTGTAAATTATATTCTAAGGACGAAAACCCTTAGTTTATACCTCTTGTGGACGAAAACCCCAAGGGATCGAGAGGGATTTCCACCCAGGTAATTCCATCGAGCTTGCAAGGAATTTCATTATTTTATAGCTTTTTGTGGGGTTTTGCATGAAGGGTTAGAAGACTTGATTTGTAGCAATGGTATCTCTATGCACCATTTGGAGCGACCCACGTTGTGAGTGTTTTCTCATGGAATAAATAACATTTCCAGGTCCGATCTATATGCTAGTTATTTATCAAGAATTTGTGACTTAAACTAAATGAATTTCAAAATTTTGTAAGGCATTACAATGTTATTTTCATCTCTTTAAGAAGGCAGACTTAATGATAATTATTTCATTCGGTTTAGCCTCTACAAATTCAGATTTCTCTATATTTGGGTATTATAAAATACACAAATCAGATTGGTTAAGAATCATAGTTTTTTGAGCCTCTTTTGTATGAGTTTCATACCCATATCACAGATCATCATTCCCGAAATCTACTGTAGCAAGTTTAATCAATTTATATGGATTCATTATCACTTGTTTAGAGCTGATTTGACTTCTAAAAATCTATACATCACATCGGAGTTAGGGTATATCATTGTTACCATAAATTTTAGCATGGGTTTCTCTATAAACCTAGTCTCTTTGTCTTAATAATAATTTAGATTTACAAACAAAGTCCCTGGATTATTTGCTATTGACTTGCTTTTTAGGGTTGGGATTGCTTTAATCCACTAAGAACTCAAAGAGTCCCCCAAGTGGGAATCTTTCACTATCGGAAAAATTAAATCTTAATGGAATAAGAGGAATAGTTCCTTCATTCCTCAAGTTCCTTGTTTGGGTGGATTAACCAATTTGTGTTTGTTAGGCATTATTTGGTGGATCTGCTCCATACAAAACCACATGAATAGTTCATGTGTTTCTTATGTTCCCTACCTCCTCGCATAAGCCGCTTTATATACATTTGGGCATTCAACTTGCTAAAATAGATCTCCATGGCATTGTTGGAATTACTCCATAGTTCTAACCATTCACCACTTGATTGACTTGGTAGGTAGTTTAACCTCTTTGGTGAAATTGGTCTTGAATGGAAATGTGGGAATAGTTCCATATTTCCCTCCATTCACCAATTTACCGATGGGAAGGTTTTAAAATTAAATAAATTTTTCCACGGGCTCACCCTATCGCCGACTAAATTTGGCTATATATATTTAAACCCTCACAACTCCATTCATTTGTTAACCTTCCCACCAATCTTTGTCTCTGCCTTTTTACGTTTTTCCATGTCGCCCTAACCATTTTTTCACCACATGTGCAATCATTTTCAAACCAATTTAAAATTTTCAAATTCCAACAGGATCGCCTTGGGGAGTTCTCCATTTTCATCTAATCGGTAAGAGTTCTCATTACCATTTTCCCTTGTTTTGGTCATTTCCCTCTTTTGAGCTTCTATTTGCACCTAGGTTGTCAAATTCCTTTCGTTTGGCCCATTCTCTCTTTTGGTTACTCCTTGAGGATTGAAACTACCAAGACGAAGTTACAATTTGTTGGATATGAGCCCATTTCCTCCCTTGACACCATTGGTCCCCAAATTGGGGAAAATGATGCAAAACATATGGATTTAGCTGAATTATAGAGCGAATGGAGGATGGAAAGAGTACCGTATTGGCCGATAAAATTTTCAATAATGGTTTAGCACATGCGAGTGGATTCCCTACTTTTGTTTAGTGTGTTGACATGGTGTTGGCATGCGCTTCATGTTTTGATCCCCAAACCAAGGAATTGAAAGATCCTCAAGGCCAAGTTATTACTCAATTAGATGCATATCATATCAACCTAGCCCTCGGAATCACTCTTGTTGTAGGTGCTAAGGTACTATCTCTTGAAACAACACAACATGAGTTTGATTTAACACCTAACAAGTACCAAACCATTATTTCCAAGTCTTATTTAAAATATAAGAAGAAATGACCTTTCAAGTTCGCCAAAACCCTTTGCAAGAATGATTTCATTGAAGAATATTAATATAAATTATTACTCTTTTGGCCAAAGGGTCTTTCATCCACGAGAAAATTTCATGATTGGATGAATATCTTCATCAACTTGATATGTGAAGGCAAATAAGCTTTGAGTTGGGGAGAAATCATCTGTGAAAATTTAACTAAGAAGCTCACTCAAGTACATAACATTAAGTAATTTTATATGACTTTCTATATGATGTATGCCATCCCATGATATAAAATTTGGGTTGGCATTTCCAATCAAGGAAGAAAAAATCTCTCCCGATTAATTTATGAGTGTTATACCCATCCGACTTTGACAACACTAAGAGTCATTTCAGAAAGGAAAATGATGCTTTTACCATGTTCATTGTCGGGTATTGGAAGGATACACCACCAACATAATCTCTTAGGAAGAAAACCAATTGGTAATCAATTTTGGTAGCTTTTTCATTCAATTTCGAGGTTCTCTTATATCCGAGTTGCTTTGAATTTGATGGAATCATGTATAAGCTTCCAATTTATTATAGTGATAAGCTCATCTTGATTGAACTATGTAGATAGTTGGACATCCTCCACATGAATTGCAGGGATAAGAAATTTTTAGGCATCCAATTTCACTTGTCTCTCAGGAACTACATTTGTAGATCATGTATTGATGCTTAGAATGTTAAGAGAAAATTTCCCTACTCAATATGCATCCTTTCCACAAGAGAACATCATTTGATAAAAAAATCATCAACAATAATATTTGGTTATTAGCCTCATATTCTCATGTTCTAACTATTGAATATTACTTTGGGAAGATTGTGATGATGAATTTGAAGTTAGAAAAAGATTATTTGGGAGGATGACTCTCCAAAAATTCATAGTTTTCAACTATATTAGGTACATAAAAATATGGTAGATGATGGATTATATTTGTTTGAATTTATAAATTACATTCAACACTCTCCTCTTCCTATCATTGATTGGTCCCAAAAGGAAAAGGATAGTATTGATGATCTCACTACACCTGTTCTCTTGAGAACCAAAAAGTGGTTCATGAAGAAGTTGGCAGAGTTCAATGCTTATGAGAAAGTTATTGTTTTCCAAGATGTACCTTCTTCCTCAACCCAAATAGTTCATCCAAGTATGAAAGTCTATGTGTAGAATTCGAGGCCTAATCCTAAAATTGAAGAGGTTGAAGAGAAAAGGATGAAGAAGAGGATATGGAAGAAGAAAAGTCTACTGAAATTCCTACAAAGAGCATAACTGAAGCGAGTGGTTCAAGATAGAAATTGACTATAAAAATACTCCCTTAATCCCCACATGTATTTACTAAGAAACCTTCCTCTATAGAAATCATCCTTTCATATATGCCTTCTCCTCCACCCCTCACTCTTAGTGTACCTATTGCAAGTTCATCGGTAGAAGGCATCAATGATACCTCTTTCTCATGGGTTCAACCAATGGTTGAGAAAAGAGAAAATCTCAATCTAAAATAATTGTTCCTAATTCTAAGGATGTATCTACTCTTCATAGTACCACCGCTCTCCTAAGAAATCTAGAGAAACTTCTTGCCTCATGACTAATAATTTTGGAAAACAATTTGTTGAAATTAAAAAACTTATAGTTGATAAAAGTGAACTTGAGATCACTGCAAAAAATTATGAACTTACAAGGATATCACTTAGGGAATCCACCTTTGAAGAAGATGCAAACACTTGAGGGTGACAATTTCTAAGGTTATTGAGAGGGTAGAAAAGAGTAAGCATCCATAATAACATTTAGAAGAGAAGGTTCAAACCCTCTCATCCTACATCAAAGCATTTCTCTCTCTAGATCCCACTCCTCTTGCATCTCTCCCATCTTCCACCTCTATGAGTGATGTTGATATCAATCCATTTTAGAAGTCCATAAGTTCACTCTATGAGGGAAAATCCCTAAAGATTGGGTTGAGAAATTGTTGATAAATGGATTGAAATTCATTGATGAGGGATGCAAAGTATATGATAATCATGTGGCTTCCTAGAAATAAACAGATTTTGGAATTGAATAAATTGAAAAAGAGGCCAAAATGTGGGCTAGTGTGATTCAAGATTTAAGGATCATGACAAGAATCGACAAAAAAACATTCCTATCTAAAAACATTTTTAATAATTCAAAGGATAATATTTCTCAAACTTGGTCATGTAGTGTGGAATGGAGGCTCAATATTATAGAAGAATCTTCAACATATCTTCATAATTTCATTAAGAAAGGCAAGTATTTAAAGGCTAAAGTCTTCGCTAATTTTAAAACCCTTTGTTGTGATATTTTTCAAGATAATTTATCTTAAAGGAATATAGTGAATGAAATAAAAGAGAAGCTCAATAAGGTAGTTCTGAGAATATTTATTCAAATAAGATGACTTCAACCAAGACAAAATGGATGAGCTTTATGAATTAAACAATGTGGTGGTAGAAGCCTCTAAGAATTTGGCTCAATTCGATTGGACAAATTCTAAGATGGTTCGAATGATTTTGAATTTGGATGAACAACCTGGAAAACACTGTGATCCAAAAAAGAATCAAATATTACTAATGTCGTAAAAAAGTTTAGGATGCACATGCTCAAGCTCAAAGTCCCAACTTCTTCTCTTCCTTCAAGTCCTAGCAAAAAGCTAATTGTTATATTTTTGTGTTGCACTTTTGGTTTTTCATTTTGAGTTGTTAAAAATGTAAAAGTCACTTAAGTGACTTAATTAAGAAAAATGTAATTGTTAAATAAAAATTAGTTATTTTGAGGTAGTTATAACCCATTTTCCTATAAAAGGTATCTCCTCCTTTGTAAATGTTGTTTAGCCGCTCTTTGAAAACAATTGAAAGACTAAATACAAAAGAGATTTCTATCATTTCTCTCCTTATTTAACTTTCCATTTTCTCGTGTTGCAATTTTATATAATAGAATCTGAAAATTTGCATTCGATCATCTTTTGTAAGTTGTTAAACTTTGTGATTTATTATTTATTTTATGGGAAAGAATTTCTATTATATAATATTATAAGTTCATTAAATTATTGAAATGTATAAGTTGAGATATGTTTCTACATTTCAAAGTGTTTTCACATCTTTTCCTTTTTCCCAATCTCCGATTCCCAAATCCTAATACTTCCATCTCTCTTTCTCGAACTTACTCTAACACATTTTTACCGACACTCAAAACCCCAAATCAAGATAATGTTAGTGTGGATATTGAAAATATATTTGTTTTCACTTTTGGTTTTAAACAAGGAGCCCCCATCAAGAGGAGGCACTTCGTTTCCCTTGAATTGTTGACAATTTGCCTCAAAGGTGAAAATTTTCCTGCTAATATATCTAGATTTTCTTCTTTGATCTCAAATTTGTACCCCCTTTTTGTCATTTTTGATCGCCCAATTTTTTTCTTTGGTTCTTAAATTCCAAAGTGAGGGTCTATGGGTGGTATCCCCGAGTGGGGTCAAGGGGAAGCATTTGTTGCAAGGTCCTAGGATAGTTCTTGTTAGAATAAATTAGGCGATTAATTCACCATAGTCAAATAAATCTTGTGAATAATACATTCATGTAGGCGGTTAGATTGCTAGGTTTGTTAAGTTGTTCTATGCTTTTCTCGTTTGATTATTCCCTTGATTTTTATTTAGGAATACACTATTTCCTAATATGTAAGTTTTGTTCCTAATTTCTGGGAACTTTTTGAGGCTATGTAATGCCTACAAACATTATATTCTTATTGTAAGTATGTAATGACCATTTCAAATTAATAAAATGTTATTTATTATTGGTCAAATTCATTTGGTATTAGAGAAATACTCTGAACCTAGGGAGTATAAGGAAGAAAAAGGAGAATTTGACATAAGAATAACATCGAGGAGGAGCCCTAGGAACCCTCATTCTCTTATCAATTCCTATTCATTTATAAAAATTCCTAGTTGTTTGGACGCATGGCTCTATTTACTTACACTACATTGACGCTTATCTCAAAGCAAGACCTAACTCAAACTCATGATTTACTCACTAAACGAGCTCAAAGATACTCTTCGAATGCGACTTGTGTTTAACTCTCCACACTCAATCCAACCCCACCTTGTTAACTAACATGTTGGCTTTGACTTGTGAGAGATACATTCGAAAGAGATCCTCATGTTAGTATTAGGGGAAAAGAGGCAATGAACGCGCATAAACTAATGACTATGAATGGTTATGTGAACTATAGTTCCACTAGTTTTCAAAATCAAAGTCAATATTTATCATTTTCACACTTAAAATTTAGAAAACATAATAGCCAATAACACTAGCAATCGCATGTGTACAATACAATGTGAACGCCGAATGGTTTATGTTATTTGTTTTAGAGGGATAATTATTACTTCGTAGTTGATGTGGTTTGTAATTATGTTTGGGAAACTGTCTTAGTGTTGCATCGGTTATTTGGTTGGTATTTTGTTGAACCGTGAACAACAAAAGTGTAGTAAATAAAAATTCGTAAATTCTATAAAACATTGGACCAAAATATACATGATAACAATAATTTTAGCTTTTACTTTCTATTCATAGGAATTCCTATCACGCATCATTAAAGTCAGAACCTCTCCATTTAAAGGATCGATGATTTGGATACAACAAAAGTCGAGGAAGAAAGACTTCAAATACATTTATAAGATCTATAACAAAAATCATCTTTATCGTAAGTATATAAAGATCCTGCTCTATAATTTATAAGTAAAATTCAACAAATGCAAAATAAATATTTTGCAAGAAATGAAAAACCATATAATGAACAATTCATACTAACTGCTTTTAAGTGTGTAATAAACAATGGGTTACACTCGCGAGTCACAAGATTTTTCATGCAGTTTGAAATGACCGGGACCGTGGAGGATGTTGGGAGGATCTTCTAGATGAAAATCTCTCAGATTGATCATTCAGGCTTGAATGTGTGTCCCGACTCCCAACAATCCTAAATCATTTTTCATTAAATGTTGGCAACATAACTCCCTACATAGTACTTACCCCTTTACTTAAACTGGGTATTCCATATGACATATGTTGTTGGAGTGGATTCTATATGACATTATTAATCTTAATGGTGTGGACTGGTCCATAAATTTTTTTGGGTGTTTGAGAAAATCTTAATTACCCATTTTACACTATTGAAGTTTGGACAAGATGTCAGAAGTTTCAGAAGTATCTGGGGTAAAGAGAAGGGGATGTGGTAGTGGACAATTCCTGCCAGAGGAGTCCTTTCAGAGCTGCGGTAGCTATGCAAATGCCTTGAAGCATACAACTACAAGGCTTCATGATAGGGTATTTACAAGGTCTATGGATGAGAGCAAGATACATGAGATCAAAGCAAGGAGTGGCCATGAGATGAAGAGGACCCTCTGTTTGAGGGCAACGACTTATACTTGGGTAAAGGTGGTACAAAATTTTTAGATAATTCTTTGAAGAGGTTGATGAGGCAGAGGGCCATTTCTTGGTGCAAAGCAAGGCCAACTGGAAGATTTTTCTTACAATCCCAAGATCCTTGCAGGTTGCTGCAACTTCTGTATCAACAATTCCATGACTGTGTACAGAAACATATTCAAACAAGAAATCTTAGTTGAGAACATGTTGCATGGATTCTAATCAGATTACTTGTACAAAATCATAATTATCTATGAGGATTTGTGAAAAATTATGAAACTAAACCAATCATTTAAATCTGCTCCAAGGTCAAGTTCCATGACCACCATATTGGAAATGCAAAGTGTTATTCCATAAAGGTGTCAAATTATATTCAATAAATTGCAAGTTCATTTTCAACAAATAAATGACATCTATACTTAAGATCTCTCCAAGATTCAATACAGAGGGTGTTCTTTACAGCCTTTTTTGCAGCCTTCATTTTGTGTAACCATTTGTAACATGCTTCAAATCAGGAGGTAGAAGACCCAATGAAGCATATAGGTTCACATACATCTTCTATTTCATCTCCTTCCCTATACATTCTTAATGCAAAAAAGCATTGAAAATTGAAATCAAACATGTTGTTAACCTCAATTTTATGGCGGTCTACTCTAGTTTCAAGCTTGTTATTAGTCTGGTACAATAAGTTACACGACTCAATTCTAAATTATTCTCTATAAATATGATCAGTACAATAATAGCTTGTGGAAGCTATATGCAGTGATTTTATAAAACCCCAATCAGATCACAAAAGTTTTAGATTTATCCTTGATTGTGTTTATACTATCATTCTTTCTGAAAAGAAGCCCCTGGAAAAAACTTTTGTATATGGATGAGGACCCCATTCTAGTAATCATCTCTTCTGGTGACAATATTTATATATAATATATGCATGCTCTTATTCATTTTCTCCTGTACCCTGATTTGAAATGGCATAATGACATCATCAAACACCAATGTATTTGTTCAATGTCTATGTCCTCATTATGATATAAAAAGTATATCCACATAAAGGTAGGCATAGATTGTTTGATATTCATGAAAATAAATTTTAAAAAATTATGATGATAATTCCTCTTAAATAATTTTTTTATGTTTCCACAATCCATGAGATTACAAATTGGTTTCTAGATAAATTGTGTGAAGATTTTTTTCTGGACACATTTCAAATCACTACCTGCGGTCTTATGCGTAGGCCTTTTCCCAATGCTTGAACAAGATTTTCAAAGTAGAGGTGGGTGGCCTTTGTGAGAACATAAAGCTCTTTACTAAAATGATCAAAATCCTCTCGTAGCCTAAGCAATCGTACACGGAACTCACATGCACGATGTCAATGAATTTTCACACCAAACACCGCCTCTGTAACTCTATATTAAAATATCTCGATGATAAAATAATACAAATTTGTAACGGCTTTGCAGATGTTATTCGCCACGCTAGATTAATGTTGGTCGGTTCTATGCCAAATAGTAAATGACCAAGGAAAAGTTGCTTCTCCGCGTTGGAAATATCCACGCATGTCGCTGGAGAGCAAACAACATGACCACGCAAGTTGTTGGACAACAAACAACATGACAAAGTAGCAGGAAATGATTGTAGGGCAGGGCTTTCATGTTTCCACGCAGGTCTTCCACTCTTCCAAAATGAAAAAAAATGTTAAAAAGCGAAAACGTCCAGACGACCGTCAAACCGTCAAATTTAACGCAGTCACAAAAACATCTGCAAGGGTCTTTTCCATAGGGGGAATGCCTTCGGCATAACAAGTCAGATCTACAAATCAACCAATAAAATGGTGACATATAAACTATCCCAAAAGAGTGATTTTATTCACAAACAAATGTTCATATCAATTTTCTTTGTATTCAAAATTACCTAATTTAAATCCTTTTAAAATATATTTTCCACATAATTTAAATACAAAAAAATATAGTAGTTAAACATTAAAAATACTTTAAAAAAATTATATAATACTTAAGGCTATGATAGCCCTTAACTTTGAGTACACTCTTATCGCCCTTTTCTCCTATATACCTTGGCAATGTTTGACTCCATACAAACCCCAAAAGAGATATTTCTTTAACTTTCCTCACCTTTGAAACCATCCACCTTAGATTGCAAATCACCC
Source organism: Taxus wallichiana var. yunnanensis (assembly GCA_018340775.1). Taxonomy (NCBI): domain Eukaryota; kingdom Viridiplantae; phylum Streptophyta; class Pinopsida; order Cupressales; family Taxaceae; genus Taxus; species Taxus wallichiana. The sequence goes on from CM031238.1 coordinate 296,220,392, forward strand.
AAAATGTCTATATATTTGTGTGGATTAATTTTTGACGGTTGACATAGGTAATTGCATCGCGTAAAAAAATCATTTCACTACAAACTTTGGGAATACTTTTGCCAAATAAAAATCCTCTCCTCCGTGTGGCGGTGGTGTATACTTGTCCCTTGCATTCTTGACTAGCAAACCTAAGACTTAAAGCGGATAAAAGACTCACAAAAATAGATAAAAGTGTTCCAAACAAAGGCCCATATCAAAGCTCAAAACCCTAAACCAACTTGATGTTTTTGAAATTTAAATAGAGCTTACTACACACACACACACACACACACACACACACACACACACACACACACACACACACACACACACACACACACACACACACACACATATCACAAAAGACTCGCCCACATAGCTAGCTTGGTGAAGACCAAGTCTTTTGGTGGTAGAGGTCACATGATTGACCCTTACCCCTACATTTCATTTTATTTATTTTAGTTAAGACTAAAGCTTAAATAGTCTTAAGCAAGCACTCAATATGAGAGTTAAGAAGTGAAATTTGTGAAAATCTTTTCATTGTAATTTTTTTATAGTTAGAAAAATTTCAATACCAATATTTGGGAAACATACTAAGACCATTGTTAGTTCTAAATAACTAAACTTAGAGAAAAATGCTAGATTGGGGTCCATTTTTTTATAATGTTTACAAAATTTTGAAAGCAAAAGGGGGTTATTATCAAGAGGCGAAAGAGCCCAAATTTATTTATTTTTTTTGCAAAATTTCATTTTTTTCCTAGAGGGTGGATTTTTTTATGTATTGTATATATCACATTGCATTAATTTTCTGGTTGCATATCAACTACAAAAATTGTAAAGTTGTTATTATTGATTTTTTTAAGATGCCAAACATAATGCGTAGAAAGATCCAATTTTCATTTCATGTTTCACTTCTCATTATAGCATAGTGAATGCACATTTGTCAACCAAAAAGGAAATAATGGCAAAATTGTTCTTTTCCCTTCATTTAATCTTATCATTTAATGTGATAATGTATAGGCTTTTCCGATACAAAATGAGCCACTTCAAATAGATTCATTGCTCCAGCCCAGAATACAATTAATCCGGCATGAGCCATAAGTAATTTTCATGAAAAATTGATGAGTCGGGACCAAGCCAATCGAACGGGAAACCCTATATACAGATAGGCAGGGGGGCTGCAGCCCCTAGGCCTAGATATAGAGGGTCCGGTCCCCCCCGCACCTCGCCACCCGTGAGTCACACTGTTCGACATGTGCTCGATACTTGAAATTAGATCATGTAATTTAAATTTTATTGGACCTAGACGTAGTCGCATGACTTATCTCCCCTTTTTTTATTATTTTTATTAATTAAAAAGCGTGTTTAAAACGAAACATTTTTGCCCTCAGAAAAATACCATGAACAATTTTGTAGGAAGGAGATAAGAAGATTTATAGGGCTAGGGCACCCAACCACGACTAGCAATAAAGGGAAGCACCCAGAGAGTACTTGGAAGCACCCAAAGAGTACCTAAAAGGGCTAGCTATATAAGAGTTATTATGCTAGAGTTGAGCCGTGTAGCTTCTCATTTGTTATGGCTACATATTTAGAATATGTAGATATTACTATTATGAAAATTAAATTGATCGCTACGAGTTGATTTTCTATTATCATAGGGAAGTAGAAAATTATATAAAGCCAGCCATAAATCCTGTAGAGTCACTTCTACTTGATCAATCAATTCTCTTTTTTTTCTTTTCTTGCATTACCAAAGACCTTTTTCGCTTCACGAAAGATATGTATCTCATTTGTTTGTCTCTTTGTGGCCCGGATATGGAACGAATTGTCTCACGACATTCTCAAATCCAACTCACGAATATATAATGATCATTGAACATGATATTGTTCGAACATTGACTAAGTGTTGTCGTTGCAAAAGTAAAAATCGTAAAAAAACAACTAGCCTTATCGGAGACTCTCTATAGTCCCCTATCGTGATATATTATTTCCCCATAGAGAGAAAGGAAGTCAAGGGTAAAACTTTAGGTTGTCCCTATCTACAAATGCCCGAACCAAAATATGTAATTGCTATGGGAGCTTGTACTATTACAGGAGGAATGTTTAGTACAGATTCTTATAGTACTGTTCATGAACAGTTGGCCCCCTATCTTTTTATGGGTCACATAGGGCCTAACCCCCTCTCTTTCTATGGGTTGGATAAGGTCTAACCCAATCCTAACCACCTCTCTTTTTCTATGGGTAAGATAGGGCTCATGAGTTTGTTAAACTCAAAACACCATTTAGTATCTACAATGCCTATGGGTCATACTAACATGTGATGTCATTGTATTGAAATACTTATCTAATGCCTAACATAGCTATGAAAATGACCACGTCCATGACATCATCCTAATAAACCATCAAGGAAATATAAGGACAAATTCATTCATTCATACCTCCCTCCACTACCCATCTTCTATGATCATTGGGTGTAGATCCGAACATGTGGAAATTCCAAGTATATAGGGAAGTTGTGCCCACATATATGGAATTATAATCAAGAAGATGGCATTGATTGGAGGATTCCTTTTCACGTGCTATTTTGGTGTCACATATCACCCTAATCGACATACATTAAAACATCTCTATGATGCACCACCAGGTATATAGACATGTTGATCTTCTTCCTCGTACTTAAGAGTATATCAAAATGGAACATAAATCAAGAGGCGTGGTATATTAGACTAATGATATATAGAAAGGGTGGTCTGTTTGGAGTGATAAGGAACCCTTCCATCTTCCTTATTTTGCAAACATGGTTTTTTTTTATCATGGGTAAATAGTTTTTTGAAGGGGACTATACCCTTTTACAAGAAGGCTCAAAATCCAGATGTGAACAATTAAGGCATAGAAAAATGATCAAAATCAAGGTAAAACGTGAATGCCCAACAACAGAAACAACCTGCTCAGAATAAAACCCAAAACCAACAACACATCAACATAAAAACAATTGATTTACAACGACCAAACAATTGTTTCCCGATAAAGAAAAGTGAAGCAATAAGGAGCAACCAAACAATAGTGGAAAACTAACTAGGCGGAGAAATAATCTTATTGGAGATAAAAAAATTCTTTTTACACACCGTTATCCACTCACTTTGAAGCCTCTGCAATTGGAGGATTAAATAAAGGAGGTGTATTTTCCTTATCCTCCATGATTCCAACCGGGACAATGAAATTATTATCTTCTTTTGTATTTTCCTTTTTGTCACCAACTGAATGAGATTCTTTGGCATTGTCAACAACTGGAATTTCTAAAAGAGGGGTTTCCGGGACAGAATTAGAATCATCTTCAGTATCTGCATTTGAGTCTAGATCCTCTTTGGCTTCGAAAACCAGGTGTTCCGAGGGCATCTTTCCACCAGTTGTGTCTCTCATGTTGGCACTTTGCTATCCCACAATCAGTAGAGGTGTGACCTAGACAGAAACACCTTCTACACCGAAATGGTAGGCCTTCATAATCTAAGGGTTGTGACCAAGTTTTGTTTTGTACTTTGAGATCAATGGTTGCAGGAAGATTTTTAGCGGTGTCAAGTTCCACCAAGATCCGGGCATAAGTAGTATGGGTATAGTCAGAGGTTTGAGAATCTATATAAAGGGTAGTTCCCAAGGTGTTTCCAATAGAAACAAGACAATCATGACTCCAAAATTGGAGAGGTAAATGGGGCATCCTGATCCAAATGGGTTTGCAAGAGAATGATTTAGTGAGCGGGTTAAAGGAGGGGAACCAAGGTTTCATAACCAGTATCTAGACTGGCAGACCCAGAGCTTGGATGCAATGGTGTTCTTATCAGCTATTGAAGAAAAAGCAACAATAAAAATACCTTTAGCACATGGGTACAGATCTATCCTTCTAGCTAGTATCGAGTCCAATGCTTGGATATCCAATCATGAAGTGTAGGAAGGTTGGGCCATAGACCTCCAAATCTACATATTAGTGTGTTCTCCTCGCATAGTATTTTTCAGAAGAAATAACCTCTTCCCCAAATGAAACACATGGGGTAATGCTAAGCAGTTCCATGGGGAATCTCCTACCATTCAATGCATCTTTGAAGGATGTGTTAGTGACACCCTTATCAACCCTGGTAGCCTTAGGAGCACCGTCATCGCCACTAGAAGGAACCTGAAGAACATCTCCATTTTTGTGAAGAGAACCTTTGCTTGTATCCACGCCTGGAGTTTGAGATTCACGACTAGATCCGCCACCATGAGGTAGGAACAAATGTTGATTAGGAGCGTTGAAAGCCATATTGATCTAGGAAAAGTCGATTCTCCCGAGTCATTAGAACCACCTCCACCTATATCCTGGGTAGTACCGCCCCAACAATGCCACCATCGGATCCATGCCTGCCACCCTGGTTAGGGATTTTTTTGTTTAGGGTTTTGGCAGAGAGCGGAGCATGCAAGCAACCATTATTTTGTGTTCTTTATTTTTGTGGAGCAGATAGCGGAGAAAGCTTCAAAATTATTTATTCCATATTCTCATCTCATAAGCGAGATAATTATGTTGCTCGGAAAACAAAAGTTATAATACAACTTGAAATTGAAGAAATATGGAATTTAGTTGATGTGATCATTTTTTGAACTAATAATGATGTTGTTATACAAAAATGTTTGACATAGCCAATCACAAGGAAAATTTGATCATGTTACTTGGAGTTTCAAATGCTCGGTGCAACGCCACATTCATGATCCTAAAATTCCCAAGGAAACATGGGATAAACCGAACACATTTTATGAGGTAAAAATGGGAATACCATCCTCCACCTATAGAATCAATTGCATTATCTCAAATTGATGCCTTTAAGGCATGCTTTGCAACTTTTGGGCGTCACTCCAAGCATTGGAATTGGAAGTGACAAATGAATCTCTTGCACCCATCATCTTGAGAGCACTACATCCCTCATACATGATCTTTGTGATCGCTTTGAATGTTATGGGACAAGTACCGACCTTTGACAAGTTTTTGAACATGTTACAATAGGAAGATTCCATGAAAATAATAGTAGAAGAAGAGGGACATGATATTGATTCACATCAAAAGGGAAAATACCCATGAAGTATTACAAACAATAGAAGAAGAGTAATTAGAACAATCAACCAAGGAACAAACAACAAAAGCAATGTCTCATTTTTGATAAAAATGGACACAATTTGAACAAATGTTGGTAAAATGAATTCCAACAAGGACCATCTAGTGACAAGAATCCTAATAGCTGATTTTCATCACAAGGACAACAAAACTACTCTTAGAGAGAGAAAAATTTGAAGAAAAAGAAACCGCAACAACAAAGCAATATCTCTAATGAGGAAGAAATACCCATGATGAGGTCTTTTTATATGTTAAAAATCACATGAGGAATCAAATTCACATAGTTCTATCTAGTATGTTGAATTGGGTTTAACTTGACACATGAATGGAAGAAAAGATTGGTTCTTCTAAGTATGAGAGACATGCCCAACAAAAATCATGTTTTATTGGCCAATGATACCTCTTACAATGTCTAAGGAATTAGAAACATTTCATTACCTCTTTTAACACATGATTGCAAAATCATAGATTCCATATAGGCTCGAGTCTCACCAAGAATTTATTCTTTTTAGTCAACTACTAGAGCACACCACCTACTCTCTAAATTCCCTAAATGGAACATATATGATTGTTACCAAGAGGCTAATAGAGTGGTAAAATTCCTTGCAAATCATGGGGCTTCACAAACAATAGAAGAATTGATTGATAATCAGGTTGAGGCATGAAATGGACTATGGGATTTTATTTTGCATGACTTACTATCCACTCACACAAATCACCAAGTGGACAATGACTACTTGTATCAAATTTAAACTCATCATTCTTCCTCACGACTTGGATATCAATATCATACCCTTTGTTTTTGCATGCTCCAAGGATGAAATAAAGCTTGAGAAGAGGTAAATTTTTCCTTGATGAGTAATTTTTTTGAATTGTTGAGTCTTCTGATTTAGGAAGCCCTAGATTTAAAAACTTTGGGATATGCCATGAATGCAAAATATCAATCATCAATTGAAACCAAAACACATAACATTATAGATCTTCCTCTAGGGAAGAAGCTAATCGATTACATATGGATCTTTAAAATGAAGTACAAAACATATTCCATTGTTGACAAACATAAGGCAAGGCTCATAGAAAAGGGGCATACTCGAAAGAAGACACGATTATGAGGAGACTTTTCTCCCACAACTAAGATCAACTATTATAATGATATTTTATTTTGTAGCTCAGTTTGGTTGAAAAGTACACCTGATGGATTTAAACAATGTCTTTTTAAATGAATATTTACATGATGAAGTCTACATGACTCAACCAAAATGTATTTTCATACTTGGAGAAGAAGAAAAGGTGTGTAGAATCATCAAGTCAGTGTATGGTCTCAAACAAGATCCTCAGGATTAGTGTATAAATATTGATGAGCATTTCATTCATCATGGATTTCAAATAAATCCATATGAACCCAATCTCTACCTCAAAAAAGATTGGCATTATCATTTTTGTTGTTTATGTTGATGATCTAATCATCACTAGCAATTTAGTGAAGATGATTAATGCAAAAGAGAAAGATCTTAATCAATCGTTCAACATGACATATCTCAAGCTATTGCACCACTTTCTAGGTTTGGAAGTATGGAAAAAGGAGCACCACCTTTTTTGTCCCAAATGAAATATGTTAAGACATTACTTGAGAAGTTTCAAATGATGGATAGTATTACCATTTTCCACACCCATGGAAACAACTTTATTTATTTCATGATGATCCATCACCACAAGTAAATGCCACTCTTCATCGACATTTGATTAGGAGTCTTATTTACTTAACATATACTAGGTTAGACATATGCAATGTTGTTGGTTATCTCTTGTGGTTCATGTAAGGGACGATAATATGTCACTAGAAAGAAGCAAAGTGAATGTTGAGATATATTAGAGGAACCATGGATTTTGGCCTAGAATATAAGAAAAATGATCAATTCTTCTTGATAAGATATTCAAACTTAGATCATGTAGGTAATATTAATGAAAAAATACACTTCAAGATACATATTCTCTTTGGGATCTAGTCCATTATCATGGGGGAGAAAGAAACATATATGTTTTATCAATCTTTCATTGAAGCATGATATTGTATTCTAGGAGGAGTTTTCTGTGAAACGATATGATGATCAAGCGTTGCATACTTGAATGACTAGGTGCACCACATAAGAAACCAACCATCTTGTATGTTGACAATGAAGGTGTTATCAAACTTGTTCACAATCCAATGTTTTGCGAACAAGCCAATCAAAATGAGGCACAAGTACATTTCATATGCAAACATGTTTTATAACACAACATCTAGTTCCATTTTTTCCCATAAAAAAACATGTCTAGATGTCTTCACAAAATCACTTGCATGAGATAAATTTGAGGCATTTAGAGAATCTCTCTCTTGTTCACTTGAGACAATAATGAATTAAGGGAGAAATGTTAGAATAACTTAGGGGCGATTAATTCACTACAATCAAATAAAAATTGTTAACTCGAGTGATATACTCACGAAGGTGGTTAGATTGTTAAGTTTTTAAAATTATTTTATGCTTTGTTATTTAGTTATTCTCGTAATTATTGTTTGGGAATATTGTTTCCTAATATGCAAGTTTTATTCCTAATTTCTAGGAACTTGTTAAGGGTGTACAATTCTCATAAAAATTACATCCTAATAGTAGGTTTGTAATGACTATTTTACATTTAAAAAATCTTATTTGCTATATTTCAATGCCATATGCATGCTCCCTATCATAATACAAGACAAACGGAAGGGGCGGAGCCCCCTAAGCCAATAACATTTTCCCTCTTTGGAGTCTTCAAAAACGTTTTTGGATGTCAACTTCGACCAAAAATAAAACTAGATGTGTTTTTTGTTTTTCATTTTTCGTTTTTTTAACACAATTTTTTGCACCACTGGAACATTTCAATGCAAACATAGCAAATTACGTGTTAAAAAATAAAGGCCCTTTTGAAATGAAAGCCACGCCAATGTTGTTTTGAAACTCGCAGAAAGTGAAGAGTGAAATGGTGGGCGGTGTGGTGTAACTGAGGCGGTTTGGAGAGGATCCAATGCAATGCGGGTAGTCGGTGGCAGCTGAATCCAGATGAGCAATGCACATTATAAATTAGAGGATGCGAAAAAACCTTTGAATGCAGGCCGGCAGATGCAAAGACTTGATGGTATAAAATCTTGCAAGAAAACTCAACACAGACGTCAAGTCTGTATGCAATGTGAATCCACGCCAAGTCAAGACGAGAAATGCAGGATGTAATTCTCCAATTCCTATTGCCAAGTTGATTCAGATCCAGATCAAAAAACTCAATTACCAATACGATGCGGTCATCTCAATGCAGGTTGGAAGGAATCTGATGCTAATATGGTTGAGAGTTCAGGGTACCTTCTGGATGCAGCTGGGATCCAATATCATATCTGATGCATAGTGCACAAGCGAAACAATGCAAGCTCAGAATTTGATGAAAGAACCCAAAGAACTATACGGCCTGGTACGGAATGAATATAAAAACTCCAAAATAATAGCGTATAAACTGGCTAAAATTCTTCAAACCAAATATTCTCAACATCTAAGGAAAACCGAGAAAAGGTGTGGTCATCCCCCAACTTGCCACTCACAAATCCATAATTAATCATAAGCTAATTGATACACAAAAAGAATATGGGAAAACTCTTAAATTTGAAGCCTAAACTTGTTCGATACCAAATGAAATACAAAAGGATGTTAATCTTTCGACTTTTAACAAATTGATGATTGTGTTTAAGGTTTTTTTGCAAATTCAAGTGTAAGTTTGGAAGATGGCACTAGAAGTGACCCACCTTTAGACTTTTTTTGGATCACTAGGGCAATGCCCCTTTAATCGTTTCTCGAGTTCCATCACCTATCGCTAGTTGAGATCCTTCTCCGAGGGCAGAGGTCGTCGGCATAGTAGCTCTCGCCGCCTCGTGCAACTATTCTAGGTGGGGCTCTCCTCGGCGCATCGGGAAGGGTGGGCTCATTGTCTCATTGCCATCACACCTTGTTGCCGCCATCCAATAATAGCAAGTTCTCTTTCTTTGGCATTGGCTATTTCACCGCCTAGGGACAGAAAATGAAATATCCTTGTGGGAGATAACTTGTAATTTTCAAATTAATAAAAATAACATCAAATGAAATTACGATTTTTTTCAGGGTTTAGGACAATGTCTTGAAAAATAATGATAACTTGCAAACCACTTGTCCAAATCACATGAAATTTTATAGAGAGATTGTTGATATGATAACAAACACTAGAAAAATATTTTTGGATTTTTTCGAACAATAAATAATCGCAATAATTTTTAGAATACCTAAGCTACCTGAAATATTTCAAAAATTCATAACTATCTGAATACAATTGATAAAAATCTGATTTTTGGAAAATAACATCTACAAAATATATGGAAATGATTCCAACCTCAAAACCTGAAAAGGACACTTGGAAACCCTAAGAAAACCTGCTGCAATCTCCTAGGGTTGACGTCAGCATAGGGAAGGGCTGGAAAATCCCTCAAATCTGCTCCAGAAGTTGCGCCAATATCTTCTCAGGGTTGGAAAAATATTCTGATTGGCTGAAAGTGGAAAACCCAGTAAATAATTCCCTTCTAGAACTGAATCCACCTCTGAAAACCCCTAAACTTGGTTTGAAAACTTTGTAGCTCTGTTTGTAGATCCGGTCTATCAAATGCTCCACAAATAACAAACTAGGGTGTATCTTTCACCACCGAAGAGAGCTCTGCTAGCTAGGTGTGGATCTTTCACCACCGAAGTTAGGGTTCATGTGGGATCTTACTCCACAAGATGAAAATATGCAACCAACAATGACTCCAATGTCATAAAAGAACGAGTGTATGAATGACCCTTCTTCTCCCTAAGCATCACCTTTTATAACTTTCCAATGCAACAAAGGTCCTAAGGAACCCTAATTGACCCCCTGGGGGAAACCCGAATGAACATAAAGTAACTTAAGTTACTTTTTCCCTCCTAGCGCCAAAAGTGACTTAGGTGACCCCAACGAAGGAATAGAATAATAAAGTGCCATGAGTCCCCCTCAACGAAAAAATATAACAATAATTCCCACCAAGGCCCAATACTAATGTCAATGATAAAATATAACATAAAGCAAGGTGGTAATTAGACATCCATACCCAATAGCCTCCAACGTCATTAGCCCCTTGGGTATGACCAAGGCTAAGACTAAAAAATGGCCGTTAGGCCCTCGGTGAAGGAATGGGGACATTACAGTCCTCCCTTCCCAAAATTTGCTTGTCCCCAAGAAAATGCAAACTAGGATGTTGTAAAATCTTCTCTCCCTCCCAAGTAGCATCCTCAAGTGGCAAGTCTCTCCACCGCACTAAGTACTCTGTGATCACCTTGTTCTTGAGCTTCCTTTGTCTCACCTCAATGATAGATTCTAGTTCCAAGACTAGCTTCCCCTCATCGTCCAATGGTGGAAAATCCATAGAAGGCACAATATGCTGTCCTAGTGCCTTTTTGAGGCATGAAACATGAAAACATTATGTATCTTGTTGTGTGAGGAAGCTCCAACTCATATGCAACTGCCCCAACCCTTTGTGCTATCTTGTATGGTCCATAGAACCGTGGTTTCAGCTTCTCGGCACCGCTCTGCTTAAGTGAGGATTTCTTGTAGGGCTGCAAAAGTAGGAAGACTAAATCTCCCACCTCAAAATACCTCTCTACCCTGTGCCTGTCTACATAAATATTTTGTTGATTCTGTGCTTTCTGAAGGTTCTCCTTGAGGGCCTTCAAAATATCCTGGTTCTCCTGTAACCAATCACAAGCTTTGGGAGCTCAGCTATCTGATAATACTAAGTCTGTGAATGATGTAGCATCATACCCGTATAATGCCCGAAAAGGAGTCATGCCAATGCTCATCTGGTAGGTGGTATTGTAACAATACTCACCCATGTGTAGCCATATAATATATGCATGATGATGTCCTGTCATATAGATATGCAAATAGCCATCTATCCGCTTATTGAATATCTCTGTCTACCCGTCCATCTGTGGATGATAGCTAGTGCCAGGAGTCAATTCTGTACTTGCAAGTCTAAAAAAATCCTACCAAAAGGTGCTCATGAATTTTTCCCCTATCACTGACAATGTTTTTATGTAAACCATGAAGCCAAAAAATACCTGTATAGAATATTTGAGCCACATGTGGTTCCTTATACCCCTTAGACATAGAAAAGAAATGGGCATACTTGATTAATCGGTCAACCACCACATAAACGCAATCATGCCCATGTACTGAGGGAATCCCTCTAATAAAATCCATGGATATGCTCTCCCACTTCGCTCCGAATATGATGAAGGGCGTCATCCTTCAACCCTTTCCATGCAAATCTCTCCATGTAGGTCTTAAAATACCCAATATGTCCTGCTAAGAGTATATCATACACTATTCGAAGGATCTTCTCCTTCATCTTGGATTATGGTACAAGGAAAATAATTTCCTTGTAGTATATGAGGTCATCAAATATCTTGTACCTATCATCCTGAATAATGCCATCCATGATCTCACATGGAAACTAATTTTGGAATATTAAAAAAGTATGCTAGCCTTCCAATCTTAAAAAATCTCATACATAGAACTAAGCATAGAGGTAAGGCGAGGTCTCCTAGAGAATGCATTAGCAATAATATTGTTCTTACCTTTCATGTACTCTATGTCGAAGTCATATGTTTGTACCTTGTTCACCCATCTTTCTTTGGCGATCATTGAGATCCTTCGCGCCTGGAAAAACCTCAAAGCGCTTGATCTCGTAAAACCAAAATTTGCTTCCCACAAAGTACTCATTTTGATATCATAGTACACGATGAACAATGTTAACTTCTTATATTTAATACTTTACTATGATTTTGAAGGAATTATTGTGCATATGTTTGTTATTTTTACCTTGTTAATTCTTCTTCAAAATGGCTTAAATAGATTTTGTTTGTGAAACATTAACTACACTTTTGAAAGAGTATGTGTTGAGTTATAACAGAAGCGCAAGACTTAATTCATGCACCGACACAGGACTCTAATTAATGTGTTGGCGCAGGAATCACCTCCGTGTTAATAGGGAACTCAGAGTACCACATCCAGATCATCCAGGTCATACCATGATTCTCCAAAGTAGGAAATTCACACATACATGCAGATCATTCAAATGATTAGAATCATAGCTGGAAGCACCATATCTTGTACATAAGTGGTGTCATTAACTCAACAAACATTTCTACCCAATTTTGAGGATGAAGTACCCCAAACTAAGCTTTGTTGTCATCAAATTCTCTCAATCAATTATGAGATGAAAATATTTTAGTAGTGATTGACTCCTTCAAAGGAGCCAATCACGGATTTCCTCTTCAGTTGTCATGAATGATTCCAATTTGAACACTTTAAGGACTACCCTTTATTAATGTATTTCCCAAATAGATAGCCATTGTTTCAGTTAGCATTTAGTTAAGTAGACTTAGTCATTTGGAATAACTAGTTCTCTCCTAATAGAACTAGAACATCTCTTGTATAAAGAGATCTTGTACTTAGATTTAGTGGTTCATTTTCTAGTCATTTGATTCATTGTAACAACACATTTTCAATTCAATAAAGATAACAGATTCAGGGAAATTTCTTTTGTTTAAGTTCAAGTGTTAAACCTGATCGAAGGAAGGAGCAAGGGCCACTCCTAACCAACGAAAAGGGAGTTTACATTTATTTCCTTTCTATCTTTATGAATGCATTTGATGTTTCCAACAGTTATTTCATTACTTTGATGCATATGTGTTTCCATGATCAATGATTTTTCAATTTTGTCTTTTGTTTTAGTTTTCTTTTCAAGTATTTTATTTTGTAATCACGATCAGTTCAACAATTTCTTAGTTTTTGTTACTAAAGTACGTATTCGTTCCTACTGTTTCCTTTGTTGCAAATAATCATGGACACCACCTGGATTGACATAATAATATGATTAAAGTATGAGCATCAATGACACTCGTCACTTTTTGGTGCATTTTCAGGGAATTCAAGGTGTTATCAAAGGTTAAGGTGCTAGCTAGAGGTACTACTTGTTTCTGGTAAGTTTCCATTCAAAATATCATTTTCCATAACTCTTTCTTTTCAAAAGATCATAAGACCTTGTAGTGATAATGAGAATCCTCTGAGTTGGAGTATGTGGAACACACACAATTGAGTTTAGTACTAATAGCTAGGGAACCATTTTCAATATGATAGGATTGTATGTTTAGACCTAGAGACCATAGAGGTAGATTCATTAGATTAAATCCTCAAAACCCCCACAAAACCAGCCTGTGGAACAACTTGTTGACCAAGGAAGAATGGTGATGAAGTACATAACCCCAATGGTGTAAACAATGGAGATCCTCCATTGGAAGACATTTACCTACCCTATTGAACTAGATCCTAATGAAGATGCTCCTATGAAAAATATATCCCCATCAATTCTACCAACTTTCCGGGATTAGTTTTAGAGGACCCTGATCAATTCCTTTTTGAGTTTAAAGTTTTATGTCAAACATATGACTACACTTCTGATAACCAAAAGCTTAAACTATTTCCCTCTACTCTAAAGATGCAACTATGAGGTGGTTTATGGGTTTAGGCCCAAATTCCATTCATAACTGGGAAGAAATGGAACAAGCCTTCCTAGACAAGTATCAAGATTACTGTAGAGTGAGGGATAGGAAAGAAGAGCTCTTTTAAATTCAACAAAAGGAAGATGAAAGTGTAGAAGATTACCTAGATCGGTTCCTTTTCCTACACAGAAGGTGTGGAACTGGCTTGGATATTAACCTACTTAAAACTTTATTTCTTAAAGGGTTGGATGAAGACACACAAGAAGCATTCAATTTAATGGGAAAGGGAGACATGAACAAGTTAGAGTTCATAGACATTATTGACCTCTGTAGGAATTATTCTCAAACTCACCCCAATCTGAGAAGACAAAAGGTAAAATGGCTAATGGGGACCTATCCAAATTAAGGGAAGAAATTACAAATTTGAGAACAAACCTCTTGGTTCAACTCAATACAACTATGGATAGAGAGAAGGCTAGGAACACAGAGCCTTTGTTCATTTACTACCCAAGATGTAGAGCTAAACATGGACTTAAGGATGTCCTTTGGATAAGATAGAAATTTGTCTTCTCTGTGAACTTAAGCATGCCACAAATCAATGTGGACTACTTCCCTTGCTAAAGAATCACCTAAAACAAAGCAACCAAGAGGAATTTGAGCTGAACTATATGGCTCAGAGGCAAGGAGGACAATTTCAGCCAACCAAAATCAGCCCTACATCCCAAAATCACAATGGAATCCAAATCAATGGAATGCACCATGGCCATACCCACCACCTTGGGTTCAACAAGCCCACAAGAATGGAGACCAGTGGAACACCCACCAACTTATTATCAACAACCTTGGGCTCCACCTCCAAACATTCCACCATATCAACAATAATACCAACAATAGTGGAATGCACCTCAAGGATCTGGGAAACAATACTATAATCAAAGAAGACCTCAAGGCCAACAAAACCTATGTTGACTGGACCCACCAATGCTACCCAATCTATCAACCTTGCCCAACCATATATTCCTACACAAACTGTGGCCAATCCTAAAAATGTGAGGCAAGGAAACCCAACGTATACTGTGGAATCTGATAGGAATCCCACAAAGTAAATTTAGTGGATTGTAAAATATTTTGTTGCATTCAGGAAGGTTGTATCAAAACCTTCCTCTCCTGTGATAGAAGAAATACCAGAAGAAACAAAAAAACTAGAAGAAGCAACCTAATCCTCTGCAGAGAAACTCCTCCACCAAACAAAGACATTCCTTTTCCATCTAGGCTTTCTGAGAAACCAAATATTGTAGTTCCTAATAAATCAGAGTTCAATTAATCCAAGGATTGAGGAAGTTAAGTATCAACATTCCCCTATTGCAAGCTCTTAAGGAAATCCCTGAGTTAAACAAAACAATTAAAGAGCTCTGTTTCAAGGCTCCAAGAAGAAGAAAGAACCAACCTAAAACCATCCATGTTGATGGAAAGATAGCTAGTATTTTGGAAGGGAACATTCCCCCTCCTAAATATGGAGATCCTGGAAGTCCTCTTATAACAATCTGCATAGGAGAAGTCCAAATTCCTAACATTTTGATTGATCTAGGAGCTTCCATCAATGTAATGACAACATATATACTTATCCACATTATCACTTCCTGAACCACAGTCTACATCTATAGTCTTGCAGAGATGGAAGACCAGTCTGTAAACAAACCCAAGGGAATAATAGAAGATGTCACCATTACCATCGAATCCTGGGACTATGTGGTAGACTTCATGATCATAAAAACAAAGAATAGGAAAATTGGGTACCCCATCATCCTAGGACACCCTTGGTTAGCTACAAGTTTATTCCCTTATTGATTATAAGACATGGAACATGGTGATCACTAATGGGTAGGATTCAAAGAAATTGTCATTATACCCTTTGCTAAACCATTTTCCATAGACAACCAACAAGGGTCTCAAGATGATTCTGAAATTCTGATGATATCATCTCCTCTCTTTGTATGGTAGTAATTCAAGAGCACTTAAAAAAATTCAATGCAATTACATGACCACACCAGTACTACATAGTTTTTAGTCCTACACCTAAGTCCTACACAAAATTCAACTCGAGTCCTACATTGAACTCTTGCGTTGATCCTTCCTTCTTCTAGTCCTGCAATACAACAAACTGAAATAAGAAGTGATTTCTTGGATGAGGATAATAAGCCCATTATCTGTCCATTTTGAAAAATGTAGATCTTACTGAAACGGTTTTCCAAAACATCATTTATGTTCACAAGTTGTTGCCACACAAGTGTCCATTAAATGCACTCTTAAGAGAATACCCTATAGTGGATTCTATCCACCCACAAACTAAACAATTACCTGTTCTTCCTGGAAAATCTTGACAATCAATAGTTGGTTGATTGAGCAAGAAGAAAATACCTTTTTAAACTCCTCTTCTCTCATCCCCAAGAATTTTTCTTGGGAGTATAGTGACATGAAGGGTATTCACCCTAGTATTTGTACACATCACATTTATACCATTGATTCCAGACTAGTCAGACAACCTCAAAGAAGGATAAACCCTTGCTTTAAGGGATATTGTGAAAATAGAGATTGAGAAAATTTTAAATGTAGGATTCATTTATCCAATCTTAGATAGTTAATGGGTTTCTCCATTAGTCATAGTTCCTAAAAGAATGGGAAATGGAGAGTTTGTGTGGACTATAGGGAATTGAACAAAGCCACTCATAGGGATTATTTTCCATTACCTTTTATAGACCAGGTTTTAGATAATCTATCTAGTAAAAGATACTTTTCATTCCTTGATGGGTTTAGTGGATACAACCTAGATAACAGTGGCCCTGAAGATCAAGATAAAACAACGTTTACCTGTCCTTGGGGGACATTTTCTTACAGGTGCTACCTTTTGGATTATGTAATGCCCCTGCTACTTTTCAAAGAGCCATGTTGGCAATATTTTCTACCTCACCCATGATTGTGTGGAAATTTACATGGATGATTTCATGGTTTATGGAGCAACATTCCAAGAGGTGGTCAACAATCTAGATAAATTCCTTGCTCATGTGAGAAACATCAGTTATCTTTGAATCATGAGAAATGTTTATTCATGATGGAACAAGGTATAGTGTTGGGCCATCATGTCTCAATAGAAGGAATTAAAGTTGACCCAGAAAAAGTCAATATCATTGTAAAATTACCATCACCTATAAACCAAACTGAAGTAAGAAGTTTTCTTGGTCATGTTGGTTACTATCGAAGGTTCATTTCAGATTTTAGTAAAATTGCTTCTCCATTATTTTCTCTTCTAATGAAGGATTCTAAATTTAAATGGACAAAAGCATGTCAACAAGCTTTTGATGCAATCAAAGACAAGCTAATAAGCACACCAATGTTGAGAGGTCCTAATTGGAATTTACCCTTCCATATTCAAACAAATGCCTCAAATGAAGCAGTAGGTGTTGTCTTGGGACAAAGAAAGAGGAGGAGAACCTATGCACGCCATTTACTACATTAGTAAAAATATTTCCCCATTGAAAGAAACTACACAACAACTGAGAAAGAATTTTTGGCAGTAGTTTATGCAATCAACAAGTTTAGACATTATATTACAGGATATGAAGTGATTGTACATACTGACCACTCTACCATCAAATATCTAATGAATAAACCTTTAGTGCATGGCAGGATTGTGAGGTGGTTGTTGCTACTACATGAGTTTAACATTAAAATCATTGAAAACCAGGTAAATCAAATGTGGTAGCTGATTTTCTTCCAGACTTACCACTTTAGAAGAAGAAGAACAAGTCAATGATGATTTTCTCAGATGAGCATTTGTTTACACTTTCTACTACCTCACCTTGGTATGCAAATATGGATAACTACTTAGCTACAGGAAGTTTCCAAACTTTTTCACACTCAAAGCAAAGAAAGAAACTAATTAAATAGAGTGTAATGTATACTTGGTTAAATGGAATTATTTTCAAATGTGGGCCTGATCATGTCTTACGCAGGTGTGTTGCTGAAGATGAAGTGTTTGACATACTCAGAGCATGCCATGATGAGCCATCAGAGGGCATTATTCAGTTCAAAGGACCATTCATAAAGTTCTTGGAGCTGGTTACTTTTGGCCTTCCTTGTTTAAGGATGTCAAAAAGTATGTGTGGAGGTGTGATCAATGCCAGAGGATGGGGAAACCAACATTCACATCAGAGATGCCACTTCAGCCACATAGGTTGTATTGGAACCATTTGAAAAATGGGGGTGGATTTCATTGGACCCATGGATCCAACTTCCCAAGGAAAATAATACATCCTAGTTTGTATTGATTATGTTACTAAGTGGGTTAAAGTTCAAGCACTACCACATGCAAGGGATGAGAAAGTTGTAGAATTTCTTTATGAGCATATCTTTCAAAGGTTTGGAGCACCAAGATCCATTGTGTCAAATCAAGGACCACAATTCATGTCAAGGGTAATAAGTTATTTTGTAGAAACATATCAGTTGAAGCATAAGAATTCATCTCCTTATCATCCACAATCTAATGGTCAAGTGGAAGTTACTAATAGAGAGCTGGAGAACATACTCACTAAGAAAATGAAATCTCAAGGAATAATTGGGCCCAAAAACTACCAAAAGTAGTATGGGCTTATAACACTACTTGGAAAACAACAACGATATTTACTCCCTATGAATTAGTTTATGGTAAGAATCCAATTCTACCTATAGAATTTGAGATTCAAACCCTCGAGAAAAAGTAAAGTGGGCATTGATTTGATAGAAGCACAACATGCCAAAATCACTCAATTAAATGAACTAGATGAGATTAGATACAATGGTGTTACATCATACTGAGATCATCCAACAACAGAGACAACTCTGGCATGACAAGACAAAATAGATAAAGCCAAGGAAATTTCAGGTAGGAGACTAGGCTTTGTTATTTGATTCAAAGTATAAGGATTTTAAAGGTAAATTACAGATGAGATGGATGGGCCCATATCAAATTGTAGAGGTATTTGACAATGGGACTATCCAATTGGTTCCAATAGATGGAAAAGGAAGGTAATGTTGGTTAATGGGCATAAATGAGGTTGTACCATAAACCAACATCAAAAGAAGAGTTTCAGAAGGCAATTCAAGAAGATTCAGATCTGAACTATGTGGGAAAAATTTCTTTTCCCAACACAACTCAAACCTGATCAACCATCCACTAAACAATAAAGAGGGGGTGATTGAAAACCAGTGATGGTGGTCATCCTCCTCTGAAGCATTGGCTGAAAACCAACAATGGTGCCAATGCTTCAAAAAAAAAAAAAAAAAAAAAAAATACATGAGAGAGGACCAAAACCAGAAATGGTGGTCATCCACCCCGAATCTGATCATCAATAAAGGAAGTACCAAGTACGAAGGGAGCATTACATCATCATGAAAAAGTGGTGGAGATTTGACAAGCTTAAAATTTGAAAATGGCGAGGCGAGATTTGACAAGTTTTAATGACAAGGTATGCACAATCAATTCATTTCTTAAAAGTAGGATGGTTTTAAATTATAAGTTGATAATTATTGAACATCATGCACCTTGATTACCATTTACTTTACACGCT
The DNA here is from genome assembly GCA_018340775.1 of Taxus wallichiana var. yunnanensis. Lineage (NCBI taxonomy): Eukaryota > Viridiplantae > Streptophyta > Pinopsida > Cupressales > Taxaceae > Taxus > Taxus wallichiana. The sequence goes on from CM031238.1 coordinate 296,239,756, forward strand.
TCTCAAATCCCAACTAAATCCATAATTCAATTCCCCATAATGTTCACACATGTCCAATCACCTCAATTACCACCTCGGGATTTTAGCATAATTTTCCCAAATTCGGTTATATTTCTTGCATGCTAAGTTCATCCCATTTCCACTTTCCAAATTAAACCCTTCCACTCCTTGCTACTATCGCTCTACAAAATTTTCCACTTCCAATCTTGCGCCTTCATCCATATTTTCTATCTACTCATAAGTTCTAAGAATGGGGCCTAGGTTGCGACATGAACCCACCAACTCTCTGAGCTTTTGGTTGATACTAAGGCAGTTGAAATTTTTGAAAGTGTGGGATGGTTGGATTTTCTATTGGCATATGAAGAATTCAACATTTCAATGACTAAAGAATTCACAAGGAACATGGAAGAAGGGGAACTCTACTGTTAATGGTAAGAAATTCCCTTTTCTCCAACTATAATCAGTCATCTTTTTGGTTTACCTAATGAGGGGTTAGTAGTAAGTGATAGGACTATGTATCATGAAGTAATTAAAATATTTGCAGTTGGGAAGAAAGAGAAACTACAATTGGTCATAGATAATAAGGGAAAAGCAAAAGGGGTTAAAAGAATCACTATACCTGAACCTTGGGCTGAAATGGAAAAATGGTTGATTAAGTATTTTACATGTGAAGGGAAATATGAAATTGTATTGGGTCATGTGTTAAGAATGTTAATCCATCTTCGACATGGTCAAAACATACCTCAGTATAAGATTAATTTTCCACAATTTCTATATGAATCCATTTGTGTTGCTACAGAGAAATTTCATTTGGGGGCTCCATATTTGAAATTCCAGGTTTAATCCACTTAATATGCAAACATCATTTTGTTAAGAAGAGGCATGGGATGAAGAAATGGTTAAATTTTCAAAAATAATGTGCCCTGAATCCTATGGTGGTTAGAGAACAAGCCCCCTCTACCTCTGTGAGACCCAAGAAATGTCTCCAAACTTCAAATCCTACACCTACCCTCCATGAGACACCAATTGATAATCCCCATCCCATGAGGAACATGAAGCAACTGAGATAATGAAAACCCTGGTTCAAACCCCACCTATGTCTCCTAAAATCTAGTTTCTTTATCTACCCCTAAAATAGAAGTGGAGGTTGAACATTTTGTGCCTACAGCCATAGGGTCCCTTGCTAGAGATAAAGGAAAGGCACCTATGGAAGAGGGAGAACCTAGTTCTCCCCCTAGATTCTGATATTATCATGTCTAAAGTCCTTTCCTTGTCCAAAGTTTAGTTTGAGCTACAAATAGCTCAGAGAGAATCAACCAACTGCAATCCCTTCTAGAGGCCAAGGAAAATCACTTCTCCCAACAAATAGCTTCCAAAAGATCAAGAGATTCAACAACTACAGGGCACACTAGCATAACAAGAGGAAGCCACCCTTTAATTAAAAAAGGTTGTTGAGGAATGAGAAAAGAGAGTAACCTCCTTCAAGCTAAACCGAGGAGCTCAAATTCACTTACACATAGTTGCAAAAAAGTAAAAAAGAGAGAGAGTAACCTTTCCTCATATTATTGTTTTAAAAGGTATGGTCAAATGGATGGAAGAGTGCTATATATTGAGGGAAGTAGAAGAGGAGAATAAAAATTTGAAAGAAGAAAATCAATTGTTGAAATAAAATGTGTTAACAATAAGTAGACTCTATGATCAGTCCTTTCTTTTCGACCCCCTTCAAAATTTTATGCATTGTTTTTAAAAGAAAAGTTCTTCAAATGGAAAATATCAAGGGCTCGTGCAATGATGGATATAGAATTTGATGATGATAGACAATTTGTAGCTGCATATATTGCAACAAATGATGTTGAGAAAAATTTGTTATGTGAATTTTATGTTCATAAGTTTCTTCTCCCAAACAAATTGAAATTCCAATCAATCTTTATGTGGGAGAAGTGAAATTACGGTCTTTTGTTTCTACTCTCAGACATCAAGGGGAATGGAGAGATCATGTGGGAAGTATTTTTTTAGTCAGAATCCACCATTGGCCTCTTGATGAGGCATGATTTACTAGCCCCCTTCAAATTTTTCAACAGTTTTGTTCACAGGTGTACTGTCTATGTCTAGTAGACAGTACACAGATATTCTTCAGAATTGTGTCAAGAACTTCAGAGAACATGTGATCCCCACATTCAATGTCAATTTCCTTTCCTCCTAGGTACATATCAGTTACTTGCAGATCCATACAAAAGGAAAGAGGTCATTTCACCACAAACCTCGATGGTCATTAAAACGAGCAAAAGATATCTGCAAGATAATTTTGGACCTCAAAGAACAATGGATTGGAATGAGATACAAGCCCCCACTAGTCCTTGCACCCATGCCATGATGGAATTCAACAGATGACCAATCAGAGGATAACTACAGACTTGGAGGAATAATGTTATTTGATCATTTTGGATTTTCTAATACATCCTTGGATGAAACTTGGAAAAAATTTTCCAATGAATATAATTGTTCTAGGATTGTAGAGCAATTAAATGCTAGGTAGCAGAGGACCTACTAAACCTTTAGTCCGGGGAGTGATGAGCCCCATTTTGTGATGTTTAATCCATGTTTAGCCATATACCATTTTGATATCATAGTACATGATGAACAATGTTAACTTCTTATATTTAATACTTTACTATGATTTTGAAGGAATTATTGTGCATATGTTTGTTATTTTTACCTTGTTAATTCTTCTTCAAAATGGCTTAAATAGATCTTTTGTGAAACATTAACTGCACTTTTGAAAGAGTATGTGTTGAGTTATAACAAGAAGCACATGACTTAATTCATGCACCAAAGACAAGAGACTCTAATTAACGTGTTGGTTGCAAGACTCACCTCTCATGTTAATAGGGAACTCAGACACCACATCCATCCAGTCATCGACCTTGATTCTCCAAAGCAGGAAATTCACACATACATGCAGATCATTCAAATGATTAGAATCAAAATTGGCAACACCACCATATCTTTACATAAGCGGTGCCATTAACTCAACAAACATTCCCCAATTTTGAGGATGAAGTACCCCAACTAAGCTTTGTTGTCATCAAAATTCTCTCAATCAATTATGAGACAAAAAATCTTCCAAGATGATTGACTCCTTCAAAGGAGCCAATCACGGATTTCCTCTTTAGTTGTCACAAATGATTCCAATTTGAACACTTTAAGGATTTCCCCTTCATTAATGTATTTCCCAAATAGATAGCCATTGTTTCAGTTAGCATTTATTTAAGTAGACTTAGTCATTTGGAATAACTAGTTCTCTCCTAACATAACTAGAACATCTCTTGTATAAAAGAGATCTTGTACTTAGATTTAGTGGTTCATTTTCTAGTCATTTGATTCATTGTAATAATGCATTTTTCAATTCAATAAAATAGTAGATTTAGGGAAATTTTTGTTGTTTAAGTTCAAGTGTTAAACCTGATCGAAGGGAAGGAGAAAGGGCCACTCCTAACCAATGAAAAGGGAGTTTACATTTATTTCCTTTATGTATTTATGAATGCATTTGATGTTCCAAATTCATTATTTCATTACTTTTTCCTTTGTTATGATGCATATGTTTTTCATGATCAATGATTTTTCAATTTTCTAACTTTTGTTTTTTAGTTTTCTTTTCAAGTAACAAAGGAGTATTAATGGATGAGATTAATGGAAATATGAAAATACAAGAATGATACATGAAATCATTAACCCCTTAAGGTGATCAAAACCTATTGTGCTGATTTTGACAAAGAAAAATCCTTCTATAATGTATGTGCATAGACCCAAGAACCCCCTCAAATGTGTCAACATATTAGGTGATGGCCAATCCAATATCGCATGAATATTTTCCCTGTCAACCTTGACTCCACTTCCACCAATCACATATCCCAGATACAATAACTCTTTCATACCATACTCACACTTATAAGATTTAGCGTATAGTGAGTTAGCTTTCAACATACCCAACACCTCATCAAGATGTCTAATGTGATCCTCCCAAGTCCTGCTTTGTAGACCAATATGTCATCAAAGAAGACTAATACAAACTTCTGCAAATGGCGGTTGAACACATGGTTCATACAAGACTGAAATGTGGCCGGTGCATTAGACAAACCGAATGACATCACTAGAAACTCAAAGTGACCATAATGGCATCTGAAAGTTGTCTTATGCACATCCTCCTCTCTGACCTTGATCTGGTGATATCCAGATCACAAATCTATTTTAGAAAAATAGATTGCCCCCTATAGCTCATCTAATAACTCATCAATGCATGGCACTGGATACTTATTTTTGATTGTCTTCTTGTTTAATGCACGATAATCTATGCACATCTGCATGGTTCCATCCTTCTTCTTCACCAACACTACTGAAGAAGCAAAGGGACTAGAACTAGGTCTAATATGGCCCATATCTATGAGATCATGCATAGTCCTATCGATTTCATCCTTAAACCATCTGGGATGATGGTAAGGAGTCGTGACCACATGCTTGTTTTCCTCAAGCTCAATCACATGATCAAATCATCTATCCGGAGGCACACCTAGAGGTATATCACCAAAAAATACATTGTGCTTGTCCAATAAGCCATGGAAATCCACATGATACTCGATCGACCATCCTCTAACTTCTTGGTTCAAACCAAGCATTGTAGTGACCAATCCACCCCATCAGTGTCAGAACTCTTGATCCGCTTAGCCATGACAACCCTGGGTATATCTGTAGATAATCCCCTTAAGATCATGCTCCACCCATCAGACTTAAACTTCAACTCCATCCTCAAAAAGTTAGTCCATAACTCACCAAGGGAATGGAGCCACTGCACTCCAAGCACAAGGTTGGTCTCTCCAATACCAACAATATAAAATTCATCAGTAACTATATAGTTACCCATCGTAATGCTCAACTATGGGACTCGTTGTGTGCACCTCATAGATTCTTTGTTATCTATAAGCACGTTAAATCCCTCAAAATCATCTATTTGCAGACCTCATTTCTCAACCAATGATGCATCAATAAAGTTGTGGGTATCCCCACTATCAATGAGTACCACTACTTGTTGACCTTGCAAAACTTCTCTAGCCCTAAATTCCTTGTACCTTGGGGTACTAAATTTTTGGAAATAGTCTCCCGAGGGAAAGTCTCATCCTCCTGCTCAATACCAACATTGTCCAATGCATCTCCATCTCCATCACCATCACTCTCCTCAACTACCTCAATGAACTAGGCCTTTCCTTTTGCTGTGTAATCATGTACCAGAGCCTAAGGTGTACAAAAATCAAAACATAGTTTCTTTCACCTCAACGCATCTTGAACCTCTCGGGATATGCATAGCTTCTTAGCCATATCCTACCTGGGTGGAGGCACCTTTTTCTAAAAACCATCTAGTATAGATGGAGGTAACCTTGGCGGAATTGAGGTGGAAACCTCAAATTTGGAGTAGATAAATACATATCCCATGCTGTTCTAATGACATCATGCAATGAAGAAGGCTCAAATGAATTCACAAATCTTGCTAGTTCATCTATCAAACCTGTTATGAATAGTGAATTCAATCTCATCTCTGAAACATTAGGAACCATGACTGAAAACCTCGTAAAATATGTAATGTAAATGTTCAAAGTACTGCCTATCTCAAATGAGTCAACTCTCTCAAATATCTATCAGATCCCTTCACAAACTCCGCTCATCAATCTCTATGTGAACTCCGCATAGGTACCAATATGCATGTGACCCTGTGTAATAAGACCATGATGCCACCAATCATGTGCACCTCCCTCAAGATGTAGGATTGCAAAATTATTTTCATCCTCTTCATGCATGGGATTCAAGTCAAAGCATGTTTTCAAATTTTGAATCCATGATTGCATTGTACAATTATTAGAACCATCAAAGTGTGGAATGAAAATCATCCCAATCTCCTTTGTAGCTCGGAACCCGAATATGTTGGTCTCTCTTGGGCTTCTACCAATATTCATCTTGCAATACTCTAGGAATGATATTTTCTCCCGAAAACCTCACTCAAAGACTGGTATTTCTCCCAACAGGATTCCCCATCCAATACTTATTTTGGATGCCTCACCCGTGGAGCTTACGGATCCTTCAAGAAAGAGGGTTCTTGAAGTCCCAAAGGCATGGTAAAAGAGCAGGGAGACCGCTGCCATAAATTTCCACTTTCACCTCTTGAAGCTTGCTACCCCATATTATTGTTTTCTCCCCTATCTGCATGAGTCTCAAATCTACCATGTGCTAATGTTTGAGTCGGGCTGAAATAGAGATTAGTGGTCTCTTGTTGCTTAACCATATTGGTGAATAATTGTTTCATTAAGTTCACATTGAAATCTTCATTGCCACCCATTTTCTCAACCCAACAAGCTAGAGGAACAATAGCTCTGATACCACTGAAATATCCCTAGTGGGATATAACTTGTAATTTGACAAATTAATAAAAATAACAACAAATGAAATTCTGATTTTTCTAGGGTTTAGGACAACGAACTGAAAAATAATGATAACTTGCAAACCACTTGTCCAAATCACACAAAATTTTACAGAGAGCTTGCTAATATGATAAAAAGACTAGAAAATTATTTTTGGATTTTTCTGAACAATAAATAACTGCTAGTAATTTTCAGAATGCCCTAAACTGCTGAAATATTTCAAAAATTCATAACTATCTGAATACAACTGATAAAAATCTGATTTTTGGAAAATAACATCTACAAAATATATGGAAATGATTCCAACCTTAGAATCAAAAAGGAAACTTGGAAACCCTAAAAACCTATTACGAATCTCCTAGGATGATGTCACCATTGGGAAGGGTAGTAAAATCCCTCAAATCTACTCCAGAATTTGCGCCGTCTCCCCTAGGATAGAAAAATATTCTAATTTGCTAAAAGTTGAAAACCTAGTAAATAATTCCCTTCTAAAGATCGAATCCACCTCTCGAAAACCCCCGAAACTTGGTTTGAAAACTCTACAACTCTTTCTATAGATATGGTCTATCAAATGCTCCATAAATAACAAACTAGGGTGGATATTTCACCACCAAAGAGAGCTCTTCTAGCTAGGTGTGGATATTTCACCACCGAAGCTAGGGTCCTATGGGATCTTGCTCCACAAGATGAAAATATGCAACCAACAATGGTTCCAATGTCATAAAAGAGTGAGTTTATGAATGACCCTTCTTCTCCCCAATGACCACATTTTATAACTTTCCAATGCAATAAACGACCCAAGGAACCCTAATCGACCCCCACAGGATAAAACCACATGAACATAAAGTAACTTAAGTTAATATTTCCTCTCCGGCGCCAAAATTGACTTAGGTGACCCCTAATGAAGGAATATAATAATAAATTTCCATGAGTCCCCCTAAACGTCAAAATATAACAATTATTCCCACCAAGGCCCAATGTTAATGTCAATGACAAAATATTAGATAAAGCAAGGTGGTAATTAGACATCCATACCCAATAGCCTCCAACGTCATTATCCCCTCGGGTATGACTAAGGCTAAGACCGAATATGGCCGTTAGGCCCTCGGTGAAGGAATGGTGACATTAAAGAAAATCAAAATAAATAACAAAAGGAGGGCAATGATGCCATTGGTATTGGTTGGGAGCCCAATCCCGATGGGAAAAACCTTCCAAGAAGTGGGTGGGGCAAGCTTCAAGATAGAGATCCTCCATCTTTGGATCTCTTTATGGTTGTAACCTAATTGTTCACATTTTAATGATTTTGTAGTTGATTTTTTCCTTGTGGGATCTTTTTTTGTTTCCTGTACCTTCGGGTAAGTTTGAACTTAGGCATAATTCCATATCCCCTATTATTTTTTGTGAATAGTGGTACTATCTTATTTATCTCGCAATATAAGAACCATTTCATCAAAAATGATTTGAATTGAACAAAATAAGAACATGGTAATATTTCATAGTTGTATTAAATATAAAAATTCATATATATAGAATATCCTATTTACAAGGAGTCCTTAATTATCTTCCTAAATTATTCCATTCAAAATGGATGAGTTCTTTAACAACCCATTATTTCACACTTCCTATTTTAATACGTAAGTTGTTTAGATAACTCACATATCAAACAAATCACAATAATATATCTCACCCACATAATATTCTAATGTATGCACCGAACAATTAATTCAAACAAATAAAGTTTGACAGAATGAGGTAGGATTTGAATTCATGGAAATTTATTGATATATATTTCACAATGAATAAATTTCTCATCAACATATCTAACGCAATAATTATTGTAAATCTCGATCCACCATATAGATTTAACATGAATTTTGGGAAAAAATACAATTGGTTGATGTGACAAGGAAAATTGATAAGAGTCCACACACCACTTCTTTATTGATCGTCCACAAAATTACAAGGCCTCAATTGACCAAATAGAGTAAGTGGATATGGTAAGATAAATACCTATGCCCAAAGTGACACATTCCTTAACCATGGATTCCACACGTGGATTTTTGATGAAACATAAACAAAAAAAGAAAAAAAGTGGGGTGTGAAGTTATAAGAGCTCTTGAACATGGTGTTCTTACCTATTAGAAACATTATCAAACTTGATCAACATATTGTAAGTATATATGGTTTCAAAATATGAAACCCTCTCAAAGATTGTGTACTTTGTAGTGATATTCTTAGTTGCCTTCCTTTGAATAATAATGTGTTTAGGAAGGAAACTAAGAATCTAGGTCCTTATTATATCATAAAATATTTATATCAACATGATTCTTAACATAGGGCCTCTTAGCTTAGATATCACTTTGATTGTAGTTAACTTGATATGATGATTTTTCAAACACATCATGCATGATTTTAGTTTTTTTAAATTGCTCATCATGAATCTTACACTTCCATAGTACATTCTAGAGTTCGACATAACTAATAAGGTTTACATTAGATATTGGAGTCCCCAAATTACAGTTTAATTAAGTATTCAATCCATCCATCTTTCCTTAAACCATAACAAACTCGAAAAAATGTGATACGTAAAAATGGATTAATTATTTGACATGTCGAACCTTAATAAATATCCACTACTTGTAACATATTTATTTTATACTCTAGTTGTGTATTGTTCTTTATACCATGTATTAGATGAGATAGAATAGTAGACATTTTATCTCTTAGTATTACTTTTACAATGTTGTCATTTAGCATAGGTAAAAAGGAAATCAAATATAAATAAGACATTAAAATCTAATAAATACAAGAGATGTACAAAAATGAAGTAAAGAGATAAATAACAACCAAATCAATGTATGTGTTAGAATATATCAAGTGAGTAACATGACATTTTGAATCTATATATAAATAAGATAACAGAAAATAATAAGATGTAGAAGGAAATACTTGTGAGGAAGGCCTCTTTTATTCCCTAAGGTCCAAAAGCTTAAACTAATAAATATTGTTTTGAATATAGCACTAAGCAGTAAAATATACGAAGTTGGATATACAAAAAGATGATAAAAAGTGCGTTATTGTTAATTGAAAACAATATCAATCAAGGGGATGCAAGAGTGAACATGAAAAAATGGGAGTGAGGTGTCATGATGAAAATGCAATGTCCTTAGTAGAGATAAAACACCGTAATCAAAAGGGGATGAGTAGGATCTTTCAACATAGAAACGTTGAGGAGCATTGTTTTGTCAAGCATGTCTTGGGAAGACTAACAAAGTATGACAAATATTCCATATTAGTTATGAGATGCCACAAAACTAAAATGTTCCTAAATTTCCATAATGTGTTCCCCATAAACCTAATGGAGACATTTGCAAGTGTAATAATATGTACATGTGTGAAAATGAAGGAGGAAAAAATGGTGGATATATATCACATCGTCCCATTCTAACGATCTACCACACTCTAAAGGAATTTTTAATCTATTGTGACGTAAAGTGTGGAGTTTGATATTTCAAGTAGGATAGGGGACATTCCAATGATATGATAATGTACTATTTTATTCCGATTAGATTTTTAATTTTTAATTTTGAAATTTATTTTTATTATTTCTTTTGTTTTGAAATTTTTACATATAACTTTTCTAATTTTTTGTTCCTCCATAAAAATTTGGAATATTGACAATGGGTATTTTTGTCTAGTATTACACCCCATGTAATTTTGAACAACTCATCAAATAATTTAAACATTTTATGCCCATGATAAAATCTGCATGGAAAACTAATTCAGCTTTACTGGGAGAGCACTAACTTAGTGTTCTATGGATTCTCCTAACCCGTGGAGAAAAAGAACGAGAATCTCGTGGAATTAGGTGAAAATTGGTAAAATTTTAGTGTTGAGTGACATATTTTCAACATTTGTGGCACTAAGGAAGTAAGTCCCTTGTGAGTCAATTTCAATAGGTATACCACGAAGTTTCTTATCCATGGAAAATTGAATAAATTAACTAAGTTCAAAAGTAGCATAATAGTAACTTAGTGTTCCATAGATTAAATAATTTATAACATTCAATAGGTTTTCTCAAACCCGTGAAACAAAGTAAAATAGCCATATGGACAAAAGATGCGGGTCAAAGAGTTAGAACCTCGCGGATGGTGTGAATTATTTCTACTCATCAACAAAAGCAAGGGGGAAATTTGTAAGGTCCATGGAGGAGGAAAATTTGAAACGTTGCGGTGAAAGCAACGGGACATAGCGAAACCTACGTAAGATCTCAAATCCACGCTAGACTCCGAACCAGAGATCTAACTACCTCAACAACTAGAATTTAATGAAGTATGGCATCGTTCTGTGAAGTCTAATGGCGTGCAATAGACTCAAGGGGTCATGCTATGGATGTTGGCATCTATCTAGGGCACTATTCCTATACTACAAGTAAATTTTGCAATAATTCATAGCACTCACACTTATTCAATACAATTTCAAAGGGGATGGTTCTAACTCAACAATCCTTTCTCCTCTCTCTTCCTTCTCTTTCTTCATTCCACAAATTGTATAAGTGTAAGTTCTTGCACACTTTATAGGGGTTCTTCTCCTTTTTCCTTAACATATTTTTGATCTATTCTCTGTGAAACTCAAAATTCATGCTACCGACCTCTGTAACTTGCGAATGGTGATTTCATTGCCTCAAATCTGTATGTAAGCTATTGAAGATTGATTAATGCAAGTGTGGTTTAGTTCTTTCCTTCAAATACATTGTGTTTGATGTGAATATTTTTTCCTTTTACATATTTCATGTTCTATTAGTTATTTACATCCGAACTACATGCATTTTCACGATCCTAGCCTCGTGGATTTACATTTAGATCTTGGAAAGTTCCACCTTCTTTTGGTGTTATCACCGCCCTCGTTAGCTTAGGTGTTTCTTGCATCCATCTCTCCTTGGTCCCTTATATTTATTAGAGTAGGAATAGTTGTAGGAGTAGTTTTAGTGTTAGAAGTAGGTGGTGTTATGTGGGTTTTCAAAATCCATGTAACAAGGAAGTCAACCTTCTCCAAAGGTCTGTCTCAAGCCACAAGTCCCACACTTGGAGACAGTCCCATGTTGCCTCAAAATCAAGGATCTTCATGATTTAGGGCAGGGTGCAATTTTGAGCTCCAACAGTTTTGGCACGCCCAGTGGGATGCTTTGAAGGTCTTATTTCATTATTGCTAAGTTATAGTGTGTGACTTAGTGGTTTCAACCTTTTGAGGTAGCTCTTCAACACATATGTTAACTTTCAAGTTCAAACCTTTTGATATTGAGTAGTCCAAAGCCAATTTTAATGAGAAGAATATAGATAAGGAAAAGTGTAGCAAGTCACAAGCCTTTTGAATATTTCAGCAATCACACCTAGAAGAAGAAGAAGAAGAATAGTTCAAAGATTCACCATATCCTCCAAATAGAGATCTTTCTACTCCTCCCCATGGTAGACCCTTCTTGTTGTCCACCGAGTTTTAAGATCCATTACATTCATGGCACATCAAATAAATCTACCCTTTTTAGCTTCAATGGTGGTAGTCCCTTAACACTAAATTCCCAACATAACATACCAGTGTCTTCCCTTAAAAGTATCCCTTTCTTCACTTGTGAAAACCTCACTACCCGTCTTTGATCATATCCGGACGCGGCTAACGTGTGTTCGGCCTCATCTAGTTACGAAGATGATGTTACAATTAGGCTTCTTGTTTCCTTAAAGATAAAGAGCTCTAATGGCATAGAATCTTGAGACTGCTTCCATTCAAAATTGGGATGAGCTTGGCACAAATCTTTGTCAACAATTTGAGGAGAAAGAAGACAATATATTCTCGCTAGAGCTTCTTACAACAATCAAGCGATATCCAAATGAGATCATGGCATATTTCCACTTTAGATTCCAACAAACACGGGGTAGAATACCTATAAGAATAGAGAGAATAAATTGGATAAGGAAAGATAAAGAGAAATAAACATCAATCATTGACGAAAGCCATGAGAAGATAATGGAAGATGAATATATAGTTGAAGGAGACAAATGATGACAATTATTTTTCCTATTTTTAAGTAGTTACACAAAATATATACTAGACCTCCCTATCTTTAAACAGATTCATTGAATTTTTTAGGATATGGATATCTCTATTTTCAAAGGGATTTCTTTCAATTTGTGGGATCTCCTATTTTTGGAGATTTATTTGATTTTTTCAAATCTCCTTCGTTTTGTGAGGATTAATTATAAATTGTAGATATTTTTTATTATTTTAACTATAAAATTTATAAACCTTAATTCGAATGTCCACAAGAATTAGCAATTTTGATTTTAATAAAAGGTTAATAGAGTTATTAATTTTCTTCACTTACTAGATATTTTATTTTTTTCCTTTTTAAAGATAGGTTGTTATTTTACAATATCTACAACATATCCTTGAAACCTTGAAAAATTTGGGTTGATTCTCATCTACATCAAACAATAGGAAAGATATTACTAAGTTTATGGCTAACATAGAAAAAAATGATGACCTTGAATATATATCCAATGATGAATCTAAATCCTCAATAACTATTATCCGTGATAACCACATAAGGTTGTAGGGGAGTATAAATTTACTAATTTGGTTCAATAATCATGATGATGTATGAAAAAACAATGCAGGGGAATTTTCATTGTTGCTTGAGAGAAGTGATTACATACACTTCTACTTATAATGAGTTAAATTGTTTAGATTAGATAGATATTCCCCAAAAATGGAAATACATAACATGTTCTAGAATGACATATTTTTATAGAGAATTTATTCCATAGAAGAGTACTCTTTAAATGATGGGTGATATTTCTTAGAAGGTATAGGGATGAGACATACAAAAACCATGGACAAACCTAGACACGAATGAAACAATATCTATACAAATGAGTACACCATAAGTAGGATGGAAAAACATGATTGAAAAGTGGGGGAAAAAATAAATAAAACTATATAGCTGTTTAAAGGAAAAAAATATTGAAAACAATCCAATTCACACATCGCATTGGGAAAAATGGCCTAAAAGGATGCTCAAATGAATTTGTTTCATAATCTAGTTTTTTATTTAATATTTATTTAGTACAAAACATTTGAGCACATGGCAATTTAGAATGAATATAATTTCATCAAAAAGAATAAATTACATCAAATTTTAAGAATATTAGTATTCACATATGTTGTAATAAGTTAGGTGAGTGTGAAAATAATATTAATGGAACATCTATATTTGTAGAAATAATGACAAGTGTGATAATGTTGTTATAAATAAATCACATGAATATGATTTGTTGAGAGGTACTAGGGATATGAGGGATGTGCCTAACTCCACTAAAGTAGGAGATGAATAGGATCTATATGTATGTTCAACTATAATGAATAGTGATAATCAAGTGTTTATTGTAATTTTTATTATTTGCACTTTGACCAAAATCCATATTTGGTATCATAGTATGAATTATTTAAAGAGCAGATGAGAAAAATTCTTATGAAAATTTGGATGTAGGAATAGACTATTAAGGGCAACTCTAATGATTATTTAGTTTGCCAAGTTATATAAGTTTTTATTCAAGATAATTCTAAATCAAATTAGTTTCCTTTCTCTATGAATCTACCATAATTATAAATCTTTGTTTTTTAAGTTTAATGTGCTAAGTTGAAACATCATATCAAATGATTTTAAATAGTTTGAAATATATTTTATATGTTTCTTATATTCTATGTGTATCTAGAATCCACTTTGAAATTTGAGTCTACATTCTAGAAAAATTTGTGGAGCACCAAACTAATAAAGAAAACACTAACGTTTATATCTGTCATTAATTTGTCATATTTCCACTACATAGATCTATTTACACAAACTAATTTTTTCATCTCACCTACAAATATTTTCTCATGATCATATATTCTTTCTTATCCATGTGTATGTGCATGTCTAGTTTATGATCAAAAAAGGTGGCAAAACACAACCACTGTACATGATCAAATTGATCGTATTAAGTTTGGGGTCAAATTCAATGCATTTAGTAGATCCAATATTAAATTATATTTATATTTTTCAATTATATGTTCAGATATTTGTAATTTGTGTTGACCCCATAATTTTGGTTAAGTATAGAGTGACATGCATAAGGTAGAAATAAAGAGAAGGTGCACATGTGAAATTTTGGATTAGTGTGTGTATGGGAAGTCAAATAGGTCTCACACATCAGAAAAGATAAGGACAAGAAAAAAATCCAAGATAGAAAAAGTGCCACGTGGAAAGTACACGAGAGGAAGTTGAGGTAGAAGAAGATGAAAATAGGTAAAAGAAGAAAAAAGAAGGTGACAATGAAGTAAGGAGGGCACTGGTGTGTGACCAGAAGAAATGGCAGTCTGATAACACTAACTGATATGCATGCATAAATCATAGGGATTAAGGTCTCGTCCTTCCCGCTGAACTTGACAGAGTCTTAGGTACCATTATTGCATTCAATGTGTCCTCCTATGACATATCCAGATGAAATCCCATCAACTGCAAAGTAATGGTGGACAACCATTTTGAGAAAGATAGGATTCAAACTTGGTCCATTCATTGCATATAAATTAGACTCGATGGGACCATTTTAAAACCTAGCTAATGAAGGATGGTTGATAGTTGTTGACTAGAAAATTAAGGTTCTCATTGTCATAAATAATTTATTAGTTCTTATGTAAGATCTAGCCAAAAACTAGATAAGTTTTGGCCCTTATATGCCATTAATGGCACCTTGTAAAGCTTGAATTCTAAAAAATGAATAAATGGATTAGTTTTTGCTACAATCATTGTGTCTTTCTTTATCTCTCTCATACAACTACATGATGTTGTGTGTTATTTAATGCTTAATATAAATAACTAAGAGTCAAGTAAGATGATCTAATAGTGATTGCACGCATCCCATTCCCTGAACTAGCAAGGGACCTGACACACTAGGTACACATTGGGTGAGCATGCGCGTAATCTGTGTGATCTATCATCATGTGTGGTAAGTAAAAAGGGCTTGTATGCTTGTTGGGTTGAGCCTTTCTAGGTTAAATGTGTGGGAAATTTGAGATAACCCCAACATTTTGGTTCCATTTTTGGGACCATGCTCATTGAGGGAATGGAAAATGATTGAAAGAATTATGCTCAAGATTATTAAAGAATGGTGGAGTTAAAAGAGGTAGAATTTGAAGGAATCCATCTAAGTTGTAGAGGAGAAGATCCAATAAAATGGGTGGATAAAGAGTTGGATTATATAATCAATATTCTTTTATGATTTTCCCTGCCATATATATGCATGGATTGCTGCATTATTGTTAAAGAATCCAAGGAACCTTGGAGGAAGGTATATTTGGTCTATAGAATGCCTTGAGGTATTAAAGAACACCAACAAAGCATGGACATGTGATATTGACATCTAGTGTGAGGGAATCATAGGAAGTTACTTGTTGGATTTTTCCATTTCAAGATAATCCTACCCGAAGAGGTTGAATACTAGTTTAAACATGAACCTAGAGGTACGTATGTTTGTTCGTTATCATTTTACATTAAGATTATGTTTATCTATTAGGTTATTTAGAATTTACCCATAAGCGACTAGAGAACTCATAGCGTCGTTGGTGGATTTTTGTTTGAAAAGAGTGCACAAGAGGTATGATTTTAGCAAGGCATGAAAAATTCAAGATGGAAGAAAAGGTTGAGAGAGAACTCGGAAGGTGCAGATACAACCGGGGAGGGTCGTATTGTTGGGTTCTCGTGAGTACCCAACCTTAGATGATGGAGGATGGCCTAAAACTATGGAAGGTGCCAAGGGATAGTATACTCCACCGAAGATATAACTTGATACCCTTTGCCATTAAATGAACATGGAAGAAGGCATGTGTTGATCCCTCCACCACCAAAATATAGTTAACACATGATTATTAAACCGAACAAAGAAGGTTACCATTGATAGAATGGAAAACTATCACTAGAGGAATAATACTGAAATTTCTGTTGAACAAGTAATTCCATGTGCACCATTGCTAGGAGTCAAATTGAGTGTATAAGGTGCAACAAATTCAACATCCAAAAGTGCAGGAGGAGAGTAAATGTGATCCATACCCAAGGCTAGTCCATGACAACTTAGTTGATCCACATTGAGCCTACCTATTTTCAAAAGCTTAGGGAAACTAGTGTAAAATCAACTTGTTCAAACTCAAAAATACAAAACTAACCCACCTAGAATCAACCGAACCCACCTATTTAACCATATTTCTATGACCATTCGATGAAGCTTCCTAAGTTATGAGGCACGGAGAATGTCACCGATTATGTGAATTCTTGTGAAATTGTCTAGCGAGCTAAGAGGATCATGGCGCCGAGAGAAAGGTGAGCCAGCTTTTCTATGAACTTGTTTTACTATGAACACACATGGTATCAATAAGTGCAACAAAATGGGGGTCAAAAAGTGAACAAAACTTAATAATTGGCTAAAACATGTATGCATTTTCAAATAATGCATACACGTTATTGTTTATCGTGTTTGGTAATTTCCAAACCTAAAATGTGTACTTGTTATAATGTGTACACCTTTTAAGTGTTACAAAACACGTACACATTTCTAGTGTTATGAAACATGACAATCCAATAGTTATAATCTAGAAGATAGTTTCTATTTTTTATTATTTCGTATAATTTTACTATGTATTATACTTTAAATTTATTTTAGTAAATATAAGAAATTAAGGTCACTTTGCACCATATGGAAGTCGTCCCATAGCTCCACCAGTTATAATCTAGAAGATAGTTTTTCAAAATCTAATTTGGTTAGTACTTACTCATTTTTCAGGATTTTAGCAAGGACCTAAAGCTTTCAGGAAATATATAATGTAGTTGGTCTTTGTTTTAGGAAAATATATAGTCATTTTGTAGGTTTCTTAACCTTCTGGATTGGATTTTTTCCCTACCGCTGCTTGAGTTGGTATCAAGTTTGAAATTTTATCCACAATTCACTTTAGTGACCACGAATCAACTCTATGATGGTTATTTGCTTCGTCTTGAAATGAGATCCTCACTTTGTAGATATAGGATTTCTCCTGAATGGAATTCCTATCATATAGAAAAAATTAGGTGATTGTAATGTTCTTCCTCTTTAATGTGTGATCACACTACTATGTGTTGAATGAGTTTTTAAGAAAAATTTCAAGCGAATTGCATCAAGTGAATTGAGATGATTTCTCATTCTTGGAAACTTGGTGCTCCATATGAAGATCATCCCCTTACCTTTCCTTGATCTAAAATTATCCTTTAATGGAATCAACTTCATGGTGATCAAACACATATTTTCTCATATGTATCTCATGGAAATGGATGATTTTTAATAATTCACACATGATGGTCTTGGATACCTTGGTGGCATGACTAGTTCATTTTAACTAGTTCTTTGGAGAGATTTGGGTACAATGAAAAATTCAAGATATGATGATCATAAAGTCACTCCTTGAGCTCCAAATTTAACCTTTGATCATGAAGAATTCTTCACAATTAAATTTCTTGACAAAGATGATGCCTAGATGGAAGCATGATTATAGTACCTAGACACTTTTTTTTCAAGTTGCTCCTCATGGAAATGGGTTTCCTCCTCCACGTAGGGGATCAATCCTTGAATGAATTTTAAGGATGATTTACATATTCTTGACCTCCATACTTCACTGAAACATTGCAAATCACATTTTATGATCAATAAAACTATTATAAAAATATAATGTTTCCTGTAACTCAAAATTTAGGTCCTATTTCATTTTAAACTGTGTGGGGCGAATAAAAAGTTTTAAATTTTCTCATAAAGTATTTGATCTTATAATCAAAGTTGATTATTCTACCTTGTAGATTATTATAATATCTTTCCAATACCTATTTTTTAAAAACCTAATTCTTTCTAGAACTCCTAGAATCATCCAGAGAAGTCAACTTTCATCGTTTAGCTTTCATTCCCTGCACTTTATGAAAACCCGGTCTTAAACAAATTGCTCTTGAATGATATTTTATTTCCTAAACTTTCCTAAATTTACTTAGACATCTTCAATTATCTCTAAAATCACCCTCAGATGCTTTATATTTTCTCTAAACACTTCTAGAGGGTGTTCAATTAGCTACAAATGGCCAAAATGGCCTTTTTAGGCCTTCAGAGGAAGTAGTCTCTCATCAAAACTAAATGAGTTGATCAATCACCTTAGACACTATTTCCTGCACATTGAAACACATTGAATTATATTCTTATGAATTTCATTTGATCTAGGGTAAGGTTTGAATTGATGGAAGGATGGCCATAGGAAGGATGCACAATGACTGAGAAGCCTTATTTTCAATTAAGGGCTTAGTTGTCATGCTTCAAAATTTTCAATTTTCATGCTAGTTATTTTGGCCATTCTAAAGCTAATCAAACACCCTATGAGATATTTTAGGAAATATATTAAGAATCTAGACGTGATGCTAGGGAGTATTGGAAGTGTTAGAGGTAATTTAGGAAGATTTAGGAAAGGTTTTCTCATTTAAGGACTATTTTTTCAACAGGTTTCTAGGTGTAGGGAATAAACACTCTAATGGTGAAACTTGACTTCTTTGGAAGATTCCAGGATCTATGTAAGGAGTTAGGAGGAAAAAAATAGGCATTGGAAAGCTATTTGAATCCTATACATTTTGGAGACATCCATTTTTATCTAAGGCTTGAAGGTTTCATGAAGAATTTAAAAACATTGTAGCTGCCCCTTTTGGTTCTAGACAAAATGGGACTAAATTTTTAGGTTCAGGAAGAATCAAGTCTTGAAAGTTGTTCCATTGATCTTAGAATTTGTTTTTCCATTTATATTATGATATTTCCAATCATGGTCAGGAAAGTGAGTGAAATTTGAGACTCAATGAGTGAGTTGATGATCTCCATATCCTGACTCCGCCATTATGTTCAAACCTTCTTTAAGTAACAAGCTAAGATGAGATAGTCCAAGCTACCAAGGCATTTAAGACCATCATATATGATGGAATGATAAATCCTATAAGGATAATTTTACACACATTATAAAAATTTAGTTTCTTTTTCCTCTCTACTAAAGGTTTAAAAACCATTCTTGTCATAAAAATCCCTTTCTACATGGGAACACCAAAACTTCTCACAATACATTTCTAGGACTAAGCCTTATGGTAGAAAAGAGATTAAAAACAAGGTTTTATCAAAAATTAGAGTCTTGGAGTATTCTAAATTAATGTATACATGATTCAAACCTTCCTAAACATCATCCACACATTGGCTCAAGGAGAGAGGTAGTTTACCCTATTTGAGTCATATGAACTTAATTACAATGATGTGATGAGATTTAAGGATTAGTTAGTCTCAATAACATCATGTATAGTAAATAAAATTTGAATGTATGATGTGTTTTTGGGTTTTATGTACCGTAACTACATCATTATCTAAAATAATTAGTTATATGAGTGAAGAATCCTCCTAGAATGATGAATTTCTATAGCCTTGTAAGGTACACTAAGAGAAGAAGTGAGAAGCACTTGATGAATGTACCACTAGAGGTCAATGAAGAATACCCTCTTTCACTTGAACCAATCCATGAAACATTTCCATGCCTTTCTAACCCTCTTGAACTTGATGATAACTCAAACAATTTCTGCATAGTTCAACCATGATGATACTTCCACCCTCTAGGAAACACAGGACTAATGAAATGTGAAATCGAAAAACCTTCCAACCTTGAAATGATGAGTATACATCTACTTTTTACCTTCTAAAATAACTCAAAGAGATATTGGTAAGACTCTAAAGGATTAAAAATATTAGAAAAACTATTGGTACCATACCAATACAAACCACAAACTTTGGACAAACTCCGAAGTAATTGAACAAACTTCAAATAGACTCCAAAGAATTCTACTTGAGATAATTATTGGCATGTTGAGTTCTAGGTGTTGTCATTGATGTAAAATATCATTAATGAAAAATAAAATGTTGGAGAAATTTTAGAGGATGATCAGTAGGATGATGACATGAAGATTCAGATGGTTTCATGATTGCATGGGTTGATTCAAAGTGAGATTGGCTTGGTTTAACAAGCCCAATCAAGTGACCTAACTAGCCTAGGTGATGGAACATGTTGGTTTGAGTTACTTGGTGGCTTGAGGAGCATGGTAGCAATATGGATAACATTTTTGGAGAGTGTTTATGCACTCACATGAGTTTTAGAGTGCAGGTATAGGTGGAAGACCTAGTTTTAGGTGCTCATCTAGACTTGGTCTAGGTGCTTGGAGGCATGAGGATGAGTTATAGAGAAATGAGATATAATATAGGAATGAAGAGGTGTGATAAATTTTGTATCAGTTATTTTAGGGCCTTTTGGAGAGGTTTATTGATGAGATATGAGGTTCTTCTATGATGACCTAGCCTAAATCATGTAAAACCCTAAGGGATAGTTATGAAAACGAGTTTGGTTGAGAATATGTAGAGCTATTTGTGACATGATGCTTTGTGGGAAAATTTTAGGTTTCCATGATGAATATTTTTCAAGTTATGATGTTTTTGGTGAAACAGGGTGCTTGAGAGTGCAATTCCAACTCAAATTGTGAACTTCTGATGCTCACCATGAATTGTGTGATTTTCATGGGACCTTGTGGATTTTAGGGATTATTTTCCATTGAGCTAAGAGAATTTCAAAAAAATAATTGAGTGGTTTTATTTTTAGGTTATTATGAACAAATGTTAAGAAGGTAAACAACGTTTTATGAGTTTGAAACCCTAGCTCAAAAGTGGTAAGAGAGATTTAGTTGGTAAGTGCCCAGAATTGTTTTTTTATTTATAGTATTATGATTATATGTTTTATAGGACTTCTTCAGTTTCTAAGGAAGGTATATTAGAGCATGTGGTGATTTATGGACCCCACTCAAACAAGAAAGTTTATGAAGAAGTTCAGTTTGGGACAAAGTTTTCCAAAGGAGTTATGAAATAAATTGACATTTTTTTTAGCCTAGGAGTTTTACTTGATGTCCATGATGGTTTCATATCATGGTTGAGCTTCTAGAGGGAAAAGTGTGCCCTATTTATGAAGACTAGTCTATAGGTAGTTTTGGGTAAGTTTCGAGAGATGGACCTCGATAAAGGTTTTCCACCTGGAGTTGGAAGGAAACATAAGATGTTATGAAAAGAATATTCAGAGTTATTTCCATGGTATAAATTTTGTTTCTTTATGATGAGTTTTGTTAGGTCATCCAGATCAATTTATGAAGAATACTGATTGTTTGTTTATCAAGACATGATTGCTTTTGCTGAAAGATTGAGGTAGAAGATGAATGAAATGGATTGGTTTATGATTGATATAAGTTAGAGAGTGAATAGGGATGAATTTTTTTCATAGTGAAGGCCTTTGTAGGTCTTTAAAGTGACATAAATGGTGTAAATTAGTTGAGATTCTAAAATTGGTTTGGGTGAAGGAAGGAAAGTTGGTGTGGTTTATATGTATGAATGTTTCATTAGATCTAGCATGTATTTATGTGATATACATGTCAAGGGGATTCCAATGAGTTGTTACATGCTATAGTTTATATGTTCTTGGGTGGTCTTGAGGCCCAAAGGTGAATATTGGTTCTTGGAAATAATTGTTTTGAGAAGGATATGAGCCTTCTTAAGGTAGTTATAAAGAATTTTATTGGTGCAATCTAACTAACAACCATGGATTATTTTTTTATTTCATATTTTACACGTGTGAGAAATTTGGTGGCTTAAATAATCATGGTGATGATGTTTGTAGTTTTTAGTCATCCATGTGATAGGTTTTGAGTTGTTTTTGAGCTTGTTTAGTGCATTTGGGCATGGCCGACCTACATGGGTCCATTTTATGAATGTGCATGAGTTTATTGTTATTATTTTGAGTTTTTTTGTCTAACTAATGATTAAGGACTGACATCCCTTATGTTTTTGAGTTGAGAAGGGTATAAAGTGAATGTTTGAGTTCAAATTTGAACTAGCTAAGAGAGAGGGAAAAAGTGTGACCCAAGTGAGAGTGTGAAATATGTATGAAGGAATCATTTCAGATCTTATGATGTTTTTGAAATTATAAGGAATGTTAGAGATCATTTGTGCAAGGGTTTGAGATCAAATCAAGTCAAGTTTTTCTAAGTTTGAGCGAGCTAGAAGGAGGTGTGTTTGAAGTAGGGTTTGAAGGAGTTTGGAGCTGAATCTTGATTACCATCAGCTGAGTTGTAGAAGAATATCTTCAAGTGATATTCTTATCAAAATATTGTGTGATGAGTCATATTCATGCAATTATCTTGTTGTGAGTAATATCAAATAAGGGTTTATGGGTTGGTGCTCCTTGTGGGGTTGGTGCCTCACTAAAGAAATATCTTGTGATGTGTAATATTCACTTGAGTATTTGTTGTGTGTAATATCAAAAAAAAATTCAATGGTGTTTTTATTCCCTTGAGGGTTTCCCACTTACATCTTGTGTTCTTGTGTACTCCTTTTTTATGCTATGGTGTATGGTTGTTGCTTATTGTTATGATCACATTAATGCATGGTTGAATGTTAATGGTGTATGAAAGTTAATTTGAAATTGTATAAAGGTTTTTGAAGGAATGATTCAATCCCCTCTCAGTCCATTGTGATTCCAAAATTGGTATCGAGTAGGTCCTTTTGAAAAAAATTGATCACTTGAAAGGAGATCCTTTGAAGCAAAAAAATGAGGAGTCAGCAGAGTGGATCTTCTACCAATAAGGAACCATTTTTTGATGGTGTGAATTATGATTTTTGGAGTTTGAGGATGAGGACTCACATAATTTCCTTAGGTTTGATATTTGTCACTATGTGGAGGATGGTTATATTGTTCTAGCTACTCCTCTAACAAGTAATGTAGATAAGAAGCTGTGTAGTGATAATTCAAAGGCTATGAATGCTATCATGTGTGGTCTAGGTAAATATGATCTTGTGAAGGTGATGCATTGCAAATCAGCAAAATAAGTGTGGGAGAAACTTCAGTCTTGTATGAAGGATATTCCAAGGTAAGGATAACTAAGCTTTAGACTTTTAGAAATTAGTTTGAAGGGTTGAAAATGAGTGATGATGAGCTTATTGTTGCATACTTGCTTAGGGTTGACAAGGTTTTCAACACCATGAAAGGTCTATATGAAGAAGTGAAGCGGGGGTTGTAGTTAAAAAGGTTTTGAGATATCTTAAACCTAGGTTTTATTCCAAAGTGTTTTCCATTAAAGAAGTGAATGATTTGAATCTCTTGAAAATGGATGAGTTGTATGGAACCCTAATTGCATATGAGATGATAATTCATAATGATAAACCTATCAAGAAGGAGATAGTATTTAAGGCTGAAAAAAATACAAAGAACAAGAAGACTAAAGATGATGATGTTTCTCATAAGATGGATGATGCTGAGTTGGATGATGAAGAACTCCTTGCAATGCTTGATAGAATATCGAAGGTTGGATATGGAAAATACAAAGGTAAGTTTCCTTATAAATGTTTCAATTGTGGTAAAGTAGGTCATTTTTCTATCAATTGTCCTCATAAGCATAAGGAGGAATATCATGATGAACATGAGCATGATAGAGATCATGACAAGAAGTATCACAAGTATAGTAAAGGAAAGAAGAACTTTAAGAAGTTTGATTACAAGAAGGACAAGAAGAGATTTTATACAAAGGAAGAGGCTTGCTCATCTGAAGTAAGTAGTTCTGATGATGGAGTATCTAATTCTAAATCTAAATCAAAGCATGAAGAGGTTGTTAATGAGGTCTTATTCATGACCAAGGATGCCATGAGATCTATGAGTGAAAGTTCAACACTGTTTGGTGACAACATGTAATATGATGATGAAGAAAAAGAGGATGTCTATGAGACTCAATTGGAATGTGTTCAAGATGAGCTAAAGCATGTTGAGAAGAATGTCAAGAAGCTAAAGACTTAGGTCAAAGAATATGAAAACAAAATCCATGAGCTTGAAGAGAAACATTATACTCAGAATCGAAAAACTAGATGAGATAGTGAAAAGGATAGAGATGCAGATGAGTTCAATGACCCTAAATTTGTAATCTAAGGAAGAGGAAGTTATTGTTCTTAAGAGAGAGTTATCTGAAGCTGCTAACAAGGAAAAAAATATTTTAAATTTTTTAAGAAAATCTCCAAGACTCTTGATGACATCTTGAGCAATAAAAATCAACACATGGAAAAAGGTTGGGGATTCAAGGATGAATTCAAGGACAAAGAGATGAAGCAATAAGTTGGCACTCCAAGAAAGGATGGTGAAGGACCAAACATCAAGGAAGGAGAGACGCATAATTCCACTAAATACAATGTGAAGAAAAATACCATTAGGTAGCCTAATGCTTCAAGGTATGAAAGATATTTCAATGGTTATTGTTTTACATGTAATGGTTTTGGGCATAGATCAAAGGAGTGTAGGAGTTTTGGTAGTGATGATAAGCCTTGGAGGGATAGTAGGAGTGAGCAAGCCAAGAATGTAGTGTGCTTAAATTGTAATGAGAGAGGTCATGTTACTAGATATTTTTGTATGATCCACCTAGTCAAGTTGAAGGCTACAAAGGCAATAATAATTCGAGTTGTATGTTTTAGTTGTAATTAAGTTTGTCATGCTGATAAATATTTCATTATAATTACTCAAGGCAATTCAAGATATCTCAAGGTCCTATGATGCAAGAAAGGAGTTTTCAGGGTTCTAGAATGAATGACAATAGACAAGGTAGAATATGAGATCCAAGGAGTAATATGGTTCTACCTAAAAAAAATATGAGACATAATCGAGGATTTAACCAATGTACATGTTAGAAAAATGATGGAAAAGGTGAGGTGTATGTATCTAAGAGTGCTTGGGACCTCTTTAGGTCACTCTTCTAGATTCACCATGAAAGATTGTGTCTCTACTAAGCTTCTTAGAGACATAATGATCCATATGAAACATTGTAGAAAGGGAGAGTTGATTGTTTGAAGTATGGTGTTGTAATTGCTCTATCAAAGTATGTATTCTTGATGTTGAGATATGTATTGTAAGTCCTATGGTGTTGTTATGGTCTCTCAAACAATGTAAGTGTGTGTTTATAGTAAAGAAGTCATTCTAAGAGTGCTCAGTTAGGTTATTAAATCTATGTTTGTCATGATACGGAGTAAATGTTGGTTAAAGTCCTTGAAGTCTTGTCTTGGTCTCTAAAGGTCTGTCTATGATATGCATTTAAGTAGTAGAAGTGGAACAAGTGTTTTAGTTTGAGCATGAAATCATGTTGATTCTTCAAATGTCTATGGTACTCCATCTTGAGTCATCGTTATGTTGTGTCTTAGAATATTTAGGAAGGATTGTCATGTCATGGAAAGGTGCCATTGGGTTAAAGCATGTTTTTTCTATGTCAAGGTGTAAATATTAGGTTATCAAGTTGTTTAGTTGGAAGGAATGATGAAGTATGTCTTGATGTCATGAGTCTATCACAATGTTTTCATGAGGATTTTTGAAAGATGATACCTTGAGGAGGTCCTCAAACATGTTACTAATAGATTAAGGAGTTAACTATGCTTACAAGGTGGTATTTAGTCTCTTGGTTCAAGGTTGAAGTGTGTCAGAGTGTTTATGCTTCATAAGATTTTGATTGATAAATTCAAGAAATTTGTTTGAGTATTCGAGGTGCTCTTGCTATTCTACTACATTTTTGCTGTAATTCTACTACGTCTTTGCTTTGTGATTCTATTATTTTTTAACAGGTTATAGAACTGGGCTTCTAAGTTGATGTGTAATATATCAAGCCAACATATGAGTTTCAAAAGGTTTAGTAGATGACATGTGTTGAAGGGGAGGTTGTGCAATCTCAACCTCTAGAAAATATGAGGTCAAATATGTTTGCAGGATCTATATGATGGACTTATTGCACTTTGAGTAAACATTACAAAAGTACTGTTGTAGGTGGTTATTTTGCACTAAAATGGTGTGCTACAGGTCTGATGTAGTCCATCAAGGTAGGGGAGCTTGTATTAACTTTGAATCAAGTGAGAAAGGTGCTTTGAGAAGGCTTGTGTGGCAGAATTAGTCATGGTTAGTAGGTATACTCCAAGGGGGAGTAATTCATGAGTTGATCAACTTTGATAGCAGGTAAAGAAGACCAAAAGATACTAAAAATTTGATTCAGGTAGAGTCCATATAGTTGAGTCGTCTCTATGAATCATATACAAGGTATGTGGTTATAATTTTGTATTTTATATTAAAGAAGGATGATATAAGTCTAGGGATAGCTATGAGGTGCTGAGTCATGTTGTAAGTAAGTTTCTAGAGCTTGCCAAAGTTTTTTCAAATTGCACTGAAGAATTAGTTTAGGGACCTCAGCCCTAAAGGAGGTATGTGACCAAGGTATGCAAGAAACAAGTCAAGTATGAGCCTTATCAAGTTGGGATGGACTAAGAAAGAGGTAAGATGGTGTTTTCAGCCCTGAGTCATGATTGTTGGCATGTATGAGTCTATGTATGCTTTTTCCTAGGGGAGTTCAATGGTTTCAAGCTATGCAAGGTGGTCAAAAAGGTCAAGATGAAGAAAACATGTTTGTGTGCTTAATTTGAAGACTTTGGTTGATTTTTCCAACCAAATGGTGATCCTAAGAGGCTGAGAAAGATAGAGATCAGTTGTTATAGGTATTATTTTTCATTAATGTAAAATGGGGAGAAGATTATATGGTTTTCCATCAATGACAAAGGGGGAGATTGTTAGCATGTTGAGTTATAGGTTTTTTCATCGATGTAAAAGCTCATTAATGAAAAAGAGGATTCTAGAGAAGTGTCACATGATTCTCAATAGGATGATGACATGGATATTCAGGTGGTTTCATGATTGCATGGGTTGATTTAGTGAGATTGGCTTAGTCTAACAAGCCCAATCAGTGATCTAACTAGCATAGGTGATGGAGCATGTTGGATTGAGTTTATTGGTAGCTTGAGGAACATGGTAGAAGCATGAAGAATATGTTTAGATATTTTTAGGCATCAAATGAGTTTCGAGTTTAGGTACACATGGAAGACCTAGTTCAAGAGCTCATCTAGACCTAGTCTAGCTACTTGGAGGCATGAGGATGAGATGCATGGCCATGAGAGCTCAAGGATGCATGTAGGGGTGTGATAAATGTTGCATAAGGTATGTTAGGTCATTTCAGAGAGATTTATTTATGAGATATGAGGTTCTTCTATGATAATCTAGCATAAACCATGCAAAACCCTAAGGGCTAGTCATGCAAATGAGATTGGTTGAGAAGATGTAGAGCTATTTGTGACATGATGATGATTGGAGATGTTAGTAGGGTGTGTCATGATTTTGTGGGAAAAATTTCAAGTTTCCATGATGAAGATTTTGTAGGTTATGATAATTTTGGTGAAACATGGTGCTTGAGAGTGCAATTTCAACTCGAATTTTGAAATTCTGATGCTCACTATGAATTTCGTGTTTTGGGACATGGGACCTTGTGGATTTTAGGGATGGTTTAAAAAAATAATGGAGTGGTTTCATTGTCAGGTTTTTATGAACAAATGTTAAGAAGGTAAACAATGTTTTATGAGTTTGAAACCCTAGCTCAAAAATGGTAGGAGAGATTTTCTTTATAAGTGCCGAAAATTGATTGATATTTATAGTATGATTATTTGATGTTCTAGAGGAATCCTTCAGGTTTCCATAAAGGTATATTATAACATGTGGTGATTTTTACACCCCACTCAAATAGGCAAGTTTATGAAGAAGTTCAGTTTGGGACAAAGTTTTCCAAAGGAGGTATGAAATAAATTGACATTGTTTTATCCTAGGAAATTTATTTGATGTACATGATGGTTTCATGGTTGAGATTATAGAGGGAAAAGTGTGCCCTATTTATGAAGAATAATCTATAGGCATTTTTGGGGCAGTTCTGGAGTAATTTTAGAGATGGAATTGGTTGAATTCCTTCCACTTGGAGTTGGAAGGAAATGTAAGATTTTATGGAAATAATATTTAGGTGGGTTTCTAATGGTATAAGGTTTTTATCTTGGTGATGAGTTTTGATAGGTCATCTAACTCAATTTTTGAAGAAGAAGGTTGCTTGTTTCTCAGGACAAGATTGATTTTACTGAAAGATTAAGGTAGAAATGCATGAGATGGATTGGTTTATGTTTTCTATCAGTTGAAGAGTGGATAGGGGTGAATTATGTTTCTATTTAAGGAATTTGGAGGTCTTGAAAGTGAAATAAAGGGTGCAAACTAGTTGAGTTTCTAAAACTACTTTTTGGGCAACTCAGTTTGGTGAAGAGGAAAGTTGGTGTGGTTTGCATGTATGGATGTTTCATGATATATAGAAAGAATGCATGTTATCTAAATGTCAAGGGTACTCCAATGAGTTGTTACATGCCATAGTTAAGTTGTTATGGGTTGGTATTGAGGCCCAAAGGTGAATACTGGTTCCTAGAAACAATTATTTTGAGAAGGATATGAGCCTTCTTAAGTGAGTTATGAATAATTTGATTGGTGTAATATAATTAACAACCATGTATGATATTTTTATGTCATATTTTACATGTATGATAAATTATGTGGCTTGACTAAGTAGGGTGACGGAGTTTGTGGCTTTTATTCATCCAAGTGATACTTGTTTAGTGCATTTGGGAATGGAAGACCTATATGGGTCCATTTTATGAATGTGCATGAGTTTGTTATGATTTTGAGTTTTTTTGGTCAAAATAATGATGAAGGACCAAATTACATTATGCTTTTGAGTCAATAAAGGTATAAAGTGAATGTTTGAGTTCAAATTTGAACTAGCTAAGAGAGAGGGAAAAGTGCGACCCAAGTGAGAGTGTGAAACATGTATCAAGGTATCATTCAAATATCTGAATAATTTTGTGAAAGGATGAGGAATGTTAGATAGCATGTGTGAAAGGGTTTGATATCAAATCAAGTCAAGTTTGTCCAAGTTTGAGCGAGCTAGAAGGAGGTGTGTTTGAAGTAGGGTTTGAAGGAGTTTAGAGCTAAATATTTTGATCACCATTAGCTGAGTTGTGGAAGTGTATCTTCATTATATTCTTATCAAAATCTTGCGTGATAAGTCATATTCTTGAAAGTCTATTTTTGTGAGTAATATCAACAAGGATTTAGGGGTTAGTGCCTCACTAAAGAAATATCTTGTGATGTGTAATATTCACTTGAGTCTTAATTGTGTGTTATATCGCACAAAATTTTAGTTTTTTTCTTCCTTGAGGGTTTCCCACTTACATCTTGTGTTCTTGTGTACTCCTTGTTTATGCTATGGTGTATGGTTATTTCTTATTGATATAATCACATTAATGCATGATTGAATGGTAACGGTGTATGAACGTTAATTTGAAATTGCATAAAGGTTTTGGAAGGAATGATTCACCCCCCTCTCATTCCATTGTGCTTCCAACAATAACTATCATCACCACTCATGGTTATCCTTTCTCTACATAGTTATGATGATCATTCCCTTGAAGAATTAAATTTAAATGAGATCCTTTATGTTTCAGATCCTTCACAAACCTCATGATTCTCCCGATTGCACCCATTTTCCAAGTGAATGTTTTTATACACATTTACACCTTGATGTGTTATTTGTCACAGTGTGATCCCTTATATGTCCCTTTTTAGGCCTCTAGAAGAAATTGTCTTTCACCGGATCTTCTTGGATTAATTATCACCTTGGGTAATCACCCCCCACACTAAAATTAACTTAAAAACCTTGTTAGGATTTTTCTCTAAGCTGGGGTGAAGGTTGAACTAAAGGTAGGTTGGATAGAGGAAGGACGCATAGTGATTGAGAAGCCTAATTTTCAATTAGGGGCCCGATTAAGATTTTTAATTTTTTCATGTTAGATATTTTACATCACAACAGTGTATTTGGACTCAATTGTACCCCCTAATTATATCATGCATTACATAATTAGTTGATTTTTTAATAAGAGAAGAAATTTTGATTACATTAAACCATGTGAAACTTATTGGAACTATATGAATTGATTTTTTAATTCATCTAGGACTAATTAAAAATATAGACATGAATCAATAAGTCAATTCGATTAAAATTGAAGATACAATTTATGATCCAAAAGTATTATAAGGGAGTTAAATTTCTTACATAATTTTTACAAAATCAGTTAAGTACACAGGCACACACAAGGATGGTGAGAAGGATAATGGAGAAAGGAAAGTGTAACAAAAAAATTGGGTGATGGTGACGATTACATAGGGCTTTCATGAATGCTTTGTGCAATAGTTGAATTGTATAATGCACATTGATTACAAAAGTGAAAGAGAAAAATGTGTGTATGAAGTGAGTCAAGTATACCATTTGAGGGGCTAGAGTGACAAGGATTAGAGAGACAAGTTGAGTCACACAGAACAAGTGAAACTTTTCAAGGGTCATGAAGAAACACCATTGTAATAGCTTCAGGATTTTGTCGATTTCCATAACAACCCCAATAATTGGAGTATTATTTTTAGATGTCATCAAGGATTCTCAAATTAATAAAATATGTAATGTGTTTTGATTTGTTATTAATTATAAGGCATTTGATGAGTGCATATATTTGAGAAGCCATTGTTTCCTTTGAGAGTTATGGGGTTTGTAAAATATAATTTTGACACATCTAATAGATCCATAGGGATCTAGAAAAACACCACTTCATAAAAACATCCAAAATCAAAAGGATAAATGAGAATAAGTAGGAGAAAATGGTTAAGTTACAAAACCACCGCTTTTTGCAGAGTGGTGGTTGCATAACCGCCTATCTATGTTCACCACTGTCGGTCTGTCATGGGATAAAACAAAAAAATATATATCCATGAACAGTCGCAGATTATAAACATCCAGGTTATGTCTCTTCCTTAGTTAATCTTCCTATTCTCTAGTGGAAGGGAAGACAAAGAAAGAAAGCTATAAATAAAAGTTGAGCTTGTGGAATTCATCATTCATTGATGGGAGAAGTGAGCAATAAACCATTAGTGCAAGAATTAATTTGTAGAAGCAAGGTGTGTGAGCAGAGAAAGAAAGTAGAGAGGGTAGAAGTAACACTGTTGTCTTCCTTCAGCTTCTTGTAATCTGTTATCATTTTAATTGGCCAATATATAACTTGGAAGAAAGAGCAATTGCCCTTCTCGACTAGTTTTCCCTCAATCTGGGGTTTCTAGGATAAAAATATTGTGTTGTGTGTTGAATTATTCATTTTCATTTGTTGCAAGTAGTTCTAAGCACTAGTATTCATTCACTAATATTTAAGAGCTGTAATTTTCAAGTAAACCGTAAGTAGTAACAAAATTTTTGTGGTTTTGTAAGTTTCCAAAGTATAATTTTACAGATCATTTTGGTATTAGAGCTGAAAATAAAATCCAAGGGATTGTGATATTCATTCTTGTGTGATTTGTATGACACTGATAAGGTCTAAAAGAGAATAAGTAATACCTTGCAATCTAGAGATATCTACAAAAAGGTGGAAATAAAGGATTAGAGAAAAAAATAGAAGAAGAGAACTGGTTTATAGGATAGAGATGTTGGAAAGCACTATGGATAGGGTGTTTCAACACCAAAGGGAACTCTCATAATAACAAAGGAGAACAACGATTAAGCAAGACTCCATAGACTCAGTGGTTCGAGATTTGGCCGAGAAATTTGGCATATGAAAGAGCCATGACGAGGAATATGTGGAAGAGCAGGAAGAGGAAACTCTAGTTGAAAAGGGAAAGGTAAAATATGACCATGCTCATTTTAAAGTGGAAACTAAGTTTGAGATTAAAATATTTGAGGATAAGTACATGCGAATTACGGGATAAATGGTTGAAAAAAATGGAGATTTATTTTAGTGTGCATAATATCACTGAGGCACAAAGGATCACCTTTGCATGTCTCAATATGGAAGGACATGCTCTGGTTTGGTGGGAAACCCATCTAGCCACTTGTGAAAAGAAGAAGCGTCCTATTGTAAGTTCTTGGGAGGGTTTTAAAGAATTGCTAAGGGAAAATTTTTATCCTATTGGCCATAAGAATGACCAGATGATTAAATGGAAGTATTTTAGACAAACTAGTGGTTAAAGTGTGTAGGATTATAGTAAAAATTTTTGGAGGCAAGTCATGTTGATCAATATGGACTTGAAGCATGAGGATAATTTTTTTGCAAAAATGTGATATCAATGGTCATGCGATGCTACATGTTAGAAGTTACATCCTCAATTACATCCAAAGAACTCGAACCAAGGACTCCAAGAAGTACATGACAACTATAAAGATAGATGGGGAGGTGGAGATAGAGGATTATTCTGATGTAGATGAGTTATGGGATGCATGATCACCAGCATGGACAACCAATAATAAGAATAAGAAATGAGTAAGCTATTTCAAATAATAATACAGATTAAGAGGACTAAGGTAAATGCTTTGGTTGATACTGGTTCACAATCTAATTTTTTTCTGATGTGGTTGTAAAGAATCTTGGTGTTGAAACTTATGAACATACACATCCTTATCCTTTGGGATGGGTGAATACGGGTGTAGAAATTCATGTAACATAAAGGTGTAATTTTAAGTTTGGGATTAATTCTCAATATATCGATGTATTAGAAGTGATGTAATTCCACTTGATATATTTGATGTTGTTTTTAGGAATCCTTAGTTGTATATAAGGGATGCTATATTCATGAGAAGGGATAATCGATACATATGGGTCAAGGATGGAGTCAATTACAAAATTCAGGCACACTAGCGTAAGACAAAGCTTACTATGGTAAGTGCTAACCAAATAAATAGACTAATCCGGAAAATCGTAATTAGTTTTTTTCACTTTTATTAAAAGATAAACAAGATGGGGTATAAATTTTAGATGTTTCTAACCAAGGGATGAAGGATTTGGATAACATAATTCAGTCTTTTTAGGAAGTGTTCCAAACTCCCAATGGGGTACCACCAAAATGAGAAGTAGAACATGATATTCAACTATTTCCAGAGTTCCCTCTACCAAATATCAAGTTGTATAGGAAATCCTTGTTGGAGAGTACATAGGTAAAGAAACAACTCCAAGAGTTATTATACCAAGGGATGATACACCCAAGCACCTCGCCATATGGTTTACCTATTGTGATGGTGAAAAATAAGGATCGTTATTGGAGAATGTGCATTGTCATTGTGCTTTGAGCAAGATTACCATTAGAACATATATCCACCCCCTACATTGATGATCTCTTGGACCAAATTCAACAAGAAAATTTATGCACAAAATTGGATCTCAAGTTCGGTTATCACCAAGTCGGGATGAAGGAAGAGGATATATCAAATACTACCTTCAAAACAAAATAGGGTTTGTATGAGTGGTTAATGCTTCCATTTGGTTTATGTCATAAACTCGCTAAATTTATGAGATTGATGAATGATGTATTACATGAATTCATAGACACATGTGTCGTTGTTTATTTGGAAGATATTCTAATTTTTAGTGCCACATGCGAGAAACATCTAACACATTTTCAACAATTCTTATAAGTTCTTAAGAAGAAACAACTCCTACGCAATATGAAGAAGTGTGAATTTTCCAAATAGTCACTTGTCTTTCTTGTGCACATGTTCCATCGTTCCCATAGCTTTCAAATGGCTGTTCTTAGAGGAGGAGAGCTAGGAGTGGATCTGAATAAGGTTGAATCCATCACCAATTGGCCAACACCAATAGGAGCCATAGAGACTAGGAGTTTTGTGGGAGAATTACAATACACGATGAAGTTCATTATGGGATTCTCCGTTATTGCAACACCTCTACACATAGTGACCACAAAGAGTAATGGTTTTGACTAGGGTAAGGAACAAGACCATGCTTTTGAGTTATTAAAATATAAAATTAGTCATGCTCCAAAGTACTTGTTCTTCCTAATTTTCAACAACCCTTTGAAGTAGAGATGGATGCCAATGATTACATTATGGGAGCAATGTTTCTACAGGAGGTAAGCCAGTATGTTATCATTATGAAACTTTCACTTCAGTAGTTAAGGGATATTCAGTATATGATAAAGAGATGTATGCACTAGTTCAAGAAATAAAGAAATGGAAACATTATTTGTTGGGTAAAGAAACTATTGTTCACATTGACCATAAATCTCTCCAATATTTTCAAGCACAATCTAAATTGTAGTAGGAAAGGCACTACAAGTGGATGGGGTTCCTTTAATAGTATCATTTGGTGATCAAATAAGAGAAAGGTAACACAAATTTGGTAATAGACATGTTGTCTAGGTTGTCCACAGAGGATAAAATATCTAGTTTGGCCACTATCTATCATATTGAGCCCTTCATGAAGGAAGCTTATGGAGAGGTGTATGTTCAAGAAGAATATGTTGGGGTAACATATCGTAGTTACATCCAAAGGGGATGAAAATACAGTATTGATGATTGTTATCTCAAAGATGGGCTACTCTATTGATGGGAGAAGCTTTGTGTGCCAAAAGAAGAAAGGCTTTTATTGATGAGGGAAACACATACCTTGAAAGTATCAAGACATTTTGGTGTTGGAAAGACCATGGCCCACTTGCAAAGGTATGTATATTGGCCCAATATGCAAGAAGAAGTATCTAAATTCATAAGAGGATGTAAACTTTGTTGTACAAGCAAGCCTAAAATTAGGAAGGAAGGTTTGTATATGCCTTTACCAGTCCCTACTCGACCTTGGGAGGATATCTCTATGGATTTTGTAGGAGGAATACCTATGTCTAAACATGGCCATGATTATCTATATGTTGTTGTAGATAGATTTAGCAAAATGTGTGTTATTATGGCATGTAAAAAGATAATAAAAGGACATGAGGAAGCTAAACTTTTCTTTGCTAATGTATGGGTGCATTTTGGTTTTCCGAAGCCTATTGTTTTTTACAAAGAATATAAGTTCTTTGGGAAGTTTTGGACTAATGTTTGGGACAAGATGGACACCATGTTACTTGGGAAGCATGACCTTTCATCCACAAATGGAGGTGGTAAACATGACTTTGGTATAACTGATTAGAGGGTATAATAGAAAATATCCACAGACTTGGGATGAGTCCTTAGCCTACATTCAACATTCCTACAATAGGGAGGTACATACATCCACTATGCAGCCAAATTTTGAAACATGATTGGGGTATCTACATACCAATCCATTGGACATTGCAGTTGGACATTAGGAATAATGAGAGATACATGATTTAGAAGTGACTAGAGTAGTGAAGTTTATTAAGAAGATCTGGTAAATCCATCTAAAGGTGAAAGAACAATTGAAGAGGTATCAAGATAAGTACAAGGCTAGACACAATCAACATTATAGAGAGAAAAAATTCATGTTAGAGATAAGGTTTGGCTGTACTTGATCAAGAAAAGACTACAAGGTCAAGCAAGGAAACTCAATCCACTACGATATGGACCCTTGACTATCTTTGGAGCAGTTGGAGAAAATGCTTTCTTGCACTCGATTTACACTTAATGTAGATGTACAAGAGTAGTAAATTGTGAGAACTTGCACCTATATGAGCCATCTATGCTTGATGAGGAAGAATAATTTTAGTTCTACCTTCCATAGAGGATTTCATCTTGGATTCACAAGGTGAGTTGTAAGAGGATGCGATCTTTGTAGTAAAATGTCAAGGAAACAAGGAAAGGTCCCCATGAATCGTGACAAGTTGGAATCATGGGGAAGAAACAAAAGCAATCCTGGTGGTACTTGAAGGAGAAAGTGAGGGAATTATTTCCTCATCTATCCCCCACTAAGATTTAGTGGAACCAAAATCCTCCTGATTGTGGGAGGTGTGATCCATAAGGATCTATAAAAACACCACTTCATTAGAGAAACCATAATCAGAAGGAGAAATGAGAAGAAGTAGGAGAAAATGATTAAGTGACAGAACCGTTGATTTGTGTAGAGAGGTGGTTACGTAATGACCTTCTGTAGAAACTGACGGTTGTGTAACCACCCCTCTGCGTTCACCGGTGGTCCTGTCATGGGATAAGACAAAGAAAATACATCCACAAACAATCACGGATTTGGAACATCTGGGTTGTGTCTCTTCCTTGGATGACTCTTCCTATTCTCCAATGCATAGGAGGACATAAGAAGCAAGATATAAATACAGGTAAAGCATGTGGAATTCAACATTTGTTTATGGGAAAAGTGAACAAGAAACCGTTGGTGTTGGAATTGATTTGTAGAAGCAAGGTGTATGAGCAGAGCAAGAAAGTAGAGAGGGTGGAAGTAACATTGTTATATTTTTTTAGCTTCTTGTAATCAATAATCATTTTAATTAGCCAATATGTCACCGGGAAGAAAGATCAATTTACCTTCTCGAATGGTTTTCCTCAATATGGGGGTTTCTAGGTTAAAAATATCATGTTGTGTGTTGAATTTTTCATTTTCATTTGTTGTAAGTAGTTCTAAGAACTAGTATTCATTCACTAATCTTTCGTAACTATTATTTTCAAGTAAATTGGAAGTAGGAACAACAGGTTCTATGGTTTTGTACGTTTCAAACTA
Source organism: Taxus wallichiana var. yunnanensis (assembly GCA_018340775.1). Lineage (NCBI taxonomy): Eukaryota > Viridiplantae > Streptophyta > Pinopsida > Cupressales > Taxaceae > Taxus > Taxus wallichiana. Next base: position 296,276,795 of record CM031238.1, read on the forward strand.
CAATTTTACAAATCACTAACACTCCTAAAAATGTCAATAAATAATCCAAACGGCCCCAAAACCTAAACAATTACTACATTCTTTCACAAAATAGACATCGATTGTAGAATTTAAACGCTAAAAGATTTAGGATGAATGCTGAAATATTGAAAATTAACTATGTACCGACTATATTAGATTATAAAGAACTATATCCTAAACAATGACTCATGGAGTCATTTTGTGAGACTAGTTTCATAAGGTGCGGAGTGACCCTAATTTCTTATATTTACTAAAATAAATTTAAATTATAAGAAATAATAAATTATAAAGAATAATGAATGAAAAAATAATACTTTAAACATTTATTTTTGTAACTATAAGCCTGCCACAAACACATATAATGCATATACTCTAAGGCACATTTACGCATTCCCTTAATATGCACCCTTGAACACATATTTTACAGGCTTGGAATTTCTTTGGTTTCCCAAACCCGTACCTTGGACCTGTAACAACACAACAACCTATGTGTTTTTGACAAAATATGTAAAAACTCACCTTTCACCATGATAAATCCTACAAAAATGATTGCTATCTTTCTTAAAAATATACCTACAATGTCAAGAAAATTATCCTCTTTCTAAATATATACTTTTTATATTTTTATGACTATTCTAAGGTTTCCATTTATATTTATTTCAAACTATGTCTTTTATACCTCTATTTTTAGTGATTGTAAATGCTTATCTTTTGTCATGTATCTTTTTTTTCACTTCTCCAAATTGAAAAAAATAATATAGTCCCAAACTAGGACTAATTCTATACATATTAAAAAAATTTCTAATTTTTGATATTTTTGAGGTAGCTATCGATGGACACGGTCGGCTTATCTGTTATTTTTTAATTTTCAAAATATTTGTACTTGAAAAATCATAAAAATAAATACTCATTAAAAATCTAAAAATGTATATCCCAAACTTGAAGCTTCGATATATCTTTCTACCAAAGGGTTTTCAAAATACTAAATAGTGCTAAAAAAATGGGGGCGGGGGGTGGGGGGCATGACTATTTGTCTACTATTTTTTTACAAAAATAGGATCACCTATTGACATTTTAAATACTTAACCCACTTATGCTTAACCATTTAAAAAAAAAAGTAGTTTAGAAACTAGAATGGAAATGTTACAATTCATGTTCTTATAACAACTTCAAATTTTGAGTGTAACTATCTCAAATAACTCGTACAAGTTGAAGTTTTTTATTTTTCAAAAAAATTATCCACTTAAGACCCCCTTTTGGTCCCCATTTCCGTGCACTTACACGTATAAAAAGTATGACCCATTATAACATGTGGTGGCTTATGACATGCTCAAGAGGAAGTTTCGGAAGAGTTCAATATTCCTTAATTTGAACAATAGATCTTGGCACAACTTAAGGAAATCAAACATGTCGCATCTAACAGTGTGCACACATATGATGTAAGATTGAAACCTTTGATATTAAAGTTTTCTTATGAACTCCATCCATTCCAACATGTGTAGCGGTTTGTAGGAAGGATTTTGGTGATGTTTAGGTGTGCACTCTCTAAACACCTTTGTGGACCCATGAGGGGCCTTAGAAGTTGTGTTGCATGTTAAATATGCATGAAGTGTAGACACCATAGTAAGCCCACTCCTAGAGGCTCAAATATCTCATATGGTAGATTAGTGACAAATCCTCATGGTTGGAGTTGCAGAGAAGAAGTGTTTGAGGCTCTAGTGTCTTGATTTTCATTTAGAAGGGCATACCAAGAATAATTTCCCAAGGAAGAGTGTGTGCCTCATAGTAAAGGACTATGAGATTTGTCATGGAGACCACCATGTACAATACTTTCTAGTCTAACAAAGGAAAAAAATCAAAGTTTCGTTGTGTGTCGGATGTATAAAACCAACACCCATGATATAGAAAAAGGTCAAGTAATTGGAGCCAAAGAGGTGTGCTCTAAAGGTACACTCCAAGTAAATATTACCCCTTCCCATTATAACCAAGGCTACGATGGAGGAAGAGGCTAGCGTGGAAGATGAGTAGGAAAGGGAGGAGGGTGATTCCCCTAGAAGTTTCTACAAATGCAATGATATAATTCACTATCAATAAGATTGCCCCAAGTTTCTTAATTTTAGATATTGCAGAGGCACACAAAAGACTAAGGACTTCCTAAACCTTTACCACAAGACGACTCAAATTCTAGAAGGTCCAACTAAAAGTGTAGGAATGATCAAGTTAGAGACATGAGCCCCTAAAAGTGGTCAAATATAAAAGGGAAGACCTCTAGGTACGTGTAACAATGTGCATTGGTGCATGCACTCAACCCAAAAGGGAAAAAAATACTCGGGATTATCCTTAGGTATTTCTTGATAGGAGATGAATTATCTAGATGGTGTAGTATAGAATCTAATTCTTCAAAAGGCTCAAGAGATGATGAGAGAATTTCAACAAGAGATACATATGATACGTGAAGTTGAGGTGTGCGTAAAGGTAGAAGCTCATAAGGTTTCTATAGACTAGAAGGTCAAGGAGTGACCGATGCATGTTAAAATCCAAAGGTGTTTTAACACTTTAAAAGGATCGGATAGAATAATTCCTTGAATTCAAAATTATAGTGCAAGATCATTCTAGGGGTTGGGAGTTAAAGTCGGCTAAGTGAGGTTTATAAAGTGATTTATTGTTGGATGTTACCTTAAATGGATAATGTATGCACACCATCCTTATAGAAAATGGCACAAAAGTCAATATATTTACCAAGGATGCATGGACACTTATGGAAATTACACCACTTCAACCCACTCTAAATACCTTATTCATGGCTAAAAAGACAAGGGTGATTCCTCTTGGAGCACTTAATGGAGCAAGATTGGACATTATGGGTTCTAAGTTCATAGTAGATTTGGAGGTCATTGAACTAGCAAAGGTTGATCACTATTATTCCCACTTGGGAAGTCCTTTATGCTTTTATAACTCGTGTGTGTGTGTGGGTGCACGCGTGTGCGCGCACGCACATGCGTGCATGCGCACTTTAAAAAGGTTTACATAATCTTTGAAAATGGAGAACTTAGTGTGGTAATTTCCATTGACCCAATCTAGGGGCCCCCATTCATAGAGATGGTAGATACCAAAGAGGATTTTAATTAAATATATTAGCTCAATGCATGAGGAGGAGATCGGGTTCAACTTGATTAGGAAGGTTTCATCAAATGGGAAAGCAATGCGTCAATTTCAGATACTGCTAAAAATGTTTGTCATAGACGGGTCAAAGAGGCCTACAAACTCATTGGTAAGATATGCACATAGGTAAGGAGAAATCCCCCAGTACTTATAATAAATAAGTTATCATAAGCATGATAGAATATGAAGGCTACGAATGTGCCTTCTTAGATATAGAGGCCTAAAAGCATGTAAATTAGAGTACAACCCCTAAAGAGTGCACACATACCTTGAAGAGAGATTTTAGGATCAGTCGAGGAAGGATATCTAAAATTCCAAGGTATTATGGGACCACATATGCATGGACCCAGTCTTATTTTCCAAAGGAGGAATAGAGGGTAAAATATTTGGTTTACACCCTATACAATACAACTATTAGATGGTTGGAAACTCATCGTCTAACATTACCCCGATGGAACAACATAAAGAAACCCTTCTCAAACCAATTTGAGAGAAGTAATGAGAGAAAGATAATTCCCATATAATATGGAAGCACATGTCCTGTCTCTCATGTGCATGCTTGTGGATAAGAATGGGGTAAGGGTCCAAATGCACTCCCATTCCACCTATGGGCACATGTCCTTTATATCACACTAACTATTTAGGCACACACTTAGTACATCTTGTGTGAAATAAAGAGATAGACATGGTAATGGAAGTAATTCAAAGAGGATTAAGCCCAAACCTTGTAGTTCCATTCAAATATGATAGAATGGTACTAATCCCAGTAGCTAGTTAAGGAGGCCATCTTCCATAATGATGTGCTTGTGGAAGAAAGAGTATCCCATATCTCTGATAAGGATGCATACACACCTGAAGAGATATTTGAGGAAGAATATAGTACTATCGATTTGAATCACTTGAGGCACCAACATGGAAGTTGCGAAATAAAAGATAAGAATTTAATGTAAGTTTAGGATTGGGAAGGCTTGAGATAACATTTAAGAATTCTAACTTCAATTGGAGAGTGTATGGTTCAAGATGCACATGTAATGAGAATAAATATTACATTAAACCAATACATGTAGTGGAGTTAATCATTAGAAGAAATTATAAACCCCAATTTGAAACCATTGGCAATTAGTGGTCGAGTGTTGTGTGAGAGTGTTTAGTTGAGTTGTTGAAGGAATTCAAGGATTTATTCCCAAGAGGTTACCATGAGGTGAAGGGAGTGCATGAATCCTTGGGGAAGATGACCAAAAAGATAGTGGAGGATGTGCACCTGTCATAAAAATTCCATATCACATGAATCATTGTCATGTGTTTTGCGAAGGAAAAATTCAGTGATGAAAACATGACAACTATATCCTAGTGTAAAAATGTTCTTGAATCCCCTCCCGAGTCATCATTTGGATCATCTTGCTTTCTATTTCATGACCCGTACATCTTTGAAAAGCTTCATAATATGAGGAACATCCTCCCTAAGTGTTTAAAATTTGTTCACGAGGTCACTCACCAATTCAAAGTGTAATGTTATCAAAAGAGATAATTTGTACTAAGCCTAGAAAGGCTATTCCCTAGCCTTTTCTGGATGGATGTGCATCCTATGGGGTTGATCAAGAAGTATAAAGTCATTTGGAGATATCATTGAAGAGTATAAAATGCAATGGAACATGTTTAGGAAGATTTGGGTAAGTTTTAGAGATTTTGGAGTCAAAAACGGTGAAAGTGGGTTTAGAGGCTTAAAGAGTTTGTAGTGTAAAAAACACTGAAATTAAATCAAGATTTTGGGAGCTCTAGGATGAGTCAAGAGGAAAAATATATACTGTTGGAAAATAAAATTACCCTCTACAGGATGGGTTTTTCAAATTCTTTTCAACATCTAAACACTTCTCAAGGAAGATAAATCCTTTAAGACTCACCTCACGGTCCCGAATGAAAAATCAGAAGTTCTTAGATAAGGAGGCATAATAAATATTTAACACCATCCCATTGATCTAAAAATGGTCTTTGAATTGAAATTGATATAAAATTTCACCCAAAAATACCTCCTAAAACTCTGGGAAAGTTCTCGTTCATCGCTTTAGGAGTTAGTCAAATCTACAATTAGGAAGGTTGGCACATTTTGGTGTCTGGATTGTCTTGAATGTCCTAAATATTTGGGACAATAGGGAAATTGGGAAAATTATGGATAAAAATTGTTCCCTACCCCAAAAATGAAGCTTGTGGACCCTCATGTGACCATGTTCCTCTCCGACAAGGTGTTAAGAGACCAAGTATGCAAAATTGGCTAAGTATGGGCCTTTTCACCCTTGGGTGCATTTTTCTGCCCCAACTATCACAACTGCTCCTGGGGACAGTCATGATGGTTGGGACGCAAAATTTTCCCCCACCTTCATCCCCTTCCCAGTTCACCATGTGACCGATTTCTCTCTACCCAGTGCTAGAGTGTTTCTCTCTCATCCTCCCATCACCTAGAATCTGTTCCGCTACTTGTCGCTCAAAGTACATGGCGTATTTTAATGTCCCAAATGTACCAGGGAAAGTGGGGATAGTTGGGACATAAAATTTTACCCACACCCATGTTTTTCAAATCATAAATTTAACTAACTATTTTTTCTTACTTCTTCTCACTTCTACCTCTCTCGTGTAGCAAAAACATTTCCATAAAGTTTCAAAACACAATGTAAGCTTAGATCACCTCATATTTTCATGTGAAATCTATTTTGATCCTCCATTTGTTGGGATTTTAGGGGGCAGTGGAATAGTGCTATGATTTAATAACAAACAAAATCATGCACACATCTAAAAATTCCTCCAAAATCTACAACAAAGGGAGGATAAACTAGAATAATCCAAATCGCATAAAAGTCCACACACATAACAAGCATGTGCGATGGTTCAGCCAATGTGGGCTACGTCCACCCAAAAATAGAGATCTCATATATATATAATATAACAAGAGATTAAAACCAACTCTTCGCACAAGAGTACATGTATCTCTACAAGAGCATCTCTTCCTCCCGGATCTCCAATCGGATCTACCCGAGCACACTAAACCGTGCATCCATACGACCACTTGTGTCTCCTCCAGATCTCTAACCGAGATATACCTGAGTGCACTAAAACCATGCCTTTGAAACACCATCATCTCACATACCTGAAGCTACCCTACATCGTAACTGCAAAGCTCTCACAATATTGTGAATATGCAAACTAGACCTCTACAATATCTAGATCTACATGGATCAACAATACAATATGATCTCATGGATCTACAATACAAGACTAGATCTACATAGATCTATAATACAAGATCTCACCAACATGTGGATCTACAAGAAGAAACCCTATGTGCTTTGCATACTATGCAAGCCATTACATGAGACTAAACAATACAGAGGAAATACAGTAGAAGACGTTACCCTCTTCTCACCATTCATATTTTCCCCATCTCCTTCACCATCTCCTCTCCATGGAGACTCTGTCTTCACGTAACCCGTTCTTTCTTTTTCTTCTTCGTCTTCATCCTCTCGGCCTAGGAGAAAATGAGGATCTAATACGATCCCTCTTTTGAATCTTTTATTCAACCCTAACTTTCACGCTTATATAAAATATATAAACTTAGGGCACCTTAGCTATGTAATTACATCCACTGATTTGCTTTAAAAAATATATATTTAAAGCTCTGTGACTAAAAATAAAACACATCACACAGTAAATGCCGTTAGACCTAACCACGGTCGGTTCCCACTTTCTCTTCAATCGGGCTTATCTCGACTAGATGATTACCTTTCTGCAGTTCCCGACCTTATTGAAAAATTTGTATTACAGTCACTTTCTATTACATTAACTATGAAGAAATATAGCTCCAAACCTAACACCATTCATCAAAGTACCTAAAAATATTAAAAACTCAAAAATTCATCCATGTCTATGATATGCATCAAAATTTGAAAAGCTCATATCTTTCAAACCAATGATTGAAATCTGAAATTTTAAAATGTTCTTCAATCCAGTGCCTTCAAGAAGATGGTAGCAAAAATATTATGATGACATGGTTTGTTAATGGAATCAAGCCCTAGTTTTATTCCCTATCTTTTTAAAAAAATTGGACATTCCATGGGAGAATTGATCTTAAATTCGAGGACGAGATCGTAATGAGGAGCCTAATCTATTGATTCCATTTCCGTTGCAATCTGAGGTGGATATCTAGAGTTTCTAAAAATATTAAGTACCTAGTGCCATACCTTTCTAGAAATATAAACTTACTAAAAATAGTAATTCCCCTCATATTAGTGCACACACGAAAACATTGAGAATGATGAACTAGGTAACCTTTCCGGAATAATAAAAAAGGACAAAAAAAAAAAAAGAAAAAAATAACCGTCTAAAAATAGAAAGTGTCTCAAAATGGTAAAGCATCATCAAAAACATTGAATTGAATATTCTATAGGGGGTAGAAGGTAAAATTTGAGAAAAACAATAGAATATCCAAAAATAGCAGTCCTGGTTCCCACCTCGCTAAAAATACAAAGTCTCTGTTTTGTGTGCAAAAAGTTACAATAGACTCAATTTTCATCCACCTCGCTACCTTTTGACATATTCACAGGGTTCCAAGATGGTTTCCTAGATCAAACAAGTCAATTCAACCTTCACAAAGGTCTTAAGGCATCATTGTGGTCATAGTTGCAAGGTAGGATACCACAAGACGCAACGGGTAAAATCTAGGAGCATTGTGCGGAAGAGGAAATGTGAATAGAGTTAAGATATACTTTAAAATTCAAACTAAATGGGTCATCACAACTCATCAGTCAAGTTAGATCCATCCACACCTCCTCGGTCAATTGCATAAATGAACTCTCGGTGAGCTAAGTAAACCAAGATGAGTTGGGAGAGTTGGCCAAAGTGAGATGATGCAAGTTGAAATGAGTAAGTCAAATTGGGTTGGTTGAAGTAAATAATTGCAAGAGTGATTCATTACAACACCTTTTTCTTCAAGGGCATCTAGGTATGTCTTCCCCAATGGAAAATATTCCCCATGATAATTGAGAGTAGAATCCACAACAAGCTTCTGAAAGTGCTCTAGTGACCGACATTGTGTCAATTCTGAAGAGCCATTTCCATGGATTCAAGAAATTCTCAAAAGTTGGCCAAGGACAATGCAACTTTCTATCATGTCTAGTCTTGAAGAAATCTCACAAACACTAAATTCCAAGTGAAGAAATAAGACCTAGACAACTTCCCCTTTTTCATGGCGCTTCTAGTAATCAATATGTTGAAATTGCTAGACCCAAGAATGATAAGTGCATTGAGGAAATGACTTTGTTATACTATGAGTTGACCCAAATCTCACTGGATAAAGCTTCACACGAGGGTGAATCTCATTTTTTCAAGGAATATGCTTCCTACCTCCTCACTTAAAATTAATAATACAAACAAACAATTGTGTAATTTGAGGAATATGTAAATCTCTCAATGCGTACCTCCAATTAGTAGTGTTGATCTTGAGGTGGTCAATAAATCACAAGGATACATTGTGTAGGGGAAGGCTAACGAGAAGTGGACTGAGAAGATCATTGAAGAAGAAAAGGCATTTTTTCAAGATATCATTGCTCTCATCAAGTACATTCTTACAACCTTGTCATAAGTAAGGAAAGAAAAGGAAGAGTTTGCAAATGAGGTAAATAATTTGGATGAGATGTCCCTACTAGTATCTAAGATGATTTCTTTCGAATATCACCCCCATATGAGTAAGAACGTGTTCACATCCACTGCAGAGAACTTGTCTCAAGTTTGGATTCACATCATGGATACAAATTTATGTAATTCTAAATAATGCAATATCTGATTTGCAATCTTGTGGACAACATGTTTTCAAGATATTGAATGATGTCTATAATTGTGTTTAGATACTTTAGTTCCCTCCGCTCACTAAAGATTCATCGCTAGAGGAACTCATTGCCTCTTTCCAGGATCTGGTCAAGAAAGAGGTGGTAAATATCTTTCCTTCAATGAAGACAACTTAGAATCCTCGCCAACATCGGAAGTTACATTACTTGTAATTTCAATGGATCATGAAGGATGTCTCAGTCGATGCAATAAGATCAATGATGTCCCTGATACATGGATCAAGGTGTTGGGTGGCATTTGCATTCAAGAGGAAGGTAAATTAGTACTTGTAGCAGCTCAATTCAACAAGGAATTTAAGGAATAGGAGCCAACTCTAGATACTCATCATCGAAGAAGACATGAATAAGAAAAGTTATACATCACAGGGGTTTCTTTGTCATATTTGGAAACTTCTTCCCTCTTCCCTCTTCTCGCTTTCTCTCTCTTCCTTGCCTCCCCTTTCTAATTCTTCATTAAGCATAATCATTGTATTTTGTTTTATTCACTTAAGTGAATTTCTAAAGTTCTATTGTAAAAGTCCCTTTAATTTATAAAAAGGGAACTTATTTCTCATGTCCTAGGAAGATGAAAAGTCACAAGTGAAAAATATCGTGAAGATTGATGTGGGGGTAGCTGATGTAAGTTATGAAAAAAAAACTATAGTAATGAAAGACAAACAATTAATAAATCAAACCTTTCATGCACTTCCTTCAATGCAAACCTTAGTAGGGTTATGGAGACCTTGTCTGTGGAACCTTGCAAATGAATGTCAGAAATGAATTTTGGTGTTCTTGAATGTTCTCCAAACTTTGGATGCAAATTCTACAAACAAAGTGAAATTTAGCATAGTTTTTGTAATTTAAATTCAAGAGAAATTGTAAACAAGGTAAGCCTGTAATTTATAGAGGCAAAATTAGTTGGAGTTGGTTACATACGAGTTAATGCATATGATAAAAATAAAATTTTAGGAAGTTATAGGAGTCTTTGCAGCAAAAATGAATTAATTGCAAAAATATGCATCCTGGAAAGGTGGTTGTATATGAAATTCAATTTCCCCACCCTTATAGGATTCTAGAAGTGAAGTTAACTAGGATAAGGATAGGGAGTCCAAGTGGAGTCTAGGTGGATGTTGATCGAGTGGCAAATTGACTAGGATGTGCACACAATTAATTAATTAATTATTTAATGTAGTCATTTTTATGCCCTTACAAAAACAATATAATCCCATGCGTGTTGGCCTATCACCCAATGGACGCTAAGCGCTCACCGAGGCACGCGCGGTTTCGAGCCCCTCCTTTATGTGAGTCTTGTGAGAATACATTGATTAATGACAGAAACTTAGATGCAAAAAGGTAAAGAACCATGCATTCATTCTGAGAGCTTAAGATGAGGTATTATATTAATATACCCATTAAGATAACCAAAGAAACATTATATGAATAAAAGATATGATTCATACCAAAAGGAAATATACTAGGATTCACACCCATGAACAATTTATACTTAGAACAAAATCTTATATTCATATTAGTCAAAGTTCAGTAACCATATTACATTCACCAAGCCATGATAGGCCAATGTAACAATGCAGATCAAACTTATGCATCAGAAACCCTAACTATGCTCCCATATTACAAAAAGGTTTTTACAAACCCATCCCTCTAGACAATATTTTACTCCTATAGTCCTCTAAATGAGAACCTCAACTCTCTTGAACCTTCTTATTATTCCTACAGAGCTTCACCTTTCATTCTCTCTATATCTGTCATCTCTTCTTCTACCCGAGCATCTCTATATATAGTTGTATTTCCCACCGCCATGCCTTTCTGAAGTAACAAATTGGTCACCAAGTGTCAAGGTGGTCCTCTAATGGAGCATGCTTCTTCTCATCCGAGCTCTCCACTCTTTGCAATGATGTCTTTTTGGATCCTTCCATCACATGGAATATTCCTTTCTTAACCACCAAGTTACCAGGCTGACACCTTATCCACTCTGCATGCTTAGTCGGGTCACGCTTTTCTACTGTAATTCTTGGAACGCCGAATATGGCTAAGTCCTAAAACCCTTTGCTTTGTCATGTGTGTGCACCGAGGGTTTTAATAAACCATTCTAAAACCCCTGTCGTGTGCGCCTTTACCCCACGCACCCTTCTTCATATTGGTCTCGCGTGCCTATGTGCCCTCTTGTGCTTAAAAAATATTCGAGGCTCAACATCATCCCACACTAAGCTTGCAGTTATCCATCCTCGGGAACACCTTCCTTCAATGAATAAAAATGGCGACTTTGAATAGTTGGAATAAATAATGAAGGAATTAAGAATGAGGAAATGAGAAAATTAAAGAATGGGGGAATGCAGAAGAATTTTTTTATTGTTGAAGGAGGAGTGGGAAGTTCTTTCCAATATCTGCCTCGAGATTCTCCTAGGCATCTACCTCACTGTGCACATGCTGACAGAGGTCACCTACTGGGGTGTTCACCTCCTCAAAACTTATCTCCTCCCCCTTGGAACTCATCGTATGAACAATATCCTCTAGTTGGTTTCCAAGGTCATAGAGTGCATCCATTCTATGGGTGATATGGGGATATAACTCCTTCAACTAGTTTTTGATCAAGCCCTGCAAGGTCTTGATAGCTTCTGATTTATTCTCTACTTCAACCAGGATCTTATCCATCTCTGCTCTATTCCCCTCATTATTTTCTTGAAATTCCTTGAGCTCTACTTCATGTGTAGCAACTAAAATGCTTGCTACCCTATCCTTATTAGCGTAATTATCATAAGTGGCCTCAACAACTTGTGCGATGGTCTTTACATTGGTGAGGAGTTTGGTATACCAAGAAATAATTTCTACCACCTTCAACTTCTCCTCCCTTTCTTAGTGTGCCAACACCTCTTTTGCAGATTCTAAGGTGAGTGGTTCCATCTCCATTATGAGGATGCGAGTTAAATCCTCCAAGTGTTGCAAGGTTGATTCATATTTTTTCTCGGGTGGTGATAGATTGGTATGCTTTAAGATAATATCATCTGTAATCATCTCAATTTTATTATATACTTTTCACACCCTTGCCTTCTCCTCTTTCATTTCATGCCTTAGTTGTGCGCTGATTAGTCCTTATTTTAGATCCTTTATTTTCTCAAGAAGCTCCTCCTCCTTTTTCTCCAATTCGACCTCTAGGAATTTCACCCTATCATTCCTTCCAAATATTCTAGCCTCAACCTCAATTAAACCTTGTTGAGTGCATTACAAACTTTCTCATCTGAAAACTATTGAGCATTTACCAAGGGGTTTATCCCTTTTGTCTCCAACATCTTCATTAACACCCCTTGGCTTACTTTGAACTCAGGTTCATTGATATGGGATTCAAACGCCCAAGATATCATTTTCCTAGTTCATGGGTATGTGCCTTCTACGTCAAATGAGGGCATGACCAAGAGTTGTTTTATTGATACGATGCTTTGGAAGCACACGCGTAGCACTTTGCTTGGGTCATTGATGTAACCCATTCCTTACCCCGTGTCGTCACTACACTCTTCCCACATGTTCGCGTAGCCTTTTGAAATCTTATCACTATGCTCCATGGTCTACACCCATTCTCGCCATACTATTTTCCAATGCTCTCTTCTTCTATCTCCTTGAGCACTTATCCGCATTGCGCTCTACCTCTTGTTCCACTAACTTTTGATAATTCCCGTCACTTCTCTCTCTCGTGGCATCTTCTATTTTCTCATTGATGAGGGTTGGGGTTCTCTAATCTCTCGTGTTCACTTCTTTTCTCACCCCTTTGCCTTGAGCATCTGCTTCCTCCTCACCATTCGTTTCTTTGTTTCCTTCTTCTTTTGAATCGTGTATATCATACACGAGATGATTATGAACTTCTTCATCCTCATCATCGTCCTTATTTCCCTCAGAGGCCTCCAAGCCCTCCTTTTCCTCCGAGTATGTTGTTAGGAAATAAGGGATAAATTATGAGGAACAATCCTCATAGAATCACAACAAATAGAAACTAATATGCAAAAATATTATAGATCTTTAATAAAAGTGTAGAATAAAATAACACAACACAAAGAAACAATATTTAATGTGGTTCACCCAATTTGGGCTACGTCCAACAATACTCACTTGCTTATATTTTATTACAAGCCACCACTGCTCTCTCAATACAAGTGCATGACTTGATCTATTTTGAACTATGCTAATCAAACTCTCTGATGAATTCACACTGAAATTCGACACATATGCAATGTTACATAATACCTAGCATATGGACAAAAATCACTTAAATAGACAAATGCTTAAACAGCTTTTACAAAACCATGGGTATCAAAACCATGGGCCAAAAACATCCCATAAACATATGGGTCAAAATCCCACCCATATGAGAAAATCATGTTTCCTCGTATTGGGCACATTTTTTTAGGCCAATTTTTTTTTCTCGAGGGCTATGCCCCTAGACTCCTTCGCCTGGGCTCGAAATGACCCCAAACCCTAGAAATACAACTATGGAAAGTATATAGTACTCTTATTGTATCCCTTCAACACTATCACGCATGAAAATAGGCTCCAAAACCTAACATCTACCATCTCCACCACCTTCTATTTCTTCCTAACTGGTGATTCTAATATAGGAGACTCTTCCTTCTCTTTCTCTCTAGCAGAAGACTCCTTCCTTGGTGACTCTTCTTGTGTTGGGGACTCCTCCTTCTCTGACACCTCTTCTTCTAGGTTCTTCTCCCTAATGGGGACTTCTTCCTCCACGCGTAGGTGCTTAGCTTAGTGCTTACTTCCAAAGACGCCACAAATTGTGTTGTTTGCACACTTGGTGCCTTCTTCTCCTACACTTCTCTCTCCCTTTTCTTCAGCGTAACCTTCTTCCTCCCTATGGGGTCCTCAGGAATGGAGACATCATTCTCTAGGTAGGTTCCCTTTTCAAACTTTGGTCTGATGCACAAGTATACTCTTGATGCAGTCCTTTTGACAATTGGAAGTGTTAAAGGCTTCATCATCTAGTACTTCGTGGGAGACATAATTCTCCACATATGCATGCTTCTTCGTATATACGAGATTTTAATGCATCTCATGGTGGTCTTGGTCTACTTCACTTAGGTCAAACCTTAACATTTTAGCCTCCTTGAAATGGTTGACCCTTGCCTGGAAATACTTGCATGGTGAAAGAGAACAACAAATTGCACCATGGAATCTAAGTCCCATCCGTCAGAGTGAATCTTCCAATGTAGAAATGATGATACACAACAAACTTAGCCTCTTCACCTACAAGTGCAAGCGGTTGCTTAGGTATCCTCCACTCTTCCCCGAATGCGTCATGTATTCACTTGAACCATTTTTCTAGGCACGCCTTTTTGGCGGCCATCATGGTATCACATGTATACTTCTCAAACCTTTTCACGAGTGAGGGATCTTATTTTGGATACTCCCATATGAACTTATTTGGTGCATCAGGAACTCTGATTTCAGAGAAGATGATGGTGAGGAGAAAATTTTTGAACATTATCTTGTCCCCCTCCTATGCATTGCTAATGATTTCATCTGTAATAAAGGAAAACAATTTGTAGATGGTTCCTTCTAAAATTTTTTGGCATACATTCAACCATGCCTTGTTTACTTGTATCCACCTTTCTTGACCATTCATCTTGGTAACCAAGTGCGCAACCATCCTCATTATAGGGTCGGGATATCTACGATATCAAAGTAGTGTGAACCCTTCTTGTAGTCATAGGCCTCCATAGTCTCCTTGATGGCCTCCTTATCATCTAAGTTGTCACATGTGGAGTCCCCTTCGCAAACCATGCAAATAAACTTTGATATGAGATGAGGGGTTATGCGCATTTTGTGGCCTAAAAAATAGAAGTGGTCTTCATGTACGTGCGACATCAACCACTGGTATAACCACTCGGGATTGCCAAAATAGGGCAACTCGGATTTCCCAACTTCACCTTTACCTCATTGCTATATATTATCATTCCTCTCGGTGTCCTTGTATCGAGTTGGACGAACCAGCCCAATGCCATATCTTTCTCTATGGTACTCGTGCGATGATTGTAGTCACTCATGGCCATCTTCCTGATGTGTGATACCCATTATTTCCCTAGCAATACTCCATTTGGGTACTGCATCTCTGCATACCACTCCTCATTAAAACTAGTTGTGGAAGTTTGCTTCCTTTGTCCTTCTTCTTTAGTGAAATGGTCACCTTCTTTGGTGCCATTTTTACTTTTCGGGTTACAATTTAAACTCTTCTTGCTCCTCTTTCTTGCTCTAGTTGATTCTATGGCTCAACCCCACCATGGAAGAATCCTTCTAATCCCGTGCCCTAGCTATAAAACCCTAACTTGGAAAATTATTCCACAAGACGGTGTGCTCCTTTGAAAATTTCTTCTCTACGCCCGTGTGCTCCTTCCACTCTAGTTTACAGATCAATCATAGTCACGTAATCATATCTCTATGATTATTTCTTTGCACAATTATTTCTTCACAGATGCCATAGTTTGCAATATCTCTTCACTTTCGTAATCGCAAGGTAAATAATTACGTGCCCGACTTCATACTTATAGATTTTTCCCCTTTTCAAAGACTAAATGCTACACCACCAAACAACGTAATTAGCATCAAATGTGGCTTTTTCCTTTAAATCCACCTTAAGCACCCTTACCCACATGCCCAATCCTACGCAAAACCTTCCACAACCTTCTAGCGCAAAAAAATTCCTTACCAACTCGAAGAATCTTATGTGCACGTCTGCAGTGGCATGCAAGGCACTTCTTCTATCCTTGACCTAATTTTTGCCCCCACCTACCTCATGTTGTTCCTGCGCTTCTCATCCTTTAAATGTGGTCTTTGTTAAGCTATCTTGACACCAAAATTTCTTGTCCACCTTCTCCATGCACTCCCCTCCTTACGTGCTTTTTATCTTTCAACTGGGCCATTTAACACAACTTCCACCACAAATAATTCTTCAATTCACACTACCCCACCTCACACCAAAAGGATGCACGGTCCTTTACGCATACACAATATTTTGAAAGTAAAAGTGGTTACTGGACACACAAGGTGCAAAACAGAACAAAAAGAAAGGAACAAGCAATGAGAAAGGGAAACACAAGGAAAGAAAATGCATAAAGGGAAATCCTAAGCTACTAGCAATACTACCTTATTTACAAACACAAGGAAGACTTATTTATAGTAGGGCTTTAGCCTACTTCCATTGAAATGGCTAGGTAACCTCATCCCATCCAATGCTTGCAACTGGCATGCGCCTAAGTCAAGGATGTATGAGATGATGTAAGGGCCCAACCAATGGAATTTCAACTTCCCAAGATGGCATAGAAACTTGGAATCATACAACAACACCATCTGCCCAACCTCAAACTACTTATTCTTGATATGATGATCATGCCATGCCTTTTTTCTGGCCTTTTTAATCTTTTGACTCCATCTAGCAAGTGATCACCTTTCGTCCAACTGCATTAACTTGTTAATCCTTTCCTCGAGCGCTTGTTCATTAGCCAATCCTCCTGTGTGCACTATAAACAATGATGGTAACATGAATTCAACTGTAAAAACAACCTCTACGCCAAACACCAATTGAAATGGTGTGGCCTTATTCAACCTCTTGTAGGTTGTCTCTGTACGCCCATAGAACTTCGATACCTTGTCATCCCAATCTTGTCTTCTAACATCAAAAATTTTGGTTAGAGTGTGATTTAGTATCTTGTTAAATGCTTCAAAGTTCCATTCACTTGAGGGTGATAAGGGGTAGTCTTGTGATGGGCCACCATAAGATCTGCTAATAAAATCTTAACCATTTCATTTGGAAAATGTGTACCCCTATCACTAATCAAGATCAAAGGACATCTATACCCGATGATTATGTTTTCCCATAAAAATCTAGCGATTCATTGCTGCAGCAGGCAATCTCTTATAGGTGTTGCCTCTTCCCATCTTGTCAAATAATCACTACAAGTAATGATATACCCCAAACCAGTCCTTCATGCGACTGGTGAATTCAGTCCTACAAAGTTGATTTCCCATTTTTAAAATGGCTCTGTGTTGGCTATTGGCCTTAATGGCATCTCATCCCTCTTTCTAGGTTTTTTAAGGCACTGACAATGGTTACAAGCCTTGAAAAACTCAATACAATCCTATTAGATGCTTTCCCACCAAAGTCCTACAAGTAAAATCTTCCACGTGGTTGCATTTCCTGCATAGTGTCCTCTTGCAATCCCACCATGTGCTTCCTCCATAATTGCCACATGCTCATGTTCTAATATGCATCGACACAAAACCTCATCATGACCTAACTTGTACAGATCTCCACTAATCAACATGTAGGGTGTGACATGTATTGCTAACTATTTTCTCTCCAAAGCCTTCATCTCGTCCGGTGCCACACCTGTTTTAAGGAACACCGCAATATCTTCTAAGTCTGAGGGTGTGCACCACAACCTAAACAGTTGCGCGTCGGCATGGTATCCTCAATACTTTGCGCATCCTCTCCTGAGTCAATCCTTGATAAGTGGTTAGGTCATGAATTACTTTTTCCTAGTTTTACAACCACCATGAACTCAAACTCTTGAAATAATAGGACCCAATGACATATGCACCCTTATAAAACGGCTTATTTTTACCAAGTAGTTCAATGTCATGTGATCTATGTAGATTATAAATGGTGTTGCTAGCAGATACTGCTTGAACTTATGTAGCGTGTAGATCATTGACAATGCCTTGATCTTAGTAGTTGTGTAGTTCTTCTCTGGCGGTGTCAACTTCCTACTTGCAAAAAGACAAGGGATAATCAATAATCCCCTCACTAGGTTATGTTAGTATTTCTCTAATGGTTGTTCCTGAGGCATCAACATGCACATGGAAAGGCTTATCCTAGGAAGGGAAATGTAGTATGGGTGTAGTAACAAGCCTATCCTTCAAAGTGTCAAATGCCTTCTATTGCGCTTCTCCCTAGTGAAAGGAACTCTTGTGTTTAAGAAATTCTTCCAAGGGCATGATGATCTTGGCATATCCTTTGATGAACTTCCTGTAGTACCCTATATGCCCAAGAAATCCATGCACTGCACTCTGACTAGTAGGTTCTCCCAATCCCACAATAACAAAAACTTTGGTGGGATCCACTAACAAGCCTTCCTTACATATAATATGTCCTAACAGGTTCCAAATGGAGTAACAAAGACACATTTCTTAATGTTGAGGGATATCCTCAATTGCCAATATCTCTCAAACATTAGTCTCAAATTGTCACAATGGTCTTTCACTAGCCCATACATTGTCTAGTCATCCAGGTAGACTTGAAGAAACTTATGGATGAAGTCCTAAAATGCTTGTACCACGATGCGCGAGAACACAATAAGCACATTCTTAAATCGTAAATGGATAACCGTGTATGCAAAAATTCCCACTCAAAGGCAAATGTTGTCTTTCTCTAGTCTTCTTTTGAAATTATGACTTGGTGATACCTTGAGAACCATATGTAAAAGAATAGACCTCGCACCCAGCTACTCCTAGAATTTCTTTAGTGAAGGGAGTTGGAAAAGGGTCAATGACACATACTGCATTCAAGTCCCTATAATCAACACAGATCCTTATCCTCCCATCCTTCTTAATGTTTATAACCATTGGGATTACCCATTTTGATTCTTCCACAACCTCAATGATACCAGATGCTATCATCTTGTCTATCTCCTCCTTGACTCTTACACACAAGTTTGGGTTCATCTGATAGAGTATCTTCCAATCATGCACGCACCTGCGTTCAAATTGATCCTCATCTCTCCCAAGGAATGGTGAATGCCTTTGAGCTCATGTTAACCATGCATGAATAGATCCTGAAAATCACACAATAGATCAATGATTTTTGAAACCTCTTTCTCCGACCAATAATCCCCAATGATAGCTTCCTTAGGTTATGTCTCTGTCCCAATGTTAAAATTATTTGTTTCCAAGGGCTCATGGTAGGCGAACACTTGTTCATCAGTACAATCTATGACTTTGCATGTACCTTCATAATGGTTAACATCCATACTTTCCATTTCTTCACCATCTACTACATAGACCATCTTTCCTTTTTCCTTTTTTGCATGCAAGTGTGCTTAAACTATACATATTATGATTGTTCTTCATGAAACACGTCTCAAAACTAGGTTCATCCAAAGAACTCTAGTAACCTATCTTCTTCCATAGTATTATCTCCCATTGTAAGGCACTTGACAACTTGTAATGCCTTATCCATTGATTGCTTAGTACTTTGATACTCAAAATATTGAATGAAATTAGTTGTTAACTCCCTCACAATTTCTGTCCGACGGCGTGTCTCTAAGTGAATATACCACGTGCATGCATAACCTTCTAAGGTGGAATATAGCTTATGCACCCATAACGAAGGTGGTAAATCTTCTATGCCTTCCATCCGACCTTTTCACATACTTGGATATGGGAAGAGGCAGGTTCTTTGCCATGGTATTCTTAGATAATAGTGGGCATGTTGCTTTTGCGGAACCTCAAAAAGAAGTTGATTTTTACCTTGCACCACTATAAGAGACTCTCATGATGTGTTTCCCACCAACGTGCTGCACTCATGAGCAAGTTATAACTGAGCATACTTCTCCTTTCATCCTCATTTTTCCATTGAGCCTCCATTTCTCGCAAGAAATTGTCAGGGATTGCTCCTCCGGAGTAACTTGGTATCTTCTTCCTTCCCAGGTTCTTGACTGAGCATGCCTTTATCACCCTTGTTACAGATCCTCTCGCTATCACCCAATTAAATCATAAGTCCCATGCACCAATTGTCACATGCTATGCTAGTTGTATCACTCATCGAATGAGCATCTTCAAATTAGATAACTCCTTCTGTAGGATGAATTATCTCAGGGTATTTGATGGAGCACACATAGATTCTATCAAGGAATTCCTCTCCTAAGGGCTTAGTATAGGGTGTTGATTTCCCATCTCGTTAAAGGGATGATCACCCTTTCTTCCTTGTTCTCGAAACTGATATAACCCTTGTTAAACCATAGGTCAACATTATTTTTATAACACCAAGGGCACCCAAGTAGTGCTGGAAAATTATCCGCCTTGGTGAGTGCCAAGACTTCAAAGTCCCTAGTGAACTTGGCCCCTTGAATAGTGATAACCACATCCTTCAAGACACCAATGGGCATTACTTTTGTCTTATTTTCCATATACAACACATTCAAAGACAATTGTAATGTGGGCCTTCCCATTTGATGCCAATCATCTAGTGTGAGAACATTGACCTCCGCTCCCGTGTTAATGAGGATATTAGTTAGAAGCTACCCATCAACAACTGCATTTAATGTGATCTCTTTATCATAGTCAAGGTTGTGAGGAGGAAGGTTGGCATGCAGAACCTACCTTTCACACTCTCTCTCGGTGCATGGTACCTTCTCTCGTAACCATTCTCCTAGCAAGGGAATGATATTCTCTTTCCTTAACATTTTACACACTTCCTTGACCTCATCCAGATCTTTCTATGGAGCATCATTATTATTCCTTTGCTCCAACTGCCTTGACTACTCCTTTAAACACTGGATCTCTCCTTGTAATCCCTGAATCACGTCCATAGTCTGTTGATATACCTCTTTCTGATGAGAAGGGTCTAGATACTTCCCATGTACCACTTCTTCCCTAATAACATGTTTTTTTCTTGGCATCTCCCTTGCACGCGTAGCCTCTACTCGCATTGTCACTACTACATGTTCTAATCCCGACTCGCATGGCACTCTTGGCATCCACCATGGATCGGACTTCTTTATGCTTTCCATCCCAAGTGCCTTTATACTTTTGGTGTTGTTGGCTCATGTGTTTAAATAGCTCAGGACAATCCTTGTACTTATTTTTCTTTCCGCACCACGATCATTATAACAGGTCAGGACACTCACGTTTATAATGCTCCATCAATCCACAATTATAACAAGTTCCATGCGGGAACTCACTTATTCCTCTATCATGGTTACTACGACCAAGAAATCCTCCACAAAAAAATCTTCCATGCACTCCTCCATCTGCATGCCCTTCATAACGGCGATCATCATCCTTAGAACTACATATAAGGATAGTTTGGTGCACACCAAGATCTATGACATCATGAATCTAGTCGATCATCCTACAATACTTGGTATCATGGGTCGTAGAGGTACAAATCTTGCAATAACAAGACACATTCTTGCGGATTGCGCATTATAGTAGAGGAAACCTACTTGCATCATGATCCCCGTGGAAAATTTCACAATCCATAGCCATGGTGTGTACCACTTTCTGGGGGAAATATCCTTTGTATGCCCTTCCACTTCACAATCTGTGCACCAAAGACCACTACAAACCTCATGCACTGAGTTTACAGACAACTTATCTAACTTCTTGGCCATCGTAAAAATTTAGCCTCCAAGAAAGTGTCACACCAGTATCAACGCTCCCAACAACCTCAGCGTGCAAGGAAGCTTCCAAAGCCTTGTGCAGGTCTATGAAAGTCTTGTGTGACAATGCCCTTCTAAATGGTGTTATCAATCCTCCAACAAACCATTGAGCATGCTAAGAGGGTGTATGTCATAGGATAAATTTGATAAGAGAGTTTTGAACCATGCGTCATACTCTCACACACTCTTTACCATTCCTGTTGGATCTCCTTCAAAGAGTTGATTCTCTTTTTCTCAAACTCGTGGCTATGGAACTCTACTCGAAGTCATTTTTGATGTAGTGTAATCCACGACATTTGATGGGGGTAATACTTGTGGTATTGTATATGCACGTGCCCTTCAACGTTGTTGTAAATTGACTTGATTTTCACTCCAGGGTAGTGATCCCTTTACATACCATAGAAATTCACACTTGTGCACATGATTTATAGCATCCTCAATACCTCTATAGTCTGATAGGTGTAAAGATATCTCAAAAAATACTTGTGGGGGTGGCTGAGGCCCTTGTCCACCTGACCCAAAACCTTAGTTTCCTCTTATGTTTCCCCCCACCGGATCCACTAGACCCACCAAGTCATGTCCCTCATGACACACCAAATCCTCCAGATCTGCTAGGTCCATTAGGTCATCCAGCCCCTACACCACTAGATCCACCTCAAGTAGTTGGAAAATGGCCTAAAATGGTTGCGCCTAGTGTTCCCAATGTCCCACTGAATTACGTGTCGATGGTTTGTGATATTTCCTCATTGCCAGTTGTGTGTCCCGCACCACTTTGAGATGCGATACCCAAACTTTGTATACTTTCACCTTGTCCAAAAATTCCTCCAAATATGGGAATGGTTTGCAGCCATAGATGTCCCAAATGATAAATTATATCTCCTAGGTGTAGATTGGTTACTTCCACCAATACCAACTGGGTTAGCAATACTTATCCCTTGATCTGGAAAACTAAGCGCCAGGTGTTGGTGATTAGGTGGGTTACGATGCACACCGACGAATCTCCTTTCTTCACGTGAATAGCTCTCATCAAAAGTTGAAGGGGATTTTCTTCCACCTTGCCAAGAATGGGTAGTATAGAATGCTCGGGTTCCACATCCTCTGCGTGAACCTCAAAACGTCTGTCTCCATAAATCCATCACTCATGCAACCTCGCATTGTCTAGCTAACTCCCTTTTATGTGCCTCACTATACTTGAGTCATCTCTCTTCCCTTTCCTTTTTAGCCACAATATTTTCCATCTTCCTCCACCCTAGATTCTTTGCCCAAAGGCTAAGAGATGTTTAGCCACCATAGGAATGCCTCCAAACTTAATGTAATGATCAAGATATTCATAGCCAATGGTATAACACATAAAAATGATCCTTTGGGATCCCTCAAGAACTCAAACTCATCAACCTCTGGACAAGAATACATTGAAATGGTGTATTCTAGCATATAGTTGGTCAACACTCCTCTCCACCAATGGTCAACAACACATGTCCAAGTCAGATCTACATCATGCAGCTTCTGGTAATCACCTTAGGTCTATACACGTGATTTATAGTACCAGATCAATCTGGATGCATATGTTGAAATCCATACATATAGTTCCACTAGAAAGAAACAAAAAAATGTTTCATACAAATCATGGTATGTGTGCTCTTTTACCCATCTACGTACATCAAACTCAGGTGGAGTACTGAATCTTTGAGCAAACTTTTCCTCCTTACTCTTGAACCATGCTTCAACACTTTTCAAGTTCAAGTACTCTATCATCAATGGAACCAAGATGTAGTCATTTTTATGACCTTAGAACAACAGTCTAATCTCATAAGCACCGACCTATCACCCAACAGCGTGCACACACAAAGTGCCGAGCCCTCCTTTATGTGAGTCTTGTGAGAATAAATTGATCAATGACAAAAACTTAGATGAAAAAGGTAAAGAACCATGCATTCATTCTGAGAGATTAAGATGAGGTATTATATTAATATACCCATTAAGATAACTAGAGAAACATTATATGAATAATAGATCTAATCCATACTAGAAAGGAAATATACTAGGATTCACACCCATGAATAATTTATACTTATAATAAAATCTTATATTCATATTAGTCAAAGTTCAGTAACCATATTACATTCACCAAGCCATGACAGCTGATGTAACAATGTAGATCAGACTTATGCATCAGAAACCCTAACTATGCTCCCATATTACAAAAAGGTTTTTACAAACCCATCCCTCTAGATAAGATTTTACTCCTACAGTCCTCTAAATGAGAACCTCAACTCTCTTGAAACTTCTTATTATTCCTGCAGAGCTTTTCCTTTCATTCTCTCTATATTTTTTGCCTCCCTTCTTCTACCCGAGCATCTCTATATATAGTTGTATTTCCCACCGCCATACCTTTCTGAAGTAACAGATCGGTCGCCAAGTGTCAAGGTGGTCCTCTAATGGAGCATGCTTCTTCTCATCCGAGCTCTCCACTCTTTGTAATGATGTCTTTCTAGATCCTTCCATCACATGGAATATTCCTTTCTTGACCATCAAGTTGTCAGGTTGGCACCTTATCCACTCTGCATGCTTAGTCAGTCACACTTTTCTCATTTGCTTCTTGGAGTGCCGAATATAGCTAAGTCCTGAAACCCTTTTCTTTACCAGTGCATGCATCGAGGGTTTTACTAAACCCTTCTAAAACCCATTTTCTGCACACCTTTACCCCATGTGCCCTTCTTCATATTGGTCATACATGCCCATGCGCCTTCTTGTGCTTAGCCAATATTATGAGGCCCAACATTTAATTAATTAATAATAATTAACTTATCTAAATGGGTACAAAGGATACATGAGATTAATTTAATTAATTGAAAGGGTACAATGTGTATGAATTAATTAATTAAATCAATTAATCACAAATGCATGAATAACGGGGCATATTAGGAAGCAACCGGGAATAGGTGGAAACATGTATGTAAATTTGGGGTGTCTACATTTTGCCCCTCTTTAGAGTACTATTGTGAAGTAATAGTGCTTTAAAGATAGTAGACACATGCAGATCGGTGAGCATTGGGAAAAATGTGAAGCATTAGGATGTCCCAACAAGAAGAATGGTAGAGGAATTCCCCCTAAAGTGGGTGGATTCTATTGTAAAACGGTGACAACCACTTGATAGGAAGGAAAAAAAGGATTAGAACAAGGATGGGAAAAGATTGTTCTCGTAGCATGAGCGTTATTTGGAGAATAATTTTAGAACAACCTTATTTTTGTTGTTGCACAATAGAGTTGTCACCATGATTATGAAAGAATCAAGATGGTTAACCTAGATGCACATAAACAAACACACACACACAAAGAAAATATAAAAAGGAAAACAAACCCAATATACAAAGTAGGTGTCCGACACCAGGTTATAAAGGAACCAAGATGTGATCACACTACTTGTAAGTGGTCCAAAAAAGAGTAAACATCAACAATGCAACACAAAGTTGAAAAAGAAGACAATCAGCCATGCCCCTAATGCATTCCACAATGATGATTAAGTAAATACAAATGCTCCCAAGTGGGAATAGGATTAGAATGGAAGAGTGGAGTTAAAATGAATCCTTATGACACTCTTGCTGAATCCATTGTGCAAATGATCAAAGTTAAATTTCCCCAGGATGAAGTTATATCACGAAGGAAAAACAATTTTGTGACTTGCCCCAAGCAGAGTTAGCATATCATGCAAAGGGAAGAAAGTGATAGTTGTAAGATTGACATGATCACTAGGGTAATAGATAAAGGTATGATGTTTATCAAGATTGTATTGAAATGTTGAATGATTCACTTTAAGGGTTTTCCAATTGTAGGATTTCTATGATAAGTGAATGTTTGTTCAAAATTTTGTAATTTTTTTTTTTAAATTTTTTGAAATATTTTATTTTTTTTTTTTTTTTGAAATATTTTATTTTTTTGGATTTTGCAAATTTTGGAAGGAATTGAAAAGACAAATGCAAATAAAATGCAAACAAACATGAATACACAACAAAAAGGAAAATGCTCCATGGCTTAAATAAACTAGGAGAAAAACACAACACATGCAAAAGACAAAAAGATACAAAACAAGCAATAGAAACAAACCCAATATGAACAAGAAGGATCCACACCAAAGTTATATGTGAACTAAGATGTAAATAAATTTCCTGCAATTGGTCCATAAGCGCATTCCAGATACACAGAGTACTAGTTATTCTAACTAACAAACATAAGAGACTAAGCTAAGAATATACAAGACAACATTCCATATGTATAAACTTTAAACAAGCAAATACAACAAACAAGCTAGTGAACAAAACACACCAATGTGAAATACTAATAAGTAAGCAAAAATATACAAATGTCAAGTTTCCCCAAGAGAAAACCAAAGCCAAGTGATGTCCCTAAGAAAATTTATATTACGAAGAGTTGTTTGATGTATTGAAAAGATTAATGGGAAAATTAGATGAAGAAAATGGTGAACAAAATTACATAGTTGCAAGTGTTTTTAAAGATCATTTTTGAAACATTTTGTATGTTTTTTTCATATTTTCTAAACAATTTTATATTTTTTTAAGTTTTTGAACAATTTTATATTGTTTTTGGAATTTTTGTGAGACATTTTTTGAATGTTTTTGGTCTTTTTTTGGAATTTTGAACCACATGCCAAAGAAGAGGGAAAGGAAATTCCCAAGTAAAAACCAACATACTACTATGGAAGTGAAGGGAAGGCGAACAATAGTGGTAGACAATGGGCATGACAACCTAACAAGGAAACATGCAACACATGACGAGGTGAAAAGTTACAAGTGAGAAACAAAGTGAAATGATGAAACAAGTGGATGCACTGATATGCCCCCAACACAAGGGTTACTCTTCGAGACTTAGGAGTAGAACTTCTTCAGATGAATGGAATTCATAGGCTCCTTCAACTCTTTTCCATCCTCAGTAGATAGTTTGTATGCACCAGATCCAAATTTAGCAGTTATAACATAAGGACCCAACCAATTAGGCTCAAATTTTCCTTGTTTTTCTCGTGGTTTAGTTGTGTTCTTCTGATTTTACTTTAGGACCAAATCACCAATTTCAAACTATCAAGGTTTGATATTTGCAATTATAATTACGTGCAGTCTATTCTGATATACCTGCATATGGTCTAAGGCACAAAGTCATCTCTCGTCCAATAATTCCAGCTCTACAAGGTGTGTAACACGTAATCCTCTTCATGAATGAGATGTTGGAGGGAGACATGAAGTGAAGGAAGTTCAACTTTGATAGGTAATATGGATTTAGAGCCATATACTAGGAAGAAAGGAGTAGCTCATGTAGGTGTACGAAGGAAGTGCGGTAGGCCCAAAGGGTGGGATATAGTGTGTATGCCAATTACATTCATGTTTATTGAATTTATTTTCTAGAATGGACTTGATAGTCTTGTTTGATGCTTCATATTGGTCATTACATTATGGATAGTAGGGTGTAGCCCATTTTAGGTGGATATTATATTTTTAGCTAGGGCCTTTGAGATCCTTATTTTTGAAAGAACCACCATTGTTAGTGAAAATAACAATGGGGATGCCAAAAAATGATAATAATATGGTTGAAAATGAATTTAGAAATATTGCACCCAATAACGTTGGTAAGAGGCATAGCCTCAACCCACTTGGTGAAATACTTAGTGGCAGTTATAATAAATGTGTGGCCATCAGAAGATGTGGGATTTATTTTTCCAATTAAATCGAGTCCCCATTTTGAAAAAGGCCAAGGTGAAGTAATGGGTCAGTAAAGGCTTGGGATGGTGCATGAATGAGATTACCATGTTTTTGGCAAGCCTGACATTTCTTCACAAAGTTGCATGCATCTTCCTCCATTGTGGGCCAGTAGTATCCAATGCACAAGATATTCTTTGCAAGGACTATTCCACTAGTATGGGCACCGCAAATACCCAAATGTACTTCAACTAGCATCTGATTAGCTTCATCTTGATTAAGACATCTTAAGAGAGTCCCATCATAGCCTCTTTGATACAAGGTGTCAACAAGAAGGGTGTAGCATGAAGCACGTTGTGCTAAGGATCTTTTATTAGCTGAATTAAAATTAGGAGGATATGATTTAGTTTGAATGAAGGTATATATATCATGGTACTAGGGATGATCAGGACCAAAATCTCACAAACCATGGTGGACTCCAGAAATTCATATGCGGGCACCAAAATATGTTCAACAAGGAACTCATTGTGAGTTTGATTAGTGTCAAATGAAAGAAGGGAGGTGATAGTTTCCATGGCATCCACTAATTTTTTTTTACGCGAGGAACTTGTTCAAAATTGATAATCTGGAAATACCCTCTAAGGCTATCAACCATTCTTTTATAGGGTAAGATATTTTCATCTTTTACTTGATATTCTCCATTAACTTGATTAATGACTAAAGAAGAGAATCACCAAGAATTATCAATTCTTGTAGACATGCCATGAGATAACAAACCCTAAGCCTACTATTAGTGCTTCATACTCTATTATGTTATTTGTGCAAGGGAAGTTGATACATAAGATTTAGGTATGAGGTCTCCATCTGGTGTACATGCAAGATGATTCCTACTCTAGAACCATGGATGTTGCAAGATCCATCAAAGAATAACGTCCATAAGGGTGTTTCTTCTATGTACAATAGGTCTTCATCTGGAAATTCAAAATTTAATGGTTGTGAACCTGGAAGTGGTGTTGCGCTAGTTGATCTACCAATGCTTGACCTTTGATAGCTTTTTGATTGACAATTTCAATGTCAAATTCACTAAGTAGTGCAATCCAACTAGACATTCATCCTGTTATGAATGGTCTCAAAGTAGGTACTTAAGAGGATCAACCCTTGAAATTAGCTTGGTGGTATGATTTAGGAGATAATGTCACAGCTTGCCAAAAGTATAAGCAACCGCTAAACAAGCCTTTTCAACCTATAAATACTTGGTCTCATGTTCAAGAAGAGTTCTACTCAAGTAATACACATTTTTCCTGACCCTTATCATTGTGTTGTGCCAATAATTCCCCAATGGCATGTTATATTACAAATGTATACAACAACATAGGTTTATCTGTATAGGTGGCATGAGTACCAACTGGAAGATGTCGGTATTCTTTCAATTTTGCAAAGGCATCTTGATAGTCTTGTGTCCATTTGAATTGACATCCTTTTAAGCAGTTGGTTGAAATGATGGCACTTATCTACCAATTGAGAGATGAAGCAACGAATAGACTATATTTTTCCTTGTAGGCCCCTTAGTTGTCGAAGGTTCTGAGGAGGTGGCATATCTATTATAGCTTTGACCTTGGTAGGGTCCACTTCAATTCCTCTTCATGAGACAATGAATCCCAAAAGTTTTCCTGAAGTGACACCAAAGACACATTTTTTTGGATTAAGGTGAACCTTGTACTCCCTTAACCGCTCAAATATACACCTAAGAACTGTTGGATGATCCACTCTAGTCTTTGATTTAGCAAGAATATCATCGACATAATCCTCCATTATGTCATGAAGAAGGTCATGAAAAATAATAGTCATGACACGTTGATAAGTTACACCAACATTTTTAAGGCCAAAAGGCATGACCTTGTAACAAAATGTCCCCATGGGGTTGTAAAATTTGTTTTATGCTGGTCTTCTTCAGAAATTTGAATTTGGTTATACCTAGAAAAACCATCCATAAGGGATAACATCTCATGGCCCGCATAGTAGAATCAATAATCATGTCAATATTAGGCAAAGGGAAATCATCCTTGGGACATGCCTTGTTAATGTCATGGAAATCTATACAAATATGATTTCGGGGTCTTCTTCACAACTAGTACCATATTAGATATCCACTCTAAGTAGTTAATGCACCGTATGAATCCTACATCCAATAATTTTTGTAGTTCAGCCTTAACAAGCAATGCGACCTTGGGATGCATTTTACGTAGTTTTTCTTTACATGTTTAGCATCTGGGTGCACCACAAGGTGATGAACCACAAGAGAAGGATCAAGGCCTAGAATATCTTTGTAAGACCAAGAAAATACATCCTGAAAACTCGAGGTTAGAAGTGTTGTGAAGGCTTTGATTTTGGTTTCTGATAAATTGGCACCTAGTTGTAATAATTTTGGTTGGTCTTTAGTTCCAATGTTAATGGTTGTCATCTCTTCTACCAACAACTTAGAAGTGTCATTATCTTGAAATGATGTTGTAGGCTTGTGTAGATTGTCTAATATTTCTAGATCTGAATCTCCTCTCTCTAGTGCCTCTAAAAGGTTTTCACTAGGAGATGCATCCTTTTCTTTCTTTTTCTTTTTCATTTTTTTCTTCTCGTATAATGCCTCATAAAGGTTTTCACTATGCGAGATATAATTTTTCTTTTTTTGTGTTTAATTTATTTTTCTTTAGGACTGAGATTGTAAGTTCTTTTCCAAGTAGTGGTAGCATCAAGGTTTATATCAAAACCCTTCTTGTGATCCGACAAGGGAAAAGGGTCCCGAGCCCCGAGGAACTCTAGATGGCCTCATCATTTTGAAAGAGGTCCATGGAAATATGACACTGTTGGTCCTGATCAATGAGGGAAGGATAAACAACATCAAGGGTTTGAAATGGATAAGTATTCAAGGAAAATTGTAGTCTCAACTAGGTCTTCAAAGAGGCTATGTGTGGAACCGGTCTCAACTTCAGAATTTGAGTCCTCATCACTAGGTAATACATCAAAGACTATAGGCCTCTTCTCATATGTCTCATATCCTAGACCATATGTGTAAAGATTAGACTTGATATTCATAGGTTCAAGAACACCATGCCCTTGTGGGCCAAGGCCTCTTCCTTTCTAGTTCATGTTTTTCATCATTCTATGGCCCTTGGTGTAATCAGTGGATTCATAGCATTCTTCCATCCTGTCTTCACATAGCCAAGAGTCATCGAGAGATTGAATGTGTTCATCTTCTAGATATCCATATCATCTCCAAAGAGTGTTTCCAAGATAGTAAGTTGGAGGTTCTTGTAGATGAGGAGCATTAGGATGCCCATAATTGTGAGGTGATAATGGGAGTTTTCCAACAAGAAATGTATTGTCAAGTGTGTACTCACCTAAGCCTTTATGAGAGAATGTAACTTCAGGTGACACCTTAGATGTAGATGCTTCAGAGGAAGACATGGAAGCATGAGGGCTCAATATTATATCAAAGAAGACATGGAAGCATGAGGGTCAATATGATTGGTAACAATAGGAGTTGTGCTAGATCTAGTTGTGCTCAACAGATGGAAAATAATTTTCCTTTTTGTACCTTGCTTCAAAAAACTTACAATAGTATTCAAGGGGTCAGTATCACCACACAAGGTGAACTCTCTACCATTATGTGGAAACTTTATGCATTGATGGAAGGTGGAAGGTATTGTGTGCATCACATGTATCCAAGGTCTACCCAAAATAAGGTTATATGATGTTTCTACATCAACTACATGACATACAATGTCAAGGAGCTATGGGCCTACTTGTATGGGAAGAGTGATGGTACCACAAGATTGGCTTCATATTATCATAACCATGAATGGTAATGATATTAACATCTAAGTCATCTATTGTATGACCAAGGAAGTGGAGCATTTTTATAGAACATATGTTAAGAGCCACTCCATTGTCGATAAGAACTCTCTTGACTTTATGATTTGTAACGTAGGCTTTGATGTACAAGGAGTTATTGTTAATCAGATTTGGGTTCAACATATCTTGAGGGCCAAAATATAGGATAGGAGTTTCAGGTGTAAGGTTTGTGATCATAGCCTAAAACTGTTGAACATTGAGAGTATGAGGAACACACGATTCATTTAGAGCACGAGTGAGAATATCCTTGAAAGCTAGGTGACTCTTTTAATAGTTCCATTAGAGAGATATGCACTAGTGTGGTTGTTAATTGTTTGATGAAGTCATACTAACCAGGAGTGGAAGATTTGGCATTAGAATTTGACTTTTGATTTGAAGGAGTTGTTGGTTTGGATGTTTGAGGTTCTGTAGAAGACGTAGAAGGTTGGTTTTCCATGGGAACCCATATCTTCCTTTGGCATGTGGTCACAACATTACTCAAGGTTTGAATTTAATGGTTACCATTGTAGATGGTACTTCCTCAATAAATGAGATAATTGAACTAAATCAACATTATTTGCAAGAGGACCTTTGTCAACATTTTTATCATCACCACCATGTTTGGGAAATGGGTTTGAGAACACCTTAAGATTTTCATTTGGGTGTTTTATTTGGTGATGGTTCTTCAACAGTGATATCTCCACTATCAATGAGGTCTTGGACAAAAGTGACGTAAGAAAAAGCATCGATCAATTGGGTGACCATCAATGTGATGAAAATCACAATAAGTATCAACTTTATACCAAGTAGGCTTGGGTTCTCCCTCAACCCAAGGTCTGGTGATGGGATAAGTAACCATGTTTGCATTAATGAGTTGTTGGAGGACACTTGATAGAGGTTCTCCCAAAGGAGTGAAACAACTGTCGCTTAGAATCGGAGAGGAGGAAACCTCTTTTCTAGAAACAACAAGAGGTTGTTTACCTTTGTTTGGTCTAGTCTGAGTGTTTTGGATGTTGTGGACATTGCATGATTGTCTATAATACCATCATTGACCATATTATGATTGTGGTTAACATGTTTAGATTTGTCTTGGTGAGAGCTATTAGGATGGTTACTATGTTTCCCATTATCTTTTGAATGAGGTTTAATCAAACCTTTTGTGACAAGGGATTTTTCAATCTGTGATCCTTTCTCAATAACTTCTTCAAAAGTATTAAGGCAATGCATTTGCATGTGAAAGGATAGCTCACTATTGAGATTAGGTACAAATATGCTCACAAGCTTGTTTCTCAGGCATGGAGCATGGGAAATGACTAGCAATCCCACACCATCTTTATAGGAATTGTGTAAAGGTTTCATTTGTTCATTGTTTGGCATTACACAAGTCCATCATTGTAATTTTAGAGTCTAGGTTGAATGAGAAATGTTTAAAAAAATTCTCTGAGAGGTCCACAAAAGTTTGTATAGATCCCTTGGGGAGGTGTAGAAACCAGTCCAAGGCTTGTCCTCCTAGACTTTGTGGAAAGAGACACATTAAGAAGACATCACTATAGGCCACCTCTTAGAAATCCATATAAAACTCCTTGATATGATCTCTAGGATCATTCTTTCCCTTGTATTTTCAAATTTGGGTGTCTCAAAATATTTGGGAAAGGGATGTGTAAAATGTCCTTATCAAAGGGGTAAGGACACAATTCTTCAAAGTTGAATTGTTTGCATTGATGTTGCATACTTGAGATGGTGTCCTTCATCATTTTCCATTCTTGGGAAAATGGTGAGTTGTTCTATAAGAAAGATAAGGAACCATCACTTGTAGAGTTGTTATTATCTTTGTGTGTAGTATGACTCTTAAATGAAGCATCACTAGTTTTCTTTGGTGCCTCATTGTTATGGGATTCATTGGTGACTTTGGAATTTAAGATAACAAGTTGTTTATCCATGTCATTAATTTGATTCATGAGGGCTTGAGTGGGATCGGTGGCCGAATCAGTTGATTTTCCTTTGTTCCCTTCATCATATTTGTTTTTTGTTTGATTCATCACCTTTGGTGTTGTTCAAGGTGGACTTGTTTCGATCATCATTGTTCATGTGACTAGGGCCTACCTCATCATCATTGTTTTTCAAAATGAAAGGTTCACCCTTGTTAGGTGGTGGTTTTCCAAGTAATGTTTGTAGACTATCTTCATCAAAATCGAGGGTAATTTTTCTCCCATCTCAAGGAGACAAAGAAAAAATTGGTCTTTATTCATACGTAAAATATTTTCAATGTGGATTGTTCTTCGAGTGAGATGTCATTCTAATCATCCTCAGAGTTTTGGTCATTATCACTATCAAAATTTCCAAAAGGATTTCAATGTCATTCGCCCTTCCAAAAGGACTATAATCTTTGTGTCATGTTCCCACCATTTTTAAAAGGGGGGGGAAAAAAGAGAGATGCAAAGATAACTCAACCCATAGCAAAGTGAATGTGATGATGGAAGAGAGGTGTGCGATTAAGTTTGGTAATAACTTGTCCCTTAACAAAGTGAATGCTAAGATGGGAAAGAATTTTGGAAGATATGAATGATGCAACCCTTAACAAAGTGAATGTCAAGATGGAAGCATGTGAAAGTGTTTGATAAACTCAACCCTTGACAAAGTGAATGCCAAGATGGAAGAGTGGTTTGATGTGGTGAAGGTTCTCATCCTCTAACAAAGTGAATGCTAGAATGGAGGAGAGTTATAGTGAAAAAATTCCAAATGTGCTCAACCTCTAACAATGTGAATGCTAGAGTGGAGGAGCGAGGATAGATTGATTGCAAATGCACTCTACCACTTAGAAAAAGTGAATGCTAGATGGGAAGAGGGTATGAAAAAGGAGTCAAATCATATGTGATGTGCTCAACCCTTAACAAGAATTAGTTAAGAAGGAAGAGGCTAATGAAGGGATAAGACTCAAATATTGATAACATAAGTGTTGGAAAAGAAGATATGATGAAGTGTCTAAAACACAACAAATTTTTTTGTCAAGTTAGAGACGTGAAGAAAGCAAACGTATATAGTTTAATGATGATAATGTCAAACTAAAGGATGCAAGAAGAGAATGAAGATAAGGGTGATGAAATTGAGTTGTGACAAAGTGGAACACAACACCGTTAAGATGTGAGTCGTAAGATGAAAGTGCTTGAGCGAGGACATGGATATCCACAACTCAAGACTTGATGTCGAAAAGAAGATGAAAACTTAAACTTTGGGAAATGTAATCCAAATGTTTAAGTGTTGAATGAAATGGGAGATAAACTCAAAATGAGGTGAGTACAAAAGATAGAAGAATTTGATGATTTGAAAGAGGAAGAATCAAATAAATGAAAGAGAACTCCAAATGAATGAAAGAAGATCAAATGGAGAAGGAAATGAGGATGAAAAGATTGAAATAATGAAAAAGAGATGAAAGTTCCAAAAAGGGGAAATTTGAGAGTAAAATGAAGGTTAGTGAATGACTGATGATGAAGAGAAAAGAGATGAGAAAAGATGAAATGAGAATGAAAGTAGAATCCAAACAAGGATTGTTTGGAAAATGACAAAAAGATAAGAAAAGTGAAAGATGGATCCCAAACAAGGAGTGTTTGGGAAAAAGTGAGTGTGGAACACTACTACAAAAAGAAAGAAAAACAAAAGAAGAAAATAGAAAAAGAAGTTTTTGTTTGAATGTTTGTTTGTGGCCTCTACCTTAGATTGGCTTGGACAATGTTTGGCTTCCTAGGTGGCTCTCTCAACTAGGTGTCAAAAAAATCCGAGTGAGCAACGCTATTGCTAGCTAATGGATTTTACTTTACCCCCTTTGAAACCATGAGCAAAGATCTTGCTCAAAATGAATCGCACTGGGGTCACCACTAAGGATATCCATGACTCTAACTCACAAGGCTTTACTAGTCAGGTAGGATAAAAAGGTTCCCATTTCATCCACCAGTTCCCTCAAGGTGTGGACTACTTTGGGGTTCCTAGAACCACCCCTTTGTTGTAGCTTAAGGCTTATGCCAAGGGGGTTATGTTCTAGTTAAGTGGTCGAGCCGTAGCTCTTAACCAAACCTGCAAATACAATGTTTTGAATGTGGTGTTTTTTTATCTTTGATTTTAATGTGGTTTGATTGTACTCCTTTGGAAACCTATAGTTAGTAGTTTTTGAAGTGTTTAATCCACCTTCATGAGAGAGGGTCCTGCAAACAAAGATTAGAAAGTTTTCTAAATGAGGTAAAAAAAAAAAAAACAAATAAACAAAACAATAGAAGCGAACCCATGTTTCTGATTTCCAAGATCACTTAAAAAGCATGAGGAAAGAGCATAATGTGAGTTGGCTTTGATTAAGTGAAACATTAATTCCCCAAAAACAAAAAAAAGAAAACGACCACGTTTCTAATTCCCAAGATCACTTAAAAAGTGTGAGGGAAGAGCATATGCATGATCGCATCATGGTTAGTCTCACAAAAACAAAATAAAATGATAAATGAAAAAGCATGAAAAACACGTTAGAAAGGGTTAGTCTAAAAAAAAAATGATGAAACATGTGCAAAAGTGACTAAAAAAAATGACAAAAATGGAATTAAACGTCCAATAACACTAAGTTGGCAACCTGCACAGTTAGTCCAATAAAAATAAATAAAGAAACTAATTTAATTGTAACTTAAACTAAAAATAAGAAATTATAAATAAAAATAAATAAAATTTAAAAAAAAAAAAACTAACCCTAAAACTAAAACTATAAACATGTACAAAGATAAACTTAAAAACCTAATTTATTGTAATGTGGCTTGGTGTGTTTGTGTGTGTGTGTGCAGGTTGAAGTGATGGAGGAGCTCGGTGAGTGAGAAGAAAGGTAAGGATGGGGTGCTAGGGTCTCGGTGGGGGGGGAGAGGGATCTCAGCTGGGTGGGTGGGGTGGGGTAGAGGAGGAGGAGGGAGGAGGAGCGGGAGAGGGAGGGGAGGGGCTGGGGGGCTGAGGGCTGAGTGAGGGAGCTGGGATGGGTAGGGGGAGGGGGAGAGATTTGGTGGGGTTGGGATGGGGGTGGGGGAGGCAGGGATCATGGGGGGTGTGGGCTAAGAGGGTAGGGCAGTGGCCTGTGTCTCGGGATTGGGTAGGGTAGGGGGACAGGGGGGGGGTGGGGAACGGGGTCATGGGGTGGGTAGTTAGGGAAGGGGCTTAGGGTGGGGGTAGGAGGGGGTTTAATGTGGGAGTTGGGGTCACGGGGTGGGGGGGGGAGGGGGAGAGATGGAGGCAGGGAATCTAGGGGAAGGGAGAGGAGGGGAGGGGGTGTAGTCTAGGATCTAGGAGTTTTGTGTATTTATTTATTTTTAAGTTTTTTTAATTAGTTTTATTTTTTATTTATATATATATATATATTTTATATATATATATATATATATTTTTAGAAATTTTTAATTTTTTTTTTTAAAAAAAATCTAACTATATGGTGGTTAAAATCTGTATTGTTTTTTTTTTTTGTGCAAGTGTTGCAAGAAAAATGTGAAAGTGGATTTACTTACCTACACACAAACCAAGAGAAAAAATATAAAGAAAATAGAGACTGGTAAATTTTTTAAAAAAAATAAATAGAAATGCAGAAAATGATAAACTAGAAGAAAACAAAAATTAAACTAAACAACTTCCTTAACTTCCCAAACTACAAAAACACTTTCCTAAATGCAAACACACGGATAACTTCTCAATTCACCTGTGAAAGCTTCAAAAAAACAAGAAGGTTATTATGAAATGAAGAACACATGAAAAAGGAAAGAAACCATAAATGAAATACAATGGGGTGTGAGTCCCACCGGGTGTGCCAAAATGTAAACAATGAAAAAAACTACAGTAATGAAAGATAAACAACTAATAATGAAAACCTTCCTGCACTTCCTTCAATGCAAACCTTAGTAAGGTTGTGGAGACTTTATCTCATGGAACCTTGCAAATGAATGTTAGAAATGAATGTGGGTGCTCTTGAATGTTCTCCAAACTTTGGATGCAAATGCTACAAACACAATAAAATTTAGCAGAGTTTTTGTACTTTAAATTCAAGAGGATTTGTACACAAGGTAAGCTGCAATTTATAGAGGCAAACATATTTAAATTTGGTTACATACGGATGAATGCATATGCTAAAAATAACATTGTAGGAAGTTATAGTAGTGTTGAGGGCAAATAAATGAATTAATTGCAAAAAGTTACATCCGGAAAGGTGGTTGTACATGCAATTCAATTTCCCCCACCTTTCTAGGATTCTAGAAGTGCAGTTAACTAGGATAAGGATAGGGAGTCCAAGTGGAGTCTAGGTGGATGTTGATCAAGTGGTAGTTGACTAGGATGTGCACACACTTAATTAATTAATTATTTAATTAAAAAAATAATTAACTTAGCTAAAGGGGTACTAAAGGATACATGGGATTAATTTAATTAATCGAAAGGGGTACAATGTGTATGAATTAATTAATTTAATCAATTAATCACAAATGGGTGAACAATGAATGGGCCTCAAAGAACTATGTGTCTATGTGGGCTTTTTTTTGTCTCACTAAATAACTTCATTGTTATTTTCCTCTAATTGAATTTTCAACTACTCTGGTTATTGGGTGTGAATTCTGCTTGTGCCTACTCATAAAAATAACCTTCCTTTTGTTTAATTTATCTCCTTCACCCCTCAAATGCACTGTAATTTCTTCCTTGCACCCGTGCAAGCACTCACCGTAGGTTCAAGTGGATTACACCTGTGGGATCCTTGGCATACTTGGCTAACCCAAAAAAATTAGATTAGGAATATATTAGTTTACATTTCAATAATAAAGTTATCCCATTCAATGCATAGGGACCTAGCCCCATGAGCGTTGGTGGAAACACCTAATTTTCTATATCGACAAATTATTTCACCAACAGCTTTTTGATGACTTCTACCTGGGAGATACTTTTCCAAGTGCACCCGCAAAATATCTCCGTAATATATATAATCAAATTTCAAAGAAAAATCAATTTTGAAGGTGACTCTATCAAGGAACGAATTCGTATCATGTTCGTTTCTGCAACACAATGAAGAAATTTCTAGATTGGAGTGAGGTACCAATGAGTGATAGTGAAGAAGAAGAAGATGATGATTGCCAAGAAATGCAAATTTTTGATCAACCATCATTTTGGAACATCTCTTACAAATCCAAGAAAGTTAAAGGAAAGAAGGTTCGTACCATCTCTCGTAGTATCTAGAAAAATAATTTCCAGAATGGAGAAAATTATTGTTTGTGAAGATCCCATCATCAAGTCATGGTGGTTATAATTCAAGAAGAGTGTTTTTAAAGGAAATAAAATGGGAATTGTTGTTGCTAATGATCGAGAATCCAAGATATGGATGAGGAAGATCCATAAGAGATACAAAATGTTGTATGAAGGACATGATGGTGTAAAATCCAATTAAGGTAAAATTTTCAACTTCACATAGCTCACTAATAATTTGAGAAAATTTCCTTCATCTCCCTTCCTCTAGATGATATTCTTGTATAAGTGTATGAAGAAATCGATGTTTTGAGAAGAGAGTATGAGCAAATATTTTTGAGTGTAGAAGAAGGAAATTCTGATCTGAAAGCCTATCATGAATTTTGGAAGTATGAAATGTCCTTACAAAGAAGATATGAACATATTGAGGCACTTCGTAATGTTGAGGAAAAAGAAAATCAAGAAGATCCCAATGATTGTACGCACTACGAGGCGTTCATACCTAGAAGATTCTTACGAAATTTTGATGATTGCCATATCCTTGAACCTTCTAACAAAAATAAAATCAGCACTATAGATGATGATGAAGAAA
The DNA here is from genome assembly GCA_018340775.1 of Taxus wallichiana var. yunnanensis. Lineage (NCBI taxonomy): Eukaryota > Viridiplantae > Streptophyta > Pinopsida > Cupressales > Taxaceae > Taxus > Taxus wallichiana. Next base: position 296,315,718 of record CM031238.1, read on the forward strand.
ACATGATAGTTGAACCTCCATTCATCAACTCATTCTCTCAAGGAAAAGCTCGACGATGAAACAATGAATTCTAGAAAAGAAGATTCTTATTTTACAATGGATGACCCAATGCTTGCTAAAGACTCCATCAGTCATGAAGATGTATGAGAAAGTAATCCTTCATCCCGGAATCAAGATGATGAATCGAGGTAATCGTGGATAATCTTCTTTCCAATTTTGATTCTTCAAGTGATGTAGAAATGTTGAATGATGAAATGGAGATAGTTGAAGAATCAAATTATCTTCCTAATTCAATCATGGATGAAAAAATGGAAGAATTCAATTTATTTCTTGACACCAAGGAGGATGAACAATTGGATCATAACCTCTTTGAGGAGCTAACTCCACCATTCTCACTCAAGGAGCATAATGTTGATAATCATGGGGAGTATGAAATATTTCATTTTCCAAATGAGCAAGAAGATGCTACAAGAAATGGTCAAGATGAAATTGAAGGTTTTTCTTCCCCAACATGGTTATCTACTCCCCTTCATGAGGATGATGAAATGGATCTTGACCTCAAAGGTGTGTCATTCCTATGTAGCATGGATCTCTTCTCTTTGACATAGAATGTTGAAAATTAGATATTCCCATTCTTGCAATAAGGTGAACCTTGGATGATAAGAAGGTTAGGAAATGAAAAAAAGATGCTTTAAATGAAGTGTGGCCATGCATGGATCATATTTTCAACCATATTCTTGAGCCACAATACAATGACTCTTCTAGTGAAGGTGAAAATGAGTATATGGTAGACTTGGAATAACAATCCCTACAAGACATTCTAAGGATTACAAAATAAATTAAAGTCCCTTAACTCATTCTTGAGATCCTGACTCGGGAAATGAAAATGTAGGATAGGTATGAAGTAAGTTGTGTTTCTCATTTCTATGCACCAGTGTTTAATAATGAGATAGAGAAAGTAGATGATCTCAATGTGCCTTTTGAAGCCTGGGAAGGTGAACATGAAGGTGAAGGTAAGTCTCCCTATTTCTTGCTTTGTGAAGAAGATCATGAATGCAAAGGAAATGAGATTATTGAATCTCCTATGAATATTCCCACTCATAAAGACAAATACCCCATCATGGAGGATGATAGTAAGGAAAACTCGCTAATTTTCATCAAAGGTAGTTATTTAGAATAAAGTGAAAATTTGCAGGAGTTTCGTGAGTGTAGTCAAGTTCAAATTGATCTTACAACCCTTGGATGTCCTATAAATTTAGAACAAGAATCCATACTACAATATTCATTCAAGAGTGATGAATGCTTCTATGAAAAATCAAGGAAATCAGTCTTGAAAATGACATCAAGGTCAACTTTGAACTACTAGGTATTAATAACAATTTTTCTCGGGAAACAAAGAAATGATATGCATGATTCTTGTGAAGGATTGAAAATCAGATTGCACTCACCATTTCCAAAACTCCAATTTTTCTTAAACATGTTTCCATGCTATAACATTTTATCGAGGATGATGAATACCTCCATGTCAATGATGTGGCCCCTCTTCCTGAAAACACTTGCTCAAGACAAAAAAGGAATTTTTTTGAAGAAGTTGTTTATCGGGAAGTGAAGCAACTTGTTCTCAATTCCTTTGTGTGCCCCATGGACTCAAAATATGATTTCAGGTTACAATTCAAAGATGATTAATGTTTCTAAGGTAAATGCAACATTTCCACTTTCGATAACATGGAGGAATGGTGTCTCATGATCACAGAACATCAAGTGGAATCCACAAGATGAAAGAATTTCAACCTGGTAACACAATTTTTAGTGAATGAAAGAATTTTCTTAGTATAATACAAGTATGAGGATGGAATCTTATAATTTTTCCTTCTTCATAAGCCTTGCAAAGTCATCACAGAGCATGGTATGACCAAATAGTGATCTTAGAGCTCCGGAGGTCATATTTTAGTATGTTGTTCCATGATGGTATGTACTTCTCCCAACCCATCTCTTGGTTTGTGTAGATTAGTTCCCTACCTCTATAAATTTTTCTCCCCTGTATATAGTTTCCCTTTCCGTCATGTGTGTTTCCTTCTATTATTATGTTTGTTTGTTTGTGTTTTTTGGAAGAAATGACTTTGTAGCCCAATGGAAAAGGCACTAATCGATGCGCTTTATTGAGATTCTAGGGTTCATGTATTCCATTTTCTCATTTCACTCAATCTAGAACATTTCCTAAATCTATAACTAGTTGTTGTCATGTGTTTTTGCAAGGGAAAAATTCAGCAATGAAAACAACTATACCCTAGTGTCAAAAATTTGCTCGAATCAATTCTTGAGTCATCCTTTGGATCATCACGCATTCTATGTCATGACCCCTCCATCTTTGAAAATATTCATAATGTGATGTACATCCTTCCCAAGTGTCTAAAATGTGTTCATGAGGTCACTTAGTCCATTTAGTGTAATGTTGTCAAAAGAGGAAATTTGTACTAAGCCTAGAAAGGCTATTCCTCGGCCTTTCGAGACAATTGTGCATCATTACAGTTGATCAAGAAGCATAAATTCATTTGGATATGTAATTGAATATTATAAAATGCAATGGAATAGGTTTAGGAAAATTTGGGAAAGTTTTAGAGGTTTTGGAGTCAGAACAATGAAAGTGGGTTTGGAGGCTTAAGGAGTTTGTAGTGTAAAAACACCTAAAATTCAAATGAATATTCTGGGAGCTCCGAGATGAGACAAGAGGAAAAAAATTTACCTTCGAAAACATAAAATTACCCTCTACATGGAGGAGTTTTTACATTATTCTCAAAACCCAAACACTTCTTAAGGCATACCAATATTAGCAGACTCACTCATGGCCCCGGATAAAACAACTAGCATTTTTGGAGAAGTATTTAGAATAAAGTATTTAAGTCCATCCCATTGATCTCAAAATAGTATTTTGAGTCAAATTTATATAACATTGCACCCAAAATGACCTCCTAAAACTTCGGGAAACTTCGACCATTGTTTTAGGAGTTAGTCAAATTTGTCGTTAGGAAGGCCGACACATTTTGGTGTCTTGACTGTCGCAACTGTCTAGGAAAATGGGGAAATTAGGGATATTAGGGACAAAATAATTTTCCCTACCTATAAAATGAATCCCTTGGACTATCATGTGACCCTGTTCCTTTCCGACAAGGTACTAAGCAACCAAGTATGCAAAATTGGCTAAATATGGGCCTTTTAACCCTTGGGTGCATTTTATGCCCCAACTATCCCAACTGTCTGGGAAAATAAGGAAATTTGGGACAAAAAAATGTTCCCCACCTTCAGTCCCTTCCTAGGTTCACCATGTGACCATATTTTTCTCCTTCCAAGTGCTAGAGTGTTTCTCTCTCATCCTCCCATCACCCCGAATCACGCCCACCACTTGTCGGCTCAAAGTGCAGGGAAAATTTTACTATCCCAATTGTCCCAGAGATAGTGGTGATATTTGGGACACAAAATTTTTCCCCACCCCCCATGTTTTTTAAAATCATAAATTTAACTAACAATTTTTTTCTTGCTTCTTCTCACTTTTACCTCTCCCGTGAAGCAAAAACAAGACCTTAAAGTTTCAAAACACAATGTAATATAATCTCACCTCATATTTTCATGTGAAATCTATTTTTGATGCACCATTCATCCAAGCACCTAAAAATATATATAAAAAAATCTGTCAAAATTTATCCATGACTACCCGTATGAAAGAAAATCAACACATGACCTTCTTCGCACCCAACTTCCCGAGGTCATGCCGAGACAACCAAAGTGTATAATAGAAACAGATGTGTGTGTGGTGATGATGGATAATATAATGAGGAAGCCTTATATCTTCAACACATAATAACGGGATCTACAAATCTAAGGAAAATAATTCTCTCCTAACTTGAAGTGGCATGATTGATCGATCCGATATGATAGCTTCTGAGAATATAGTCAATATCAAACTTTGTCGAGATTCTATTCATTTGTTGTTGAACATGCGAGAAAGTGACCTTCGGATGCCTTGTATAGATTCTAAGACAAGGTCATGGAATTAAGAATGAGAGGTGTAATGAAGCCACGTGCACTATGGATGATTTTCTGGTCTAGTCTTATAGCTTGATCGACTGTTATACTCAATAATGAAATTTGTGCAATGCTATCGCGTGGAAGTGGTGATGGTCTAAATACTGATAAATGCAAACCAATGTCGATATATAATTGGTTAGCAGGACCATTGGGTTGCAGGACCTGAGGATCACAACTGAAAACTCATGGAGGCTATGGCTATGTTAAGGTCATGTGTGTAATCAAACCCTGTTGCTAGGAGTAACCCAATAATCGTATGCTTGATTAGAAACAATGTTTAACGTGTGTACTTTTTCTATTTTCTAAGATAATGTAACAAGTGTGCATATGACTGTCAAACATAAACTTGTATCAATTTCTGTTATCAACTCCGGCTCGTTGGGTTATGGGATAAAATGATCACAACCGTACATCTTTTCTTGTTATGGGCCATTGATGGTCATGCAAAATGAAATTGAAATGATCTTGATAAAACAAACTAACTATAAAAAGAAATCTAATCTATGTTTTTGGCATTTTCACAATATATTAGAGCAAAACAATGAAAGAAAACTAATCTAACAAAAGTAAATGTTTTTGATCTTTTCTAGTTTTTAAGAAATGTGTTCTAATCTAATAAAAAACTAAAGACAAGTAATCAGCCAGATGTAGCTGGTTACTTATGTGAATATGTGAATCTAAATCTAAAAAAATAACCTAATCTAATCAAAACCCTTCAAACCCTACCTTAGAGGTGAAGAACAAATCATGACCTGAAAGAACTATTGTTCCCCACAACTTCCCCGGTAATGTCAAAGAGAAAATTTCTAATGATTTGATCTACTTGTAATTGCCTAATGAATTGAAATGAACAATTTTACTACTCTATTTGGTCTGCAATTGAACCGATGATTCAAAATTGACAATTTGGCAAATGAAGAAAATAAGCAAATAATTCCAACCTTGATAAGCAAGAGCTTTGGCAAATCCAGTTGTATCTGTGTCTGTCCCTTAGTTTTTCCTTTCTTTCTTTGTGTGTTCATATGAGTCCAAGGAATTGGGAATGCAAGAACAACAATAGAAGAAGATGCTTGAGCAATGGTAGCTTGAAGGCAGTCTAGTTGCAATGAAAGTAGAAGAGAGATAACACAAGAGATCTGAGCTTGGCTATGCAATTCCTAGCAGGATTTTGGCAGTAATACTATGCAAGATATAGAAAAATTCTCAAGCCCTTTTGCTTGAATATAAGCATGGAATATATAACAATTGGGGCTGGGATGTGCCTTCATGCATAAGGCAATAAGAGGTAGTTCCAACTAACTAAATCACATGCTAAAATAGATGTGGGAAGGAGAAATAAGCAATCAAAACTATTTTTAGACAAATCGGTTCACAAATGCATCCTAAAAGTGAATTTAAGTGATACGTCGCATGTTAAAAACACGCATGTCGGAATGTGGAAAAATTAGACAGACCGCCACCCTACATAGGGGGTGACAAATCCACAAATCCATTGCCCCGCTTAGGGCAGAAGTCATAGGACCGCCACTTTGACTAGGCGGCGGTTTCAAAACCGTCACCCAAGTAGGGTGGCGGTCCCGACACTAATGGCCAAAACATGCATGTAACGAAGCGGAAAAGCGGAAAAAGTGTGGAAAATCTATGTATGGATGTCTAGGCTACAAATATACACTATGAATGGGTTTAGGAGCTTGAACATCATCTAAAAGGATGTGAATCATCATTGGGAATTTCATAACCATTTTTCCGACAATGTAGCACATGTAATTTTGGGTGTATACATATTGCCCCCTCGAGAAGCGCCTTAGCCATGAAAATGCGTAAACGTAGAGTTCGAGTATGGTGTTCTTGAAATGGGGAGTTAGAAGCTATACTTGACACGCTCATGTCTCAAAATGTCTCCATCCAAGCTCCCGATACCTGCAAGAGGGAAAGAAGAATCAAGTGTAGATAGATAAAATATTAAAAATAAACACTAAGCGAGGTTAAAATAACATATATATATATATATATATATATATATATATATATATATATATATATATATATATATAAACGAACTCATTTTCCAATTCATTTGCACTTATTCGATTTGTTGATTTTGGATCTCTGGACCCACGGTGACCATTTTCGATGAGAGTATAACCAAAATGATCACATGAGATAGTGATCATGCCTCCACGAGCGGAGATCGACCAACATGTTCTAAGGTTGGTTTTTTCACTTTTACATTTTCAAACCTAAAATGTAAAAATGTCAAAAAGTTTACCTAGGGGGATCATTTTCAAAATTTATTGTCTTAAATGAGTCTCTAGGGGGGTGCCCATGGGGTAGTCTTTTATTTCATTCAAAATGGTCTTTTTTGTGTTTTTGAGCATTTTCTAGGGTTAAAGACGTATTCGGAAAATCGGTCCAAGACCGCCACCCTAAGTAGGGTAGTGGTCATGGGACCACCACCTTGAACTCGTGTGGTAGTTCTCGACGAATGACCAAAATGCGTGTTAACTTGGATTTTTTTGGATTTTTTATGTTTTGTCATGTTTTTAGTGAGCTTGTCTTTTGATATACATTATTTAACTTACTCTTTTTCTATGTTTTGGTGAATGCAGAAGAAAGAGGAGTACATCCGTAAGATCCATGAGTGGGAGTGTGATTAGCTCCCGGGATTTTAGATCAGTTGACTCAGGCTGAGATGGACACTCTCTAGAGGGCAGGGATCTTGAGGATTGCATGGGTGCCCCATGTCACTCCTGTTAGTCACATACTATGTGACTTGTTTTCTTAGTAGGATACAGACCGAACACTTTTTGGTTTCCAGGTGCCATGGGTGAGTGGACCAATTCTACATTCTTTGACTCTCGATACTTGGGAGGAGATTGACCCCAAAGATAGTAGGATCTAGAGCCATTGTCTTTAGGTATTGATTCTGGTCCCAACCCTCTCCTTTATGGAGGCCGATCTGATCGTAGAACCGGCCATTATTTTTGGGATGGATTGGATGGAGGGGTGCAGATGCTAATGGGGGCTCGGAAATATTGCCCTGCAATATGGGCCACTTATATGGGGGATGCCACAATTTGTTTTGGTTTGAAGAAGGGGGTCAAGGTTTGATCCATTCCTACTACTCCCATCCCCACTATCCACAAGGCCATCATGGGTATCTTGGCCTTGCGGTTAATTAGGGATAAGGGAGGTGACACACTACTCTACTATTGGGCTCCCATTATTACTTAGATTGAGTCACATGACCGTATTTACACCTAGGGAGCAAACATGTTGGGACTACATATCATGACCTATACACGGTCATCAGGCTATAGGTCCAGTCATTGAGGCACCCTAACTTAGTCATCAATTGGGTGTATGAGCGCATTGTCCCTTATGGAAGGGGAATATTAGTGTTAGATCCAGGGCTGTTGGGGCAATGAGGTGGAAAGGGATGTCAAGATTTCGCACCCCACACTACCCGGGATTCTTTGACCATGACAGACATGGTTTCCACACCCTACTAGGACATGGTAGGACTGTGGGGATAGGAGGTGACCATGGTGGTGGTTTGTTCTACCATAGGGAAATTAGTTGACATGGTAGGGAGAGTTGAGATTCATTCATTTGACTCATTTCCTCAGTAGTTTGGCCTCCCTTATACAATTATGGTTCCTCCAATGGGCACTAGTATACATGACCATTCAAGAGGCCCGGAAAGGGCCCTGCAGAGGGGACCCCGGCTGATTGTGGTTACTCTAGGTGTTCCCATTATAGTTAGGTGTGTGTTGTCTATGCTTGACGAGAATTTGGTACTCCTCGAGAACCTTTACTCTAGATTGTGGCTGCTCCTACTCACAATGGAGAGGAGGATGAGCCTATAAATGTAGACTCTAGTTCTAAGGAGTACACATAATATGAGACCAAGGAGAAGTCGGCCGGAGAGGAGACGAGGTATGAGGGATCAGGAAGTTAGGATGGTGGGGCAGCCCACATGGAGGTGGAGGAGAGTGATCTTGAGAGTGACACATGAGGAGGCGAGTGTGGAGAGAGAGACCTTGGTCTTGGAGGCACCACTTCCTTGAGATGGAGAGGGAGATGATGAGTTTGTGATAGAACATCATCTTGCCTCTAGCTTTGGGAGGCCCCTGAGCCACCATTAGTAGCAAGCAGAACCACTAATCCAACCTCGGATGCTTGGAGATCTAAGTATATTGACAATCTTCTCTTGAATTTTTTATTTGGAAATGTTAGTTGGAAATGTCTCATTTGGTATTTCTTTTTGTTTTACTTTTTTAATTTTCTATCTCATTGTTTCTTCTTCTTTTCTTTCTTGCAGTGACTACGCAAGAGTGGCGAGAGCTTATTCAATAGGTATGTTTGGATGCCCTATTGAACCCCTCGTGGAAGACCTGAGCTGCCGATCGAGGATTCGGACCAGCTACTAGTAGCTAACATACATACATCGATGTGTTTGCACTGTATGGAGAGTAGCAGAGGTGATGACCTCCCTTTGTACTTAGGTGGTTGGGTATGAGACAACCGAGTGAATGATGAGGTGGAGCCACTCTCGTAGTGAGGCCATGGCCAGCGGCTGCCACCACAAGCACTCACACCACTCGGTTCATTCCTGTCGTCATCATAGCATACAGCAGCAGAGTCCCGGACACGACAAAGGCACCATCCAAGGGATCCTAAAGGGATTGACAGGCCACTGGGCCTTTTATTGCTTTTTCATGATTTTTTCGATCGTTATATGATTTTTTTGTATATTTCGGGCTCATTGAGAGTGTTTTGACCACTCCAACACGTGATGCCATTGTACACAAACTTGACTCATTATGATATATACAAACTCTTCTTTTTGGTTTGATAATTATTTGTATCTGAGTTGAATTCCTTTTGGCTCATCTCACATGTCTACTCTAGATTTTTAGAACTTCCACTTTTCTATGCTTTTCACAATGTATGCAGTGGATGTGAATGATAACAAAATGATTTCTTTTTGTATTTTATAATGTTGATATATGATAATGCAAACACATTGTAATGTTGAACTTTAGTTTCTTTAAACAACCTTTGGTACTTCGTATTGTTTTGGAAAAACTTGGTTATACAGTGATATGATAAGTGAATGAACTTTCCCCACTCCTAACCCCATGCAACTAGTAAGATGCAAGGGCTCAACACCAAGAGCTAGAAAGGGCACAAGTTATGAAATTTGTTGAATGGTAATGATGAGAGAAAGATAAGGTTTTGACAAAACCAAATTGGGACACTACAACCTCACTCTACTCAAGTTTGCTTCATAGTTTAGAATGTGAATTTATTTCCAGTTTATCTATACTTAGATCCGTAGATGGCCACTTGGTTGACAAAATCTAGTTTTGAGGTTTTAAGCTCTTTTTGAATTTTGGACATCTAACTCACTTTGTTTTGACTTATGATTTCACAATATTTGAATGAATTGTTTCTAACTTTCAAGTTTGTCAAAGAGACCCCCTACACCTTTCCCCATGCTACCAATAGGAAGTATGGGCTTATCACCATGGACAAGGCATAGGTGAGTAAGGGCATTTATCTCCTTTCCCAACCCTACATCACTAGTAAGATACGCAGGCTCAACACCGAAGGTTGGTAGGGAAAAGAAATGTGTAAAATAAAATTTTATGTGGATTTGCATTTGAATTATTTATCTAGGAAAAATGGCTAGAATTTTCTTATTTCCAAAGATATTTTATGGGATAGATGCGACACCATGAAGCTTCTAGAACAAACTATAGGAAAAGAAACCTAATCTAGAAAGAGACTATAAGTAGAACCAAATATACAGGCCTTGGTATGGTTTCTGTCAAAGCTTTGTCTTTTCTTGTTTGAATTGATGACACTGTGGAGATTTGTATAGGTATGATTTGAATGTTTTTCCAATATTTTTAAAAGTTTTTAGAAATTGCTATAAGAATAAGTTCCTTGATCACAGATTTTACAAAATGAACTGACAGATGAAAATGCAATGCGATGAAGTAATGTACATATGAAAATGTTGATGGATCATGTGTAATACCTCTTTAGGTGTAGAGAGTTCACATATTTTTAAACTCCTCACCCTCTAGTGTACACAAAAAAAAATACCCCATTTTTGTAGTCTTCTATTACTTGATATGGACCCAAACACCTGGGTCAAAATTTCCTTCCTTCTCTTGTCTTTTTTTCTATTCATCTATCAAGTCTTAGAACCAAATATCCCTTATATATTTCACATTCATATACTTTCTTGTTGTATTACAGAGCCATCCGTTCAAATGTAAACGATATGTCATTCTTTAATGTTAATTCTAGCCTCATCAATACTTTCTAGCTAAGAGAGTTATGCTTATTGATAGCCTTCTTCTCCCAGAATTCCTTGCAATGATATACAGAGACTAGGTATCTTGACTTGAGCGGTAAAATTGCTTCTACACCAAATACCAAAGAGAAAGGGGTTTCCACTGTCGGTGTTCTTAATGATGTCCGATAGGACCATAAGGCTAGAAGAAGCTTAAAATGACAATCTTGTTTGTTCTCCTTGATATACTTAAGGAGAATAGACTTCAATTTCTTACTCGTAGCATTATCCTATCCATTGGTCTGAGGATAATAGAGAGAAGCTGTGTGGTGACCTATTTTGAATTTTTCACACAGTTCACATACTTCATCATTTTTGAAGGATGTGCCATTATTTGAGATAATGACTTGTGGGACTCTCGTACCTACAAATAATTTGGTTCATAATGAACTTTGCAATTACTGATCCATACACGGTGGTAAGAGGCATGGCTTCTACCCACTTAATAAAGTACTCTGTGGCCGTGATTATGAAGTTATGACAATTTTTTGATGAGGGAGAGAATTTCCCTATCAAATCCAGGCCCCAGGTGGAAAATGTCCATGGTGTTGCAATTGGTTGTAGATTCTGTGTTGGTATGTGGATCTCATGGGAGAACTCTTGAAATTTATGGCATTTTTGCATAAACTCTACCACATCATGCTCTATCGTGGGCCATAAATATCCCATCTGATGCATCTTTTGAGTAGTGGCGTGGCTACCGAATTGACCTCCACATACTCTACTTTGTGATTCATAAAGAATATTTTCAGATTCTTCTTCGTCAACGCATCTTTGAAACATTCCATCAAAGGATCTACAATAGAGCACTTATTCCAAGATGACATACTTGGCAATTATTATATGTAACCATCTTCTTTATCATGAGGTTGACCCTTCCGATATGTATGGTCCACTATGAAATTAATGATACCAAAGCAGTACTATAGACACATAGAAATGGGAGGCTTAATTTCAACAAAATACACACTCTTCAAGAAATTCTAAATTTGCTATCTTGGCTCCATCCAATGGGTTGTCAACCAACCAGTCCACAATGATTTGTCCCTTGACGTATTTTTTTATTAATAAATGTTAACGCAAAGTATCCTATCGAGTTATAAAGCGTCTAACCTTCTTAGATAAGTATCCTTGCATGAGAAACGTAAGCAAGTGATCTGATTTAACAATAACCCTTGTTTCTTGGTTTAACATGTCATGTCTTAAGTGTTTTGTCACAAAGACTATAACAAGTCATTCCTTCTCTTGTTTGTGTATAATATGTCTCATAATCAAGAAATGTGTGAATAATGAAATAGACTGCACGTTCTCTTTTATAATAATCTTCTTGAGCCAACATACAGGCTAATGAGACATCTATAGCTCATGAATACATGATCAAGGGGTGATCTAACTTAGGTGGCATGAGTGTGGGAGGAGACAACAAGAACCATTTAACTAACTCAAATGCCTCATTGCATTCTTCCTTCTAATTAATGCAACAATCCTTTTCAACAAATTTTTGATTGGGTGAATAGAAAATACCATATCGGGATAAACCTTCGGATTGCATCGAGTTTTCCAAGAAAATATTTGATGCCAGAATCATCTAATGGTGGAGTCATTTCTAGTACAACTCGGATTTTGGTTGGGTCTACATCAATCCCTCATGAAGATATGATGTATCCCAAAAATTTCCTCCTGTTACACCGAACACACATTTTTCTAGATTCAACGTGATGTCGTATTCGATTAAGTGAGAAAGGATGATACGAAGCACCTCTAGGTGATCGCAACATTTTTTGTCCTTAGCTGAACATCATCCGCATAGATTCCACAATCTTATGTATAAGATCATGGAATATATAATTCATCGCTCATCGGTACGTGGCACCAATGTTATTAAGCCCGAACTACATGACATCATAACTATAGGTTCCCCAAGGAGTTATGAACGTATTTTTGGTTTGATCTTCCTAAGATATTCGATTTGATTGTCTTGAGAAAACCCATCCATGAGAGACAAAAATCAAAACTAGTTATCAGCATCGACAATAACATCGATGAATGGTAATGGGAAATCATCTTTGGGAAAATCCTTGTTGATATCCCGAAATTCTATGCAAATGCGGATCTTTCCATTCTTCTTGAGAACAGGATGATATTAGACACCCACTTTGTGAGTAGTCAACTAGCTTGATGAACCCTACCTAGAGGAGTTTCATTACTTCTTCCTTCACCATGAGGGCTGACTTTGGCTTCATGGGCCTTAAATTTTGCTTAATTGGCTTAGCATCTGGCTTGGTGAAGAGGTTGTGAACTACAATGTGTGGTGTAATTCTTGTCATTTCCTTATAGTTGAGGATATATGTATGTATTTCAACTTCCTCATGAGTTAAAGAGGAACCCAGTTTCAAGGATTTTGGTTCCTCCTCTCGTCCCAATGTTTATATCGATCATTCCCTCGATTAAGGAGGCATTTCCTTCCTTAAACTCAAGTGGGGCTAGAGGTAACTCTAAATCTCCCTCTTCTCCTACCTCATAAATTTTGATTTCCTTCCCGGGGGAGATTCTATCATGGGATTTCCAAAATAGGAAGAAGAGTGTGGAATTAGGGAAAGATCAACCTTGTGATGAGTAAGATGTAATTCTACAAGAGTGTTTAAATATCATAGAGTTTCTTTGTACATGTCAACATGATCTGAAATGACATACTTGCTTTCAGTTTCTATGTATGTCAACATTGGAGTTATCGATGTTTTATGAACCAAAGGTTCAACACGAATTGAAACTGTGAATTTTATGTCTTCCAACTCATTTCTTGGAGTGAAGTGAGAAGTGGAAGTTGCTATTGAGTTTACAAGGAGGTTCTACTCTCATGGAATTGCTTCAATCGATATAAAGTCAAAGCCCTTTGTTAGATTTAGCACTGATGTTTTGTGGAGTCGTAAATACTCAGCTCTAGTCTCATATACCTCAGATATCTGATTTATGATAAGTTACGAATCACCCAGCACCCTAATATTAAGAGCACCCATTATTTTGGCTACAATGAGACCAAGTAGAAGGGATTTTTATTCAGCCCCATTATTCGTATATTCAAAGTTTAACTTGAAGGAAAAAGGCATAATCCTTCCCTCGGGAGAGGTAATAATTATGCCTCGCCCGACACCAAAATGACACTTGGCTCCATTAAAATGGAGATTCCAACCATTAATTGGAAAAATGGAGGTTGGATCATCCTTTCCTCCTCTTCTTTTACCTCGCCACTTCAACCATACAAACTTGATTTGTTGGAAGAGAACCGAGTCCCAACGTATGTCCCATACCTATAGAATCGAAAAGGAGAATAATAAAATCCTTCTCTAATAGCTCAACAATATTTCTTGTGGTTCCCAATGACACTTTCTCTATGATGATGGTTTCATCTTCAACTACCAAAATTCCTTCGATCAAACCCATGACTTCTAATTCCATCAGAGGAACCAAATTTTCCTCTAGAATTGAGCTTGTAGGTTTATTTAACGACTTGTAGGAAGCTCAAACTCAAAGTGGATCCATAGCCTATTTTTCAAGTTATCTATATGTGTGTTGAAGGTTTTTGGATCACCTTATGCCATAAAGACCTTCCCCAAATGTAGGAACCTGACTTCTTGAAACAAAGTAGAGGGAATCACCTTCATGAGATGAATCCAAGGATGGCCAAAGATCATATTATAGTTGGTTTTTTGATATATGATATAAAACTTGGTTAAAACTATCTTAGGCTTGAGGGTGACTAACAACACTATAGTTCCGTCGACATTTCCTTGAGGCTTTCATAGCCTCTCAAAATATTTCACGTTGAAGAGCAATTGGTCTCTTAGCAACCTAAATTTTGAAGGAAAGAGAAGGGGAATATGTTAATATCTTCCCCATTATCAATCATCACACACTTTACATAGTTGTTGTAGATCCACACTTGTAAAAACAATATCGAATCACCTCTATGAGCTATTTTAGCATCCATGGGAATCTTGTTGATGTCAAATATGAATTCAACATCTCTTTCAGGATGCCCCAGAGGATAGACATCAAATTCCACGTGGTTTAACTACACTTCTGGAGGAGGGGTGATGTTAATCAAATGGACAAGACCTATTTCTTCTAATAGAGTGGCTCTGTGAGCAAGGGAATTCTTCAATGGATCTAAGAAATAAATGTGAGAGACGGTCCTGGTTAGATCATTGATCAAGTTTTAAGATCCTACTTGATTTCCTAACGTATCACGAATGTCATCTGATATAGTTGGGTAGATTAGGATTGGCTGCAAAGAATAATATTTTGTTCTAGTGGCAATGTTAATCTAAGATTCGGTTTCCAACTCCACCAATCCCCTAATTTTCATTGGTGACCATCCAAAGGAGGTTTCACTTGTGGGTTTGACAAAGTTAAGGCTTTATGACCATGGGTCCATATTGCAATACCATTGTTTGAACCATTGGGATCTATTATACCGTCCTTTAAGCACGTGGGTAGAGAATCATTAAAGATTATGAGTAGTCTATTTTGTGGTGACACCAGTCCCATGTAGGTGTTCTGAGTTGGCACAGTTGGGTTTGCCAAAAACATGTCAACAATTAATTGTCTTTGATCCTCTAGAAAATTTTGTAGAAACTTACTGCAATCGTGACATGTTCTTGCATCATGCCCGCGAAACCTATGGAAACCACAATATAAATCAAGATCATAATCTTGAGGCCTTTGGTTTCCACCTTGTTGTTAGGGTTCATTTTAAGACCCCCCCTTTGAAAAGGACTTTCGAAATGATGGCAAATATCCAAAAAAGTGATTCACGAAAAAGGTGAATTTTTAGGGTGTTTTTTTACGTGTGTTAGACGTCCATGTTGGACATTTATTGGTCGATCTAGGTTGAATGACATATTATCTGTCCGCCCTCTCCCGGGTTGGACGATCGTCTATTGTCTATTGTCCAACCTCGGTTAGAGGGTTGTCCATTGTTTGTCATTCAACGTGGGTTAGATGGTCGTACATTGTCTATTGTTAAATCTAGGTTGGGTGATAGACAATGGACGGTTGTCCAACCCATGTTGGTCACCATCCACTCTTTTTGAATGTCTATATTATACCTTAATGAATATTTGCACATTTTGATTAGAAACATTGGTGAAATACATGCATAAGTTAATTTTTAACTATAAATAGTAGGTGAATTGACCCATACAAATGACTTGTCACCAAAATTTTAGGCGAACTCAGCAAATGACTGCTTAAAATTCACCATTTCCAATTTCCAAAATCCCTAATATTCACAATTTTACGAAAATTTGCCACTAAAATTTTCCTCGTTCTAATCTACAAAAAGTAGGTTAGGTATGCCTAAAATGACTTACAATATTATGGAGGACATGAAAAGATTAAAGCAAACATAGCATTCCATGAGTTGGTTCAAATCACATAACAACGAGATTTATTATTGAAATATTTAGACAATAAGACCCCTAGGGGACCCCAAAAACTTCTCATGCCAATGTTTCTTTGTACAAAAGAAAAATTGAAGTTCCTCCTTTCCTTTGACTATTAGAATATTTGGGAAAAACTTGCATAACTTCCTAATTGATTTAGGAGCATCTACAAACATTATTCCCTCTAGAATTTACAAGAAACTTGACCTTACCCAAATCAAATCTTATAGGGTAGTTGTGTAATTAGAAAAATCCAAGGTTTAGGTGATTGAAAGATTCTCAATGACATATGCAATTATCACGTGAGCCTAGAACTCATAAATTCATGGAAATTCAATTTTTAGAGTGTTTTAAGCATAAACACTGATAGGGGGTGAATCATTGTGCAATAAAACCTTTCATCCACTTATACAATTTCGATCATTAACCATTAAACATGCATCCACAAGAGCATAAACATAGAAGAGAAAATGAGAGCGCATCAACACAAGAACACCAAATGTAAGTGGATAAGACTCAAGGGGAAGAAAACCCACTAAAACAAAAAATCATTAGAGCTATGAATCAAATTTATTTGAGCACCAACTAACTCAACAAGGAGCACTAACCCCACAAAGAGCACCATCTTCCAATTTTCTCACTAGGTCAACTCGCTCTATATCTTCTTCACCAAGATGAAATAGGGCTAATGACCTATCTCTCTAACACTTGTAAAAACTATAGAACATCATATAATACTCTCATCCCTCTCTTACAGGTCACAAATACCTCTTACACCTCCACTTCTCTTATTTCTAACTCGCACTTTCTCACACTCTCAACTAGCTCAAATGATCTTTCTAATTTGTCTTTATACCATTCTCATGATCATAATACATGTAGGTCAGCCATCATATAGAAAAAATACTTAAAAATCATTATAACATCCTATAAAATCATCCATAAGACCATATAGGTCGCCACCATCATCTAGAACCACCTAGACCACCATTAGGACTCAAGAAGCCTAATTGCACCAAAAAGAACTACTCACCAAACATAGAGTGTTTTAGAGAAAATACACCTTCACCAAAACATGGAACACACTTATACATGTATTATAATCCTTCATCAACATATAGAAACCATGAAACACTCTGCAAAAACATCTCATTTCATGAAACCCTCTTGAGAACATGCACAACTAAGCACTCTCAAAACTAGTCTTCAAAAAACAAGCCATAACTTCATCAAATATTAACAAAAATGAAAGTATCATATACCAATGGAAATATCATGAACTCATGGTCATCAAAAATCTCAAATCATGCCAAAAATCTAATTTTAGAACATCCAAAACATCTCTACAATGATATTGCCTCAAAATGCCCAAAATTAGCCCAAAACCAACTTTGCAAAATAGGGCACAACAAACCTTCGAGAAGATCAACCACGATCTGAAATCATCATGGACATGTACAAAAATATGATACGTCCTTAAATTAAAATTTAGGCATTAGGTCTAATGGAATTTTTTTGATAAAACTAGAAATCTTCATAAACTTACATTTTTAAGTGGGGCCCACTTACATTATAACATCTAAATTACACTTGGAGAAATCTGAGTCCTTTAAAACCTCCAATCATCACATTTTAACAAGTAATAAATTATTGGCCACTACAATAAATATCTCTCCATTTTCTAAATGCTTCGGGTTTTGAGAGGGTTTAGCGCTTATTTACCTTCTTAAGGATTGTTCATAAAAACCTGACAATCAAAATACCTCATTCCACTTGGAAAATATATGGAACCAAAATGTAGTATTATTTTTACCCACAACATCCCAAGGCGCGCTGACACATCACTCAACTAGAACATGATCATACAAATATTCCATATCCATAACAGATAACCAAATATATTGCATAACATAAACTAGATCTAGATCTCAACTATTTGCAAGAATATCTAAACAAGAACCATAATCAGATTTACCATATAAGATCCATGCTCAGATAAGTCAACAACCAATATCCAACCACAAAGGTCCATTATATTAATTGTTGTAAAACACAGAAGCTTTATACATACTTAACAATGTCACCATTATTCATGTGTACCCATAAACGATAGCATAACTCTACAAAACTTGGATGCCTAAACCGTGCAAATCAATACATATATATAGGGGTGGGGACTTTCCCTTCACCACCTATGCATCCTTAAAATAGGCTACATGATAAGAATAGCCATGTGTCACTACAAGATAATTACAAAAGCATGCAATCTCGCTATTAATAGATTATCTAATAATAAATATAGTTATAATCCTATTAATAGCCCAAAACTATGCATGGCACTTGATCTCCCACTTGTCTAAAATAGCCTTTGCATGCTCTTCAAGTCTTCATACTAAATGTGCTCTACACTCCATGTCTATATTTATCCTTACACTAAAAATGGCTAAGTCCTAAATCCTCACTTTTCCCATACGTGCCCAACACTATTCTTCCACGCACACCTACATGCCTTGTTCCCATGCACCCAATCCTTATGCGCCTTTAATACTTAGGCTATATTTCATCATCCCAACATTACCCCACACTTTCTTCATTTCCACCCCTAGAAATGGGTAATCATAACTTATCTCTCCATGAACAAAGAATAAGGAATGAAATAATAATTGTACAAAATAATAAAAGTAATACTTGGGTGCTCTATACTTCTACATAAGAGAATCAATTCTAGATATTATGCTTTGACCTCTGCTTCTAACTCATTCCAATCACTCAATGCTTTATTAGTTTTTTTGGGATGTTGACAAGCACCCCATCCATCTCATCTAAGGTCATGTTCTCACCTTCATTTTGAAACACTTTGAGAACATTTTCTAGGTTGAGACCATCCCTTCCATCACATCCATCCATCATGCATTATTTTCCAATCTCCTTTATTCTTTCCTTGTGAGGATCCTAGGTTGCTTAAGTGCATCACGCTTTTCTTCTACCAATGTGAGCCTCTCCTCACACCCAAGTGCTTCATTCTTTGTTTCCTTAAGGACCTCATCCTCCTTTGCCATAGTTCTTGTCTTTATTATTACATTAGGCATTGCACACATATTTAAGGCCAAATCCACCTTTTTCAGTTCATCCTTCAAGGTCTACAATATGGATTCATAACTTGTGATTTTCCACAAATAGTTTCCTTGGCCTTCTCTTCTGTGCTACAACATCCTTCAGTGTTGGTATGCATACGCACTGACCTTCTTCCATCACCATCTAAACAAGGGTGCACAAATAATGCATCATAGATGGGAAATTTTCTGGCACTCTCTCTTCCAAGTGCAGCCTTACCTTCAAAATTTCATCTCCAATTTTCTCCACCATACTTACCAACGTGTCCACCTTCACCTCAAGCTTTTTCCTTCTCATCTAAATCATGCTTTATCTCAATATCTTTTTCCTTCTTATCATCCAACAACGCCCGAATAGTTTCTTCTTTATCAATGTTTTGTGTAACCTCGTAAAATACCTTTGTCAAGGCATTACTCACCTATTCATCTGACATTACAAGGGGCTTGATAGTCACATGGCATGAATGTGGCACCTTCTTCATTCTCCTTAATACACATGATTCTTCACACACATAAAATCAGGCTCATCCATGTGAGTCTACATTTCCCATGATAATTGTTTCCATGTGTAAGTGGTCACCATTTATGATCCATCAACCCCAGCCATATAATTCCTTAAGTTCCAAAGTGCTTTGAAACCTCACGCATATAATCTTGGTTGGGTCATTCACATACCCAACTTTTGGTGTCTCATAGGTTTCTTCCTCCTTTCCCTTTCCCAAGTGCTTACCTTTAGGGATGTGCACGCCTAAATCCATCACTGGTCCTTCACCTGTCTATGTAGTATGAGGCGCACTTGATGGCTTGCCCTTATCTATATCTACCTCTATATCCATGGTGCCACTATCTATCTCCCTCTCCTTCAAATCCTCTACATCAATTTTTAATTCTTCTTCCTAGGCTCTTATGCATCCTCAGTGTGCACTAGAGTTTTCGGCACGTTGTCCTCTCGATTTCTCTCCATCATCATCCTCCTTAGTCGGGACGTACCTATGCCTTTTCCTTATTGTTTTGTCTTCATGGGAGAAGTCCTAGGTGACCTCCTCAATGGTTGTGAAGGTCCCACACCCTGAGTTCTAGTTCTTCTTAACACTCTTTTGTACTGGGGTCCACACTTCCTCTCCTATCTCAATATGCACATGTCTCCATTTCCACTTATTCACCTTCTTTCTGCAATGGAGGGGTTACCTCATGCTCTCTTTTTCTCCCCTATAGTGGGCTTCCTCCTTCTATGAATCCAAGCCACCACTGTCTTCTTTCTCTTTTCCCTCCTCTCCTCTTCTTCTTCTTCAAGGGGAAAAGTGTCTTCTTCATCTTGCAGCGTGCCCACTGTATGTTTCCCCTTGGGTGGTCCAGGGAGCTTGAACTCATTTTCAACATACTTCCCATTTTCCAACTTTGGGCCTTAGATAAATGTAAACAAGAGCTTCCCCAAACTTCCCAATTTCCAAGCTCATAGCTTTAATGTTAATATCATCTAGAAATCAATTTCTCAATGTATGCAGACTTACTTGGGTAAATGTAGTTTTCCTGAGTGTGTGGTAGTCACAATCTACCTTGTCTGCATTGAACATAAGCCTTTTCACATTAGAGAACCTATGTACATGCCTGAAAAGTAGTCATGTGGTGAAGGCATAGGGGAGCTTGCACTAAGGGCTCCACTTTCCATCCTTCAAGCCAAAACGCACTTATGCAAAAGTGTTGGTATACTACAAATTGTACTTGTTTCCCAATACCAAAGGAATATCCTTAGGTATTCTCCATTCCTCCTCAAACACAACATGTAAGCACTCATACCACAATTCTTCTCTCTTAAAGGGTCCACTCATGGATCCATCACATGTATACTTAGCAAATCTCTCTGCAAGATATTTCTTCTCCTCGGGTATTTCCATATTTTATCCTTTGGCCCATCGGGCACTCCAATTTCTACAAATACAAGAGATAGAAGGATCACACCAAAACTTATTTTCTCACCACCTCATGAATAATGGTTTCAACAATGAAACTAGCCAAATTGTAAACTACACCACCCCTTATGTCATCTTCTTTGTTATGTGTAACCATGCCTTGTTCACCTGTGACCAATGCTCTTGATTATTTAACTTAGTTAGGAGGTGTGTTGTCACCTGAATAACTGGATACTTTTGTAACTTGGGGATATCCATCCCACACCCTCCCTTCATGTATCCAAGTGCTTTATTTGTTGCTTCTATTACCTCCTTGTCAATGAGGTCATTGTTAAGTTCTGTCCCCAAACTCCTTAAACATGTCAGTCTCCCAATCAGGGGCGCGGTAAGCCTCATTCGATGCCCAAAAAGTAGAAAAATTCCTCATGGACTCTTCTCATCAACCATTGGTATATATTTTTGGTTTTCCAAAATAAGGGAGTTCATACAACTACAAAACTCCCACATTGGTCAACAAATTTTCTCCTACATCATCATATACCACCATATCATTTTTTGTTCTCAATGTTGTCTTTACTACTAGCAATTTATCCAATTCATCTTTGTTGTCCTTGGTTCTATGGTTATAATCACTTACTTTGTAGTGAAGAACATGTGATTCCTAATCGCATGACCCATAAAAACCCCTTCTAGATATTACATCTCTAAAAATGGCTTTCGGGGGTCTTCTACTTTGACCTCGACTTCCTTCTACTTCCTTCCCCTTGTGGCCACTCTAGGTGCTCACTTAGGTGCCATAGAAACAATAAAGGTGTGTTCTCTTATGGTTAATTCAAGCTCTGTAACTCAAACCCATGTGCCCTAGCTCAAATCCATGTGTGCCCTAGCTCAAACTCAAACCCTAACAATTGATTTCTCCTCCCTACATGCCTTTTCTTCACTCAAACACTTCTCTCTAATGGAGCACCAAACAATCCTATGCGTAACTTTGACAAATCCATTTGGTTCATCTTGGTATCACCACTCTTCACACGTCACAACTCACTCTTTAACTCACTCTTCAACTCACTTGAATTCTCTCAATCACAAAGGTAAAAATGATTTCACAACACCACCTTATATATATTTTGAAAAAAATTTATGCATTTATTGCTCTCCACCTACCACCATACTCAACATTAAATTAGTGTTTCTTTGCTTTTTCCATGCTGATTTTTCTGCGCCACAATCATAACCTTCTGGCATGCCTACTACTCCTCGACCACATACCTCCTTTCACATTCCTTCATGCACCAAATTACCTATCCACTATGCCTTTCACTAAGTAGTTTCCCATGTTACAGCCTACCTCGTGTTACACTATGTGTCCATTCATCCATATGTGGTCTTCATTCATGAGCAATCTTTTTGTATCCACACCTTTACTTCAAGCACCTGCACAATATCTCTCTATGCATACCCATCTTCAGAGAACATTCAAACTTGACCCATTTATCCTGTATACACTCCACCCCACACTAAAAGTATGTGTGGTCCTCTGCGCATGAATTCAATATATAGTAATCAACTTCTGGCACAGAGCATGCTTATTACACAAAAACACTGAACTAAATTGACAAAGCATAACAACGATGAAAGGAAACACATATAAAGAAATGCATTAAATAAATATAATCTAATGGCAATATTTGCCTTATTATAAACACCAAGAAGACTTATTTATAGTAGGGCTTCAGCCTACTCCCATTGAAATAACTAGAAACCATGTCCCATCCAACACTCTAATTGGAAAGCACCTAAATCAAGTATGTAAGTCACAACATACGGTCCCAACCAATGCACTTTAAGCTTTCTAGGTGGCACAAGAACTTGAGTCATAAAGAAGAACCATCTGTCTAACTTCAAGCTTCTTATCCTTAATATGTCTATCATGCCATGCCTTCTTCTAGCC
Organism: Taxus wallichiana var. yunnanensis; assembly: GCA_018340775.1. Lineage (NCBI taxonomy): Eukaryota > Viridiplantae > Streptophyta > Pinopsida > Cupressales > Taxaceae > Taxus > Taxus wallichiana. The sequence continues at coordinate 296,338,589 of CM031238.1, forward strand.
TTTTTGTTTTTTTTGACTCCATGTGTTATGGCACACCCTTTCATCCAATTGCATCAATTTATCAATACACTCTTCAAGTGATTTCTCATCAGCCAAACCTCCTGTGCATGCATGCACAATACACAAAGAAGGTAACATGAATTCCACGGGTAAAACAACCTCTCGTACCAAACACCAACTAAAAGGGTGTGGCTTTGTTCAATATTTTATAAGTTGTCATGTATGCCCAAAGTACAACAGAGACTTTATCATCCTAATCCTTCCTTCCAACATCACAAATATTATTCAATGTATGGTTCAATATCTTTGTTAAAATCCTCAGCAGTTCCATTTTCCTAAGGGTGATAGGGTGTTATTTTATGGTGTGCCACCATAAATTATGCCAATAGTATCCTGATGGTCTCATTAAGAAAATGAGTGCCCCTATCACTTGTCAAACTCAATGGGCATCCATACACTGTTAATAATGTTTTCCCACAAAACCTTACTTATTGTAGTTGCCATGTAATCCTTTTTAGGTGCTACTTCTTCCCACCTTGTAAGATAATTTGTACAAGTTATAATGTAGTGTGATCTAGTCCTACACGCGGGTGGGAAATAGGACCCAAAAATTCAATTTCCCACTTTTCAAAAGGTTCTACACTCACAATAGGCCTCAAAGGCATTTCATCTCTATGCCCAGGATTTCCAAGGTGCTGACAATGATCACAGGCCTTATAATATTCTTTATAATCCTTATAAAGTGTTTCCCACCACAAACTAGCCAACAAAATCTTACACATGGTAGCATCTCCTACATAATTTTCACTTGCGATACTGCAATGAAATTCCTCCATAATGTCTTTGCTCATGCTCAAGTACACACCGGTGCAAAAACTTCATCCCGACCTAGTTTGTATAAATCTCCATTGATCAACATGTAAGGTGTGGTGCATATGGCAAGTTGTTTTCTTCTCCAAACTCTTCATCCCTCAAGCAGGTGCCACACCAAGATGCGTAAAAAAACAAATAATATCTTTCAATTCGAGGATGCAATTCAATCTGAATAGTTGTGCATCTAGCATTGTGTCCTCAATGCTCTGTGTGTCCTCACTGAGTTAATTCTTGATAAATGATCTAGTCCATAATTTCTCTTTCCTAGCTTAACCACCACTATAAAATCAAATTCTTGAAACAACAGAATCCAATGATATATACGCCCCTACAGAATGGGCTTGTTCACCAAATACTTAATGTCCATGTGATCCATATAGAATATAAATGGTGTTTCCAATAAGTATTTTTAAACTTATGTAGTGCGTAAATCATGGAAAGGGCTTCACGCTTTGTAGTTGTATAATTTTGTTTAGCTAGGGTTAACTTCTTGCTTGCAAAAAAATAGGATGATCAACAATACCTTCTCTAGGCTAGGCTAATACCGTACATGCCAATGGCCATGTTAGAGGCATCCACATGCACATGAAAAGGTTTGTCCATGAAGGAAAGCAAAAATAGGATTGTAGTAAGCCTTTCCTTCAATGTCTCAAATGCGTGTTATTGCGCTTCACCCCAATGGAACTTGTCTTTACTCTTCAATAATTCTTCCAAGGGCAACAATTCTAGCATAACCTTTGATAAACTTCCTGTAATACCTATGTGTCCCAAGAATCCACACACCTCACTCTAGTTAGTAGGTTCCTCTAAGCCCAAAATAACAGCAACCTTAGCAGGATCTACCAAAAATCCTTCTTTATAGATAATGTGTCCCAACAAAGTCCCAAAAGGTGTAGAAAAAACACTTCTTAATGTTTAAGGAGATGCTCAACTATCGGCACCTCTCTCAAACATAAGCCTTAAATTATCACAATGATCTTTCACTAACCCATACATTGTCCAATCATCCAAGTAAACCTGTAAAAATTTATGAATAAAGTCCTAGAATGCTTGAACAACAATGCACAAAAAGACTGCATGCACATTCTTCAATCCAAAAGGCATAATTGTGTATGCAAAAATTCCCCATTCTATGGTGAAATTTGTCTTCTCTTGATCCTCTTTAGCAATCCACACTTGATGATATCCATAAAATCCATCAATGAAGGAGTAGATCTCATGCATCTTGCAACGCCTTCCAAAGATTTCTTCAATAAAAGGTGTGGGAAAGGGATCTATCACACATACAACATTCAACTCCCTATAATCCACAAAAATCTTTATCCTTCCATATTTCTTTATACTTATCACCATAGGGATAACCCACTTTGACTCCTCAATGGGCTCAATGATTCTATAATTTAACATCTTATCAATTTCTTCCTTTACTTTGACACACAAATTAGGATTCATCCTATAAGGCCTCTTCCTAATCGTGCGTACACCTTCCTTTAGCTTGATCTTCATCTCACCCAATGAGTGATGTACCCCTTTTAACTCATGATATCCTTATGGAAATAAGTCCTAGAAGTCACACAACAACTCAATTATTTTAGACAACCTCAAAGTCAGACCAAGTAATCACCAATGATGGCCTCCTTAGGTTCAACATCTATCCCAATGTTGACCTTCTTTATTTTCATAGGCTCATGATATGTGTGTACCTTCTCATCTGCACTATCTAAGACCTCGCACATACCCTCAATATGCTCAAAATCTAGATTCTCCACTTCTTCATCATCAATTATGTAGACCATCTTACCTTTTTCTTTTTCTAGGTAGGTGCGCCCAAGCTACTCTACATTTGTCTCTTCTTCTTCAAAGCATGCCTCCAGATATGACTCACCTAATAACTCCTAAATAAGTTCCTCATCCTTTGCACTATCTCCCAACGTCAAGCACTTCATAACCTGTAATGCCTCATTCACTAGAGGTTTAGTGGAAAAATAGTCAAAGGTCTGAATCATACTTGTAGTCAGTTCTTGCCAATTTCTTGTTTCTTTATTCAACTCTGCATAAACATACCATGCATGTGTAACCTCACAAGGTGTAGTAGAAATTTTGCACCCATAGTGAAGGTGGTAAGGCCTCACCCCCTCTTTCCAAAGTCTCTCACACTACTTGAACATGGTGTTGAAGCATCCTTCCCATGAAATTCACATGTCTTGGTAGGCACATTGCTCATGAAGAAATCTTTATGAGAAGGTGATTCTCACTTCTCGCCACTCTAAAACCATCTCTCTGTGACCATCCACCACTGCGTGGCTATGGTATATACTACCAACATATTCCTTCTTTCCACTTGATTTGTCCACTGGGCTTCCATAGCATGCAAAAATACTTCAGATTTCCCTTTACTAGTGTACCTTAGTACCTGGTTACTTCCCAAATGCCTAACACAACACAACCGACTTACATGCATAACTGCACTTGTCATCTCATGGCCAACCATTTCATAAGTCCCATATGCCCAATTATCACAAGAAATGTTGGTCGTATCACTCATAGACTGTGCATCATCCCATTGAATAACTCCTTCCTTTGATGGCTCAAGTACTTCAAGATCTCTAATGGTGCGCACATAAATTCTGTTCAAATCCTCTTCACTCAAAGGTTCTACATAAGGTGTATCTTTTCCTCATCTGTTAAAGGAATGATGACGCGCTCTTCCTTATTCTCAAAAATAATGTATCCTTTATTGAAGCGTAGATCAACATTATTCACATAACACCAAGGGTGCCCAAGAAATGCTGGAAAAATTGTCTACTTTTACAAGTGCCAAGACTTCAAAGTCCCAGTAAACTTGGCCCCTTGTATAGTAATAGTAACATCCTTCAAGACTCCAATGGGCATGGCTTTAGTCCTGTTTTCCATAAACAACACATTTGAAGATGGTTGTAATGGTGGCCTCCCCATCTAATTCCATGTGTCCAAGGTGAGTACATTCACTTCTACACCTATATCAATCAAAATGTTACTCAAAATCCATCCATCAACAACTACATTCAAAGTGATCTTTTTCATAATCTAGACTATGAGGAGGTAGGTTAGCATGTAAAATTTGTCTCTCATGCTCAACTCTAATGCACGAAATCTTCCTCTTAACCATTCCCCCAATAGAGGAATGATTTTTCTTGTCACAACATCTTACAAACCTCCTTCAAATCATCAACATCTTTTGAGGAAGCTTAGCTACATTTTCCTGCTCCAACTTCCATGACTGCTCCTTCAAGCATTGTATCTCACCTTATAAGTTTCTAATAACTTCCATGGTTTCTTGATAAAATTCCTTCTGATGAGTAGGGTTTGGATACTTTGCATGCAATACCTCCTCCTTTGTAATAATAGGCTTCTTCTTTGGAACTTCCTTGCACACATGGCCTCAGTGCAGTGCATAGTGACTAACATAGGTACCATCTCAGGATCAGGTGCTAACTTCAACTTTGGCATCCAATGATCTTCCACAACGCATTGTACTCTAACCATTCCCATGCCCTTGTCCTGCTTGTGATTCTTTCTCAAATGTTCATACAAGTCCAGGGAATTCTTCATAATTGTGGTTCTTTCCACAAAAAGAAAAAATAATATTCTAAGGGCATTCACACCTATAATGATCAGGGGATCTACATGTATAACATGTTCCTCATGGAAATTCACTTCTTCCACCACCACAACCTCGGCCTCTAAATCCTCCATGGTATCCTCAACCTCTACCTCGGCCTCCATCGAGTGCCCTTCATTGTGACCATGATCATGATGCTCACCTTGCTCCTTGGAATTATTTGCAACACTGGTCTGATGTACACTAAGTATCAATGGCATCATGAATTTGATCAATCAACCTGCAATTCTTAGTATCATGTGTGGTAGACCTAAAATCTTGTAATAATAGGACACATTCTTCCTTATCACATGTTACAATTATGGGCAACTACTTGAATCATGATCCAAGTGACAAATATCATAGTTTAAAAACATGGTGCACACTTATTTATGAGGATAACTATCCTTAGTATGTCTTTCTACTTCACAATTCATGCACCAAATACCACTGCGTGTCTCATGTGTTAAATTAGCTGATAAATTCTCCAACTATTTTTCCATAGATGCAATCTAAGCTTCCAAAAATGGGCTAACTCTAGTGTCTATGCTCCCAATTGTCTCAACATGGAGAACAACTTCTAAATCCTCACACAAGCTTCTGTAAATGTCTTATGTGAGAGCACCCTTTTGAAAGGTGTGATCAAACCTCCAACGAACCATTGAGCATGCTGACTTGGGTGGATGTCATAAGACAACTTCAAAATAAAGTTTTAAAGTGAGCATCATACTCCCTTACACTCTCAACCATGCCCTACTTGATGTCCTTCAGTGCGTTGATGCTCTTTTCTCAAACTCAGGTATGTGAAACTCTACCAAGAAATCATCATGCAACGTGATATAGTCTACACAAGTCTAGTTTGGATCATATTTCATGTACCAACTATGTGTGTGCCCTTGCAAAGTAGTTGTAAACTAGCTTTCCTTATGCTCTAGAGTTGTATCCCTTTGACACACCATAGTATCTCAAACATATGCACATGCTCAGCTACATCTTCAATTCCTTTATATTCTTGGGATATGAAGAGACATCTCTAAATAGACTTGTTGGGGTTGGTGCAGACCGTGCCCACCATATCCAAAACTTGTATTACCTCATGTGTTTCCTCCACCTCCACCAATCACTAGATCCTCCCACCTCCTCCCCTTATAGTAGGAAATGAACCAAAGGATGTACTACCTTGTGTTCCAATAGTTGTGATAAACTGAACTCCCATCTGTGAAGTTATACTACTTCCAAATGTAATACCAATGTTCTGCGTGCCCACATTTTTGTTGATGATGCACCATTAAATATACCTCTAACTGGACCTCCAAATAACATAGAAGGCAATTATGCCAACATAGATGAATAAGCTACATGATTAACTCCTAAACTTGATAGTAAATTAAATCTATCGATCACTAATCTACTACCCACACTAACTTTCTTACTAATGATTGTTGTAGAAACTAAAAACCAAACGCAAGGGCTAGGTTGCTAGGAGGGATCAAATGCACACCCGATCCTCACAATCTCCACCAATGCACTCTCATATGAGGTAAAAGAGGTTTTTTTTCCATTTTTACCTAAATGGGGGAGTTCCAGATGCTCCGCTCCACGTCCTCTACATGAGCTCTAAATCCTTCATGAGTCATCTCTCTCCACAATGCCATTCATTTCTAAATTCATGTTGCTTCTCCAAATCCCTCTCACACACCTCATTAAACTTTATCCGCCTTTATTCTCTACCTTTCTATCGTCAGGTATTTCATCTTTCACCACACACTTCCCTACCCCGCACATGGGTGGGGTTTAGCTAGACATAGGATGTTGTTCCAAATCGAGGGTCACAATCAAGATCTTAATCGCTAAAGGGATACCATGAAAATATGATCCTATAGGTTTACGCAAGAACTAGAACTACAAAACCTCTAGACAGAATAAGTAGAAACTGTACTCTAAAATATAGATATTCAAAACACCACTCCACCAATGATCTACAATGTGTGTCCAAGTCAGATCAACATCATGTAAATCCTGAATTCTTCCTGCATCCAAACAAGTGTTTGAAACCTCCAATTTCTCTTTGATGCATAAGCTACCAGCCACTTGTACAACTCTATGGGAAAATAGGTGAAAAACGTCTCATAGAGCTAATGATACATATTCTATTTAACCCACACACGTACATCAAAATCAGGTCCAATTTAAATCATGAGCATGCTCTTCCTCTAAATTTCTTAACCACTCTTCAATATGTCCAAATTCAACCGGCATCTCTTCATCATGTGATATCCTATAAAACAAATGAAAAATAGGTCTCAATAATGTAACCAAAATGTAGTCTTATATTTACCCACAATAGCCCAAGGCGCGCGCGACACATCACTTAACCGAATTGAGTGCTCACCCAAAGTGCACAATGGTACCAAGTCCCTATTTTATGACAACTTTGTCAATAAGTTAGCATGATCATACAAATATTCTAGATCCATAATAGATAACCAAATATATTGCATAACATAAACTATATCTAGATCTCAACTATTTGCAAGAATATCTAAACAAGAACCATAATCAGATTCACCATATGAGATCCATGCTCAAATAATTAAACACCCAATATCCAACCACAAAGGTCTATTATATTAATTGATGTAAAACACAAAAGCTTCATACATACTTAACAATGTCACCATCATTCATGCACACCCGTAAACTAGCAACATAACTCTACAAAACGTGGATCCCTAAACAAAGGTGCAAAACAATTCATATATATAGGTGGGAACTTTCCCTTCACTTCCTATTGATCCTTAAAATAGGTTGTATGCTAAGAATAGCCATGCATTGCTACAAGACAATTGTAAAAGCATGCAAGCTCACTATTACTAGATTATCTAATAATAACTACAGCTTCGATCCTATTAATAGCCAAAACTATTCATGGCACTTGATCTCCCACTCATCTGAAACAACCTTTGTGTTCTCTTCAAGTATTCATAATAAACATTCTCTACACTCCATGTCTATATTTAACCTTACACTGAAAACAACTAAGTCATGAATCCTCGCTTTCTCTGCGCGCACCTACACGCCTTGTTCCCACGTGCCCAATTCTTATGCGCCTTCAATACTTAGGATATATTTCATCAACCCAACAATAGAACTCTTAAACTATCCTTAGTATCTAAGTTATCCATGCAAAGAACACACTCTCCAATGAACATCAAAAAGTTAACTTTGAGCTCAAAATCTCACCTTTAGGAACTTAGTTTTAGTAAAAATGCAATATATTTCAAAATATTCAACAAACAGACCTGAAATTTGGACCACACCTTCATATCAACCTACCAATACATCTCTAATGCTCACATTTTCCCAAATACACTCATAAGTGTTGACTCCACCACACTAAGACATGTTTTCTTAAGGATTAGGTCTATAATAGACCTAAAAACTAGGTCTAATACCCGAACTAGCACTATAAGACACTTTTGTGTGTTCCAAAACTACATAATCATGATTTATTTTCTCTCACCAAGAATATATAGCTGCTAAATTATTCGCTTCATCATTACTTACCTCATTATGTTATCTAGGCCTCAAGAACAAACACCTTGAACATGTTTGTTTCGGTAAATCTGACTTCCTCATCACCTTGGAAACATTTCACACCTGAAATGACCTTCATCACACTCCATGATATCACAACATCATCACCAAATCAATTTATCACTTCTATAAGCCTTCAAACTAACTCAAGACACCATGATTCATCACCAAGACAAAACAATCTCAACAATACATTCAACACTACCAATCTACCTTAATGTTTCTCTTTCCTTTTCTAATCAATGAAACTTAATGACAACTCATACAAGATCATACTTTGACATAAATGACAACACAATTCCAACAATCTTCCCATTTTTCATTAATGGAAAATCACACAAAAACAACATTCTCCCCTAAGAAACACATGCCATTAGCTCATTCTCCCCCTAAGGAGCACATTTCATCAGCTCATTCTCCCCCTTTTGAAATTAATGAAAAAGATACATACCTTCAGCTATTTCTCTTGACAACACAATAGACTCACCACTTGGTTCAAAACATCAACCAAAATAATCAAGGTTCATTATTCATATTCAACACTTATTTTGAATATTTGAGCAACTCTACTTCCCCCTAAGCAAATACATGCTTTCCAAATATGATTCACGCCTTCTGCTAAGCATCTTACCAACAATAGTGACATAACTAACCCTTCTCAACCATCTATATAGCTCCCCCTAAGACATGCATCATTTATTGATCTTCATGAATGCTTTCACCAAGCAAATTTCATATTGTTATGTGTTTTTGTAAGGGAAAAAATTCAAGCTTGAAACATGAAAACTTAATCTTAGTGTCAAATTTTTTTCTTGAAAACCCTATTAAACCCTCTCGCAAATCAGCCTTCCCTATGTTTCATGCCTATCATGATCCTTTAAATTCCTTTTATGTGTTGTGTATACTTTCACCGGTGTTGGAAATGTTGAGACATGGTGATTCTTTCCATTCAATACAATGTTTCTAAATAATAATTTTTTAGTAGGCCTAGAAAGGATATTTTTAGCCTTTCAGGACAGGTTTGCAACCTTTAGAACATATTTGAAAGCTAAAAATCATCTGGGAGTGGTTTCAAGGTATAGACATTAAATCATGCACTTTGGGTATCTATCTAGTCCTGATCACATACTACTATTCATATGATTCCTAAGTAAGAAAAGTACTAATTGACCCATGTCTTTGGACATCTTTACTTGTTTTTGTTTCCTCTATCAATCTTACACTTCTTCTAGCCTTGTATGTCTTTTCACACTTTGTAATTTCTAACTCTAGACACCCCCGGCCTCTTTGTACTTTGCTCACATATGTTGGGATCCTTCCTAGCCGTTTGAGCATCTTATCTTTTTGGTAGTCGGGATTTTTAGGGTTAATTATAAAATTCAAGAAAGGAAATCATATAAATATAAAGTTATGTGACCATAATAAAGGACCAAGCACTAAGCATTAACTATCACCACCTAAGGTTACATCCAAAGGAATTATCAAGAGCATTTAAGCATCCATCTAGCATCCAAACAAGGGAAAGGGACTGTATTTTTCTGCATACACTTCATAGGAGGGGAAGTTCATTCTTTCATGCACACATCTATTTATATCTTTTACATCTAGCTACTTGTTCACTATCAAGTGTGACACACACAAGATCTACCTAGGGCATGATTTTTACACACACACACACACATATAACTACATTGGGTATGAGATGTAGTGCAATGCTCACTCATAAGATCACTCATTTGACAGTTGAGGGACAGTTTGACCCCTCATTTGCATTATTTTCTTTTTGGGATTTGATGCACTTTTGAGGGTTTTACAGGTCATTTCTTTATTGCAAGATACATGAAACATCTATGAACTCAATGCGACATAATAATGATAAGCGGTGAAGGACATTGAATATCTCACGACCCTCTCAAGGAGGTTTTCGAGGTTCTAAGTAGTCACAGGAACCCATAACAAGTCTACAACGCCTTTAGGTGCCCCTGACCCATTCCAAGTGCCCTAGTCTAGGAAGATCTTGTGGTCGCACAATTTTCTAAGCTTCTATGTGACACTTCTCCCTCTTTTTCATCAATTCATCACTTCGGCATAGTCCATGATTGATTGTGAATTAGCTAAGTCTTTTTATCCCTTCTTTGTAACTAGGGTTTCATAATTTATAGCTTATTTTGCATGGGTTAATTTCTATACTTCATTGTATATATTTAGTATTGTTTCATAGTTCGTATTAGGCATCTATTTATACGATATTTTATTAATCATTTGGTGAATCCGTCACGCCGAACATTCCTAGGTTCCTCATACTTCTAATTTTATCATTCTTCTAGGATCCTCTCATCATGGCTATCTCTATCCATGATTTCTTTCTATTCAATATTGAGTGTCATGTTAAAATCATTAATCTTTTGGATATTACTCGTATTCCTGCCACTACTCATCCAGATGTTATTTATCAAACATTCATCAATGCATTTTCTCAACATATTACTTTTCCATCGGCTATAGCTGAAAATCTTATTGTCTATATACAAGGATGTATAAAACAACTTAGGTGTCAAGCACATTTTAGTCAACACTTTGGATTTAAGCTCAAACTTTGTCCTCTATCGGTCATTCAAGATATAGGCCTTTCTATAGATAATCTTAACCCAAAATCTATCTCTGTCCAAGTATATAATTCTATTGTGTCCATGTTTAGGCACTATCATCTTGCCACTCAAATTTAGGCCAAAGACTATTCCAGTTCCATTAGGTGTTGTATACTCTGCTATGGGCACCCCAATCTAGGCAGATCTTGCGGTCGCACAATTTTATAAGCTTCGTGTGAAACTTATCCCTCTTTGTTCATCATTTCATCACTTCAGTATGGTCTAGGATTGATTTTGAATCAGCTAAGTCTTTTTATCCCTTCTTTACAACTAGGGTTTCATAATTTCTAGCTTATTTTACTTAGGTCAATTTTGTATTTCATTGCATATATTTAGCGTTGTTACATAATTAGTATTAGGAATATATTTATATGATATTTTCTTAATCAAAAGGATTTAAGAATGCAATGTAACTATTTTAAGAAAATTTAGGAAGGTTTTAACAATAACGGTGAAAGTGGGTTTTTAAGGGTCAAGGAAATTGCAGTCTAAAATGGCATCGAGCTTCGGAGGATGATTTTGGGAGCTCTATAGAGAGTTAGAGGTCAAACAATATGTCATAGGAAATCTGGTTCAATGATCTACATGATGGAATTTTTACATTTTTCACAAGACTCGGGGGCTTCTTAGGGCGTGTCAGCTTTTACTGAAGAATCACCTTGTGGTCCTGAATGAAAAAGTGGCATTTTTTGGATAAAGAGGTAGAATCATGTCCTAAAACCTCCCATTTATCTTGGAATGATCTTGGTAGTCAAAATGATATTAATTTTTTTCATGAAAATACCTCCTGGAGCTCCGGGAAAGTGATTTCAAGATTTAGGGACTTAGTCATTTTCTCAATTGGATAGGTGGCAAATTTTATTGTCCCAAATTTCCCAAATTTCCTAGTAACCCTAGGATATTTAGGATATTGGGGATGGTAGGGAAAAGAAAATTCACCCCACCCCTCATCTCTTTCTCTTAGCCTCGCATGTGACTTTCTCTCTTTCCGACAGTGTGCTTTAAGTTATTTTTCTTACAAATTGGCTAAGTCCTATCATCTACCCATGGGTGCATTTTACTATCCCAACTATGCTAAATTTCCCTAGGAAAGTGGTGATAAAAATATGCCTCACCCTTATCCCCTTCCCAGGTTCACCATATGACCAAACCTTCTCCCACCGCGTGCTTAAGTGTGTTTTCTCTCATCTCACCATCTCGTTGCATCTTGCTTCGCCATTTGTCATGCTCGAGTAGGGAGTGAATTTTATCGTCCTAACTATCCCAATTTTCCATAGGATAGTGGGGATAGTAGGGACAATAAAATGAACCCCACCCCGAATGCTTTGTGAACCAAAATTGACTAATTGTTTTAGCTTACTTCTACATGTTTCTTCCTCTCCCGTGAAGCAAAAACAACTGTTATAATGTTTTAAAGCATGAAATAAGATTTTTCCATCTCGTATTTTCATATAAAATCCATGATTTATTCTCCATAACATCAAAAACCTGAAAATTCAACCAAAACTCTATCAAAATTCATCCGAATAACCATATGCATAAAAACTTGAAAAACTCATATCTTGAAAATAGGTGAATAGAATCGTGAGATTTTCTTAGTTGCTCTTCATTCTAGGTGCCTTCAAGAACACTCAGTAACAACATATTAGATGATGACCTAGTTTATTAATGGAATTAAACCCTAGTTTTTTTTTCCTAGATTATGATTTTTCGGTTTCCAAACATTCCAGGTTGGCGATCAATATGAAATTTGGAACACGAGTCTCGGGAGTGGGCCTAATCTAGTGATGCCATTTTCATTGCAATCCTATGTGGATGATTGCATTTTTAAAATATTAAGTACTTGGTACCTTCACTTTCTAAAAATAGTAGCTTACTAAAAATAGTAACTTCCCTCAAATCAGTGCACTCAGAAAACATTCAAAATGTTAAATTAGGAAACCTTTCCCAAAATAGCCAAAAAGTAGAAAAATAAAAAATAAAAAAGGAACTTTCCAAAATAACATGGAATTGTCAAAGGAGTTAAACTAAGTATGTCATAATATCGATAAGTTCACATTTGAGAAAAATAGGTGAAATATCCCAAAATAACAGATCTTAGTTCCACCTACAAAATATATAAAGTCTCTGTTTTGGGTGTAGAAAGTTGCAGTAGGCTCCATTTTCAGACATCTTACTGATTTTTGACATCTTCACAGGGTTTACATGTGATTTCATAGCTTAAGAAAGTTAATTCATTCTTCACATGGATCCCGAAACATCAAATTTGTGTCCAAGACCAAGGAAGAACATTGCGACACACAATAGGTAAAATCAAGAGGCATTGTGTAGTCTAAAGAGATTAAGAAAGGGTCAAAAGCTCCGCCAATCATATTAAATCATCAGTCAAATTATATCCATCATAATTTCTCCTTAGTGATCCAGTTGATTGGAACTCAATGAGCTGGTTGATTGGAACTCGAGTGGTGTTGGTTGATTGGAACTCGGCGAGTTGGTTGAGTGAGCTAAGTGAGTTGAGCCAAGGTGAGCTGGTTAAGGAAATTTTGTAAGTAGGAAAAGCTTATTAAAGATCTCACATAGATTCTCAAGACAATTGCAACATATTTCTCTGTAAAATCATTGAGGTATGTCTTCTCTGATTTGAGATATTCCCCACAATTATCAATAGTTGATTACACAACAAGTTCTGAAAGTGATCTTGCAAGAAACATCATATCAAATTCCAAAGAGCCATTTCCATGGATTCAATAAATGATTGAGAGTGATCCAAGTAAAATGAATCTTTATATCATACTCGATCTCAAAGCAATCTCAGAACACTGAATTCCAAGTGAAGAAAGAAGGCCCAAACAACATCCTGATTCTTCGATCATCATCTCTGTAATCGTATATTGAAGTTGTTAGGCCTAGGAATGAAAATTCTATAGAGGAAATGAATCCATCAGATTATGAGTTGATCCACATCTCATTGTTTCAAACGTCACACGAGGGTGATTCTCATATGTTCAAGGAATCCTCTTCCCACCTCCTTGCATGGAATGAAGAATACAAGAAAATAATTATGCAATTGGAGGAATAGGTAAAATATTTCAGTGCTTACATTCAACCCTTCTTGGAGCTTGACTCAATATCTTCTCTCCCCATATAAGACATTCCTCTAATCGAAGTGTTGACATTGAGGTGGTAAAAATGAAAAGGATACGTGATGCATGGAAAGGATAACGAGAAGTTGATTGATAAAATCATTAAGAAAGGAAAGGCACTATTTCCAAATGTCATTTCTCTCATCAATCATGTTCATACAACATTGTCAAAATTAAATAAAGAAAAAGAGGTAATTCACTTAGATAAGGTGTTCCCACTGGTGCCCGAGATGAGCTCCTTGAATCACACACTCCAGTGAGAAAAAATGTGTTTACTTCACCACTTAGAATTTTTCTCGAGATTAGATCCCCATCATGTATGTGAGATATGGAATGCTCAAAAATGCAATCTATGATTTAGAATCTTGTAGACAAAATGCTTTCAAGATCTTGATTGAGGTCTACAATTGTGTTCAAAAACTTGAGTTCTCTCTTGCTCACTAAAGATTCATCATCATAAGAACTTATTGTTTCATTCTAGGAGCTGGTCAAGAAGGAGGCAGGTGACTCTCTTTCCTTAAATTAATATAACTTAGAGTCCTGCACAACATCATACGTTACATTTTAGAAATTTTAAAGGATCATGAAGGATGGCTCAATCAGTGTAAGAAGATTAATGAGGTTCCTGGGGCATGGACCAAGGTGTTTGGTTACGTTGGCATTCTAGAGGAATACAAGTTGACATTTTTGGTGGCTCAATTCAACAAGAAAATCAAGGAACAAGAGCCCAATTCAGAAACTTCTCATCGGAAGCTTGAATTAGAATTTTCTTCATCATAGGGAGCTTCTTCATCAGATATGAAAATTTCCTTCATCCTTCTCTCTTTCTCCCTTTTCTTCTCTCCCCTTTCTAATTCTTCGTTGTATGTAATCATGATATTTTGTCTCACTCACTTAAGTGATTTTCTAAGTTTTAATTGTAAAATTTCCTTTTATTTATAAAATGGTACTTATTTCTCATTTCCTAGGAATATGTAAAGTCGTAAGTTTAATGAGATCATGAAGATTCATGTGGGGGGTAGGTGAAAGGTCAATTCATATTGCTATAAATTGGAATGCTTCTCCATTCCAAAGGATCCTGAAATCCTAAATTTTAGTTCTTTGGTATAAATTTTGGATTATTGTTGTTGAGATTTGTATCACCAATGCACAAGAAATAAAAGCTACATTTCTTCCATTTCCCTTTTCTTATGTG
Source organism: Taxus wallichiana var. yunnanensis (assembly GCA_018340775.1). Classification (NCBI taxonomy): domain Eukaryota; kingdom Viridiplantae; phylum Streptophyta; class Pinopsida; order Cupressales; family Taxaceae; genus Taxus; species Taxus wallichiana. The sequence goes on from CM031238.1 coordinate 296,353,685, forward strand.
TTCCTCTATTTTATCTCTTTTATGCACTTTGTAAGCATAGTGATCAAGAAAGAGATTTGTATATTTGATGAATGAATCTAAGAACTATGTGTATAGGTTTGTTAGTCTCATTAATTGCTTCATTATTTATTTCTTCTAATTTAATGTTGAACTACTCTGGTTATTGGGTGTGAATTTTGATTGTGCCTACTCACAACAATAACCTTCCATTGATTAATTTCTCTCCTTCATCCCTCATCTCCACAAATTCCTCCCTTGTACCTTGTACAAGTATTTTTTCATAGGTTTAGTGAAGTGTTTTTGTGTAATCCCTGGCCTATTTGGACTCCCCATATCATTTAGATAGGATTAGATTAGTTTACATTCAATTTGGTAGTAACACCTAATTTTTCATATGATAAATTATTTCACCAACACCTTTCATGCACATGATTGAATCCCCTTACTATAAGAGTCATACAAGTCTACACATGGAGGAAATAACACCTATTATGCTTCCTTTAACCACTATACACCACCCAAATACAAATTCTAGACTAACACATTCTCGCAACAAGGGCTCAAAACTCCTCCTAACTTCTAGACACCTCATTCTAATTGTTAAATACCAAAAATATGCCCATACTTACTTGTACCATCTTACTAACATTATTTGACTCTTTCATGATATGCAAACTAACTCCAAACTTCAAACACAAATCTTAATCATGACTTACTAGATATCAAACAATCAACATGCTTCCCATATTTATAACGAGATATTCCTAAAACAGAGTTAGGAAACTTCAAGAGATTTCAAAGCTTGTAATCATCAAATAATTGATCTGCATACTTGATATCTCTTAATAAACATATTCCTTCAACATGATCAACATCATGCAACATTTCTCCATGTATTAGATGATATGATCAATTCATCATACAAAATGAATGAAATTATTCTTCACTTGTCCTTCACAATTTTCTTCTTGAGGTCTTCATATACATATGGCCTTAAGACACCCTTTCGTTGCTTCAAATCATGCTTTTTCACTTCTTTAGCCTATATATCTGCCTACTAAACCTTCTTATATCTTTGGACATCTTCATCTCCTAAAAGGACACATTGGTCTTATAGACCAATTTCTTGCACTTTAAGGTCTTACGACACCTTCATATCTATAGAATTCCAAAATAGAATGAGTCATACCTAGACCCTCATCCACATATGTGATCATGAAGTCTTCATATCTCTACACAACTCTCTCAACCTTGTTAGGCCCTCAAACATATTTTTTATCATATAATAACATGATATCTCACATCAAGTAGCACAAACACACTTTTTCCAAGTAAATAAACATGCTTCTTCACCATAACAAGCACTCCTCTGACCACAAACATCCCATATATACACCAAAACTTCATGAAAAATATTCTACTATAAATTTCATACTTCTTTGACCAAGAACACACTTGTAAGGTCATTACATACCTCAATTATACCATCTTGAGAATCACATACCTGAATGAGGTCTTGAGACACTATATGCATACATGCTTGACTATATAAGATTAATACATGCCTTATGACTTCATTACAACAAATCTATAACTTCATGGTAGACCTTAATCTAGTCAAGTAGAGCTCATGGCTTCACAACTCAACATTTTCCTTTCATCCACTCAACCTTCGTCTATCTTCTTGATTCATCTAAGTGATGAATGTCTCTAAGAATCTTAGTAGAGACATCATAAGTCATAGGAATCTTAAATAACATCTTGAGGATATTACAAGACCTCCTTGGCACTTGTGACTCAACGTTTTCATCCTTATTTTGATCATAAACCTATGGAAATCCTTGATTATTTTGATTTACTCTTGGTTCCCATGCCTTGTCTTTCCTCTTCTCTTGTACTTTAGGAGCTTGAAACCTCTTGTTTTTTCTTGAAGAACCATGAAAACAGAACTTTGCAATGTGACCAACATGATTACAGTTAAATCACATAATCTCATTCATACATCTTGAGTGATATGAGTTGAATCTCCTTTCATAATTCCATGATCCTTCATACTTGGATGACTTTATACATTCTTTATCCTTATGCCCAAAACTATTGTAAATATAGAAATAACTATTAAAATATTTCTCATACCTTAGGAATTTGGTTGTCTAACAAACCTTGTTTCCTCATAGGTCTTGAAATTTTTCTTCATCTAATCTACCTTGGAACTTGAGACAATAACCTCTTTACTATGAGTAGTATCCTCTTGAATCACCTCTTTACCTTTAAGGTTCTCCTTGAACCCTAGACTAGTCCTATCTCCTACAGACTTCGACTATCCAAGAGATCATCTAGATCCTTGGAGATCTTCTCAAATATCTAAAATGATCTTGCCTTACTAGCTGCTTCATTCAATTCTACCCTTAAAGACACCACTTCCTTTTCAAATTTGATGCACTCTTCATCCTTAGCTTTTAGGTTTGTAGCTATAGTATCCATTTGAGTCTCTAGTTGCTTGATGATCTTTTCATACTCATTAGTGTCATTCCAATGTTTCTCCTCAAGAACATGGATATTTTCTTCATACTCCTTGACTTGTGCCTTGAGTTTCTTATTCTTATTATCTACATGCTTCAATTCCTCTTTAATACACAATAGCTCAGTTTGAATATCAGCCTCTTCTTCTTCTTCTAAATGCATAAAAGAACCTCCATATATGTAACCATCATTTTGAGATCTCCTAGCTCCTTTAGCCATGAAAATAACTTCATTTCCAACCTCTTCATGATCAAACTCAGAATCAAAATTAGAATCATAAGCATCACTACTTACCTCAAATGATCTATAATATTCCTTGGAATAAAATATCTTCTTGGGCTTCTTATCCTCAAACATCCTAAATTTCTTCGTACTCTTATCATCATCATGTTCCTTTCCTTTATGCTTGTGAGGACACTTGTTTGCAAAATGTCCAATCTCTCCATAGTTGAAACACTTGAAGGGAAGCTTACCCTTATACTTTCCTGAACTTGTTTTCAACTTCCTAGCAAACATGGCAATCAACTCATCATCATCAATATCAGAAATATCATCATCTAAGTTCTTCTTACCTTTTGAATTCTTCTCAACTTTGAAGGTTGCTTCCTTCTTGGGGTTTATCCACACTGTCCTCATCTCATAAGTAGTCAAGATACCATGGAGTTCATCCATCAACATAGTACTCATATCCTTGGCTTATTCTATAGTTGAGACTTTAGGATCAAACTTAGGAGTGAGATATCTTAGCACCTTCTGCACCACCACATATTCTTTCACATCTTCTCTTAATCCTCTAATGGTATTAACAACTTGATCAACTCTGAGAAGATATGCACCAATGGTTTCTTCTTATTTCATCTTCAAACTTTCAAAATAATTCCTATAGGTTTGTATCTTTGCCAAATTCACTTTGGAATCACCTTCATAGATCACTTGTAGCTTTTCCCACATAGCCTTGGCTGTAGTACATTGCATCACTTTGACAAACTATGACTCTGCCAAACCACACAAGATAACATTCATAGCTTTAGAATTTTCATTACTAGTCTTCTTACCTGTTGCATTAGTTGGAGGGGTTTGAGGAATTTTGTAGCCATATAAAACTAATTTTCATATGCCAAATCCCAAAGACATGATTTGAGTTCTCATCTTGATACTCTAGAATTCATAATTTGTCCCATCAAACATAGGTGCTTTGTTATTAGAGGAACCACTCTGCTAACTCACCATTTTTGTTCTTCAAAGGATCACCTCAAGATGTTAGGTTATGGAGCTTGTTTTCATGTGTGGAATTTTTGAATATTGTATGCTAAATGTATTGTACACTTTCAACAAATTGTCTCATATGGGAAAGATTTTTGAGAAACATGTTCTTCTCATATGGGTGGGGATTTTGAATCATAGGTTTATGGGTTGATTTTGGCCCATGGTTTTGGTACCCACGGTATTGTAAAACTACTTAAGCAATTTCCTATTTATGTGGTTTTGTGTATATGGTAGGGTTGATGTAACATTGTAGATGTGTGTGAATTTAGGTGTGAATTATGTAGAATTTGTTGAGCATAACTCCAAACAAATGTGGGTATTGTATTAAGAGAAGAGGTGGCTTGTAATAAAATATGAAAAAGTGATTCTTTGTGAATGTAGCACAAATTGGGTGAACCACATTAAATATTGTCTCTTTGTGTTGTGTTCTTTTTATTTTGCACTTTTATTTCAGATCTGTAATAATTTTTGTATATTAGTTTTATATTGTTTTGATTACGAGGGATTGTTCCATATATTTTATCCCTTATTTGCTAACACAATATTGTTAATCTTTCTTCAAAGGCCCTTCTATGCTTCCAATTATTGGAATAACAAACACCGAGAGGCGAGTGAATCAATTGTGTAATAAAACTTTTCATCCACTCATACAATTTCAATCATTAACCATTAAGCATGCATCCAAAAGAACATAAGTATAAAAGAGTAAATAAGATTGAAACAACACAAGAACACAAAATATAAGTGGGAAAACCTCAAGGGGAAGAAAACCCATTGAAACATAACTTTATTAGAGCTATGAATCAAATTTACTCGAGCACTAACTCGATAAGGAGAATGAACCCCACAAGGAGCACCAACCCCGATTTTAGTAGAGCACCAACCCTACAAGGAGGCACCAAACCCCAAGATGACTCAGCACCAACCAAATCCACCTAATATGTTTGTCACCACTAATTTTTTCTATAACAACTGAAGATGACACAATGAAGCTCACTCTCCTTCCTCCTTCCAATTTTCTCACTAGGTCAACTCGCTCTATATCTTCTTTACCAACTTGAATTAGGTCTAATGAATTATCTCCAACACCTGAAAATACTCTATAACACAATATAATACTCTCATACCTATCTTACATGTCACAAATACCTCTTACACCTTCACTTATATTCTTTATATCTCACACTTTCTCACACTCTCTCAACTAGCTCAAATGAGCTTTTTAATTTTCCTTTATACCCATCTCATGATCATAATACATGTAGTTAGGCCATTATATAGAAAAAATACTTTTAAAATAATTATAACATCCTATAAAAATCATCCATAAGACCATATAGGTCACCACCATCATCTATAACCACCTAGACCACCATTAGGACTCAAGAAGCCTAATTACACCAAAAAAGACCTACTCACCAAACATATAGTGTTATAAGAAAAACCACCTTCATAAAAAAGGAACACACTTAGACATTTTTATAAGCCTTAAAAAACTTCCAGAAACCATGAAACACTTTGCAACAACATCTCATGCCATGAAACCCTCTTGAGAACATGCACAACCAAGCACCCTCAAAACTAGTCTTCAGAAAACAAGCCATAACTTCATCAAATATCATCAAAAATGCAAGTGTGATATACCAATGGAAATATCATGACCTTAGGGTCATCAAAAAACTCAACTCATGCCATAAATTTGACTATAGCACCTCTAAAACATCTATGTAACCAGGACTACCTCAAAGCGCCCAAAATTATCCCAAACCCAATCTTACAAAATAGGGCACAACAGACCTCCTAGAAGCTTAACCATTATTGAAAACCATCATGGAAGTAGAAAAAATCCTATACTTCCTTAAATTCCAATTTAGTCATTAGATCTAATAAAAAACTTTTGTAAAAACTAAAATCTTGAAGCTTGCATTTTTAAGTGGGACCCACGTCTTTGTCACAACCTCTAAATTACACCTAGATAAATATGGAGGATTTATATATAACTACTACAATAAACCAACTACAATAAATATGGAGGATTTATATGGATAAAATTAATAGATTATGGGCCACTACAATAAACCCATACATATAATCTAGAGGGGAGCTCTTTCCCATCTCCCGGGTGATGTTGATCAAGTTGTAGAATCGCATGATCTATGGGGTGTGCCACCTACTATGGATATGGACAGTTATTCTCACCCCCAACCATATCCAACCTATCTATAAATATGACTATAAGATCTATGGGATGTGGGGATTATACATATCCGGGGTAGAGGTGTGAATGTTAGTAAATCACCCATATATCCCATAGAAAGCCACCATCGGGGGCACCCGATGAGATGGGGAGGAATAAGAATTCCTATACGTTGAATGTATGGTCGAGATTAATACAATGTATATGGGGGAGAAGGAAATCAATTGAGGGTAGGGGGTAAGGGATGGGATCCCCCCCTCTATATCTTATCTCTCTCCAATCGCTAGATAGATAGGGTTTTGAGAGGGCTTACAAGTTATCTACCTTCTTAACGATTATTTATAAAAATATGATGATAAAAATACCTCATTCCACTTGGAAAATATTCATAATAGACCTCTTAAAATACCCCCAAATATTGGTCCTCATGCAAAGCACACACTCTCTAATGAGCATTAGAAAGTCAACTTTTAGCTCAAAATCTCACCTTTAGGAACTCAATTTTAGTAAAAATGCAATATATTTCAAAATATTCTACAAAAAGACCTAAAATTTGGACCAAACCTTCATATCAACCTTCCAATACATCTCTAATTCTCACATTTTCCAAAATACACCCAAAAGTGTTGACTCCACCACACCAGGACATGTTTTCTTAAGGGTTAGGTCTAGGAACATACCTAAAAACCAAGTCTAACACTTCAAGTAGTACTATAGGACACTTTTGAGTTTCCCAAAACTTCATAATAATTCTTACCATGCTCTTACCAAGCATTCCCATCTTCTAAATTCTTCACTTCTTCATGAATTACCTCATTCTTCTCTCTAGGCCTCAAGAACAAACACCTCGAACATGTTTGTTTCACTAAATCTGACTTCCTCATCACCTTGGCAACCTTAGACACTTGAAGTGACCTTCATAACACTCCATGATATCATAACATCATCACCAAATCACTTTATCACCTCTATAATAATTCAAACTAACTCAAAATAGCATGAGTCATCACCAAGACCAGAAATCTCAACACTACCAATCAACCTTCATGTTTCTCTTTCCTTTTTCATAAATAAAACTTAATGATGACTCCTATAACATAATAATTTGATATCAATGACAACACAATGCCAACAATATCCTTGAATCATATGGCATATTGTTGAGTAGGGATTGGTCAAATTTTTTGAATGGTTTTATGTCAACTAGTTGTTCGCACATGTGAATGCCTAAGAGAGGCATTCCTAACCATATTAGGATATAGAGGGAAACTAAAATGAATCATATAATCACTAAGTATAATGTCAGTAATGAATAAGTTAATTTTTACTCAGCTGATATTGGAGTATACTCAATGCATATGGAGAAGCTAGAATTGCTAGAAGAAAACTAAAACAAATCATGTTTGGGGTCTCTGCGTTTTGATGGTGCTTGTTCTCATTGATAGATTTCAATTGAATCTTTATGGGTGGAAAGTGGTGGTTCTTTCAATTACATCCAAATACACCCTTATAAATAGCACTCTATTAAACCTTCCTATCTATCTTCTTTCACTTTTCAAGATCCCTTCTTCCATTGTGGAAATTTTTTATAAAATTCAAAAGCATTTTTATGGTCGAGTGGAAATACAAACAAAAATTCTGTTGGTCCCTTGGGAAAAATTTTCATACCAAAGGCTCAAGGAGGGTTGGGCATTAAAAATATCATAAATATGAATAAATATATCCTAAAAAATGGGTTGGATACTTCTTAAGGAAATCATACCTTGGTGCAACATCAAAAAAACAAATACTTAGAAAAATATCATATCGGGGATTTTTAAGATCTCGATGATCTCCCTAAAGGATTTCAATTTTGGAATTCTTTGATCAAAATTTGTGACTTGATAATTAAAGGAACTAGATGGGAATTGTGTTGGGGTTAGCACACCATTGTATGCAGACAATATATCGATCTAAGCATACATGCAAATAAAAGTGGATATTCTACTAGAAGAAATATACAAAATAAGAGACATAAATCAACACCCATTTAATGTGGTTCACCCAATGTGGGCTACATCCACCAAGAAATAATCTAATCTATTATCCAAAGCTTTGACAAGATATACAATGAAGATTTACAATCTTCCACACCTCTCAGATGTTCAGTACTTTCTTCCTTCAAGCTTTTGCTCTACCACCAAGAATTCTCTCTCACCAACCTTTTTCAAGTTCTTTCTAATTCTTATTTTTTCATTACTTCTAAACCCTAGATTTTGTGCTTATATAGTCATTTATAGACTTAGGGAACTTAGCCATGTAATTACAATCAATAAATCTATTTTAATGCTAAAAATAGATATAATTCCCAAGAGTTAATTAAAACTTCGTCATGCATAGGTAACCGACGCTGGTTCTGCCTAACCATCACCAGTTCCTACTTTCCCTTGACCAATGTCGGTCTTCCCTGACCGATGTTGGTCTACCCTTAACCGATGTCGGTTATTGTGTTTTCCAGCAAGTTCCAATTGCATGCTAAAATGAATTAATTGAGCTCCACAACTCAACAATCTCCCACTTGGAGTTTAATTACTGCACCATACCTATACAACGTCATTCTTGGATCTTTCCTTGGCTTTGTTTCTTCCTCTTCAAATCTCAAAATTGAAGACCAACAGAAGTGGAGTGTAGCTCCAAATTCTCCTTTTCTAATGACTTCGTTAGCATATCCGTAGGGTTCTTTCTCGTATGAATCTTTTCCAGATTCAACTGTCCATCCTCCAATACCTACCATATGAAGTGATACCTCAACTGAATGTGTTTCATTCTCAAATGAAACGTTGAGTTCTTTGCCAAATGAATTACACTCTGACTATCACTAAAAATTTACAATCACTTTGCTCCTTTCCCAACTCTTCCATGAACCTACTCATCCATATCATCTCCTTGCTAGCCTTTGTAGCTGCAACATACTCTACCTTTGTAGTAGACAAAGCCACAACCTTCTGTAATCTCGAAATCCAACTAACTGTCATTCCACCTACTGTGAAAATATATCCAGTAGTGCTCCTCCTACCATCTAGATCTCCAACCATATCCGAATCAACATAGCCACATAATTAAATATCCAAACCTCCATAGCATAACTGCATGCTATATGTCCCTTTCAAATACCTGAGTATCCATTGGATTGATTTCCAATGCTCTTTACCTGGATTAGCCATATATCTACTCACAACTCCCATTACCTATGCAATGTCTGGTCTAGTACAAACCATAGTGTACATGAGACTTCCAACTACTAAAGCATATGGCACTCGTGTCATGTATTTGACCTCCTCATGTGATGAAGGACACTGATCTTTTCTCAATTTGAAGTGTCCATCCATAGGTGTGCTAACAGGTTTTGCATTTTGCATGTTGAACCTTTCTAACACCTTGTAGATATAATCCTCCTGAGACAAATACAATTTCTTTTTTTTCCTGTCTCTATGTATTTACATGCCAAGGATTATTTTTGCAGCTCCTAAATCCTTCATAGAAAATGTGTGAGCTAGCTTTCTCTTAAGCTCACCAATGTCTTGCATACTAGATCCTGCAATAAACATATCATCCACATACAAGGTGACAAAATAATATAGATCTCATTTTCAAGCTTCTTGAAATAAACACAATGGTCAAATTCACATCTCAAATAACCATGCTCATGCATAAAACTATCGAATCTCTCATGTACCATTTCCTTGAGCTTTCTTGAGCCCATGTAGGCTCTTTTTCAACCTGCACACTAGTTTCTCCTTACCCTTGACTTCATACCCAAGTGATTGCTTTGCATATAAATTTCTTCATCCAAATCACCATGAAGGAAAGTCGTCTTCACATCTAGTTTCTCTAAATGCAAATCTTCTACTACAACTAAACTCAATATAGTACGAATAGAATTCATCTTAACAACAAGAGAAAATATTTCACTAAATTCAATACCTACTTTCTGTGTAAATCCCTTTACTACAAGCCTTTCCTTGTACCTTTTATGTCCACCCTCTTCTTCCTTAATCCTGTAAACCCACTTGTTCTACAATGTCCTCTTACCTACTGGCAACTTAACCAAATCCCAAGTTTGGTTTTGTTCCAAGGAGTCCATCTCCTCATCCATGCCATGCTCCCACTGAATATGAGTCTTATCCTGCATTGCTTCTTCAAAGCTCTTTGGTTCACCACTATCAGTCAACAATAAATAAAATAGAGAAGGTGTAAATCTTTCTGGAAGTTTACTTACCCTTTGTGACCTTCTCACAGGAGTTTGGGGTACCAGAGGCTCTATCTGGGCCTCTTGAACATTAGTATCAACTTTTGATAGTGAAAAATTCCGGTCACCTCTAACCGACATCGGTTCTGCTAACTTGAATGTCGGTTCGATCCTCTGTAACCATCGGTGATTCATCGATTGATGTCGGTCGTGACTAACTGACCAAGGTTCTGTATTTTACGTAGGTGTTTCTTTAAAACCTAAGAGTTCATTTTCATCAATAAACTTCTCAATTTTCTCATCCTTGGGTACCAAAATTTGATCCTTGTACATTCTCTTTTCATTCCATTCAACATCACAACTCCTAATAATTTTAGAATTCTCTAAATCCCAAAAATGGAAACCGAAATCACCAGATCCATAACCAATGAAAGTGCACCTCTTGGATTTTGCATCCAACTTTTTCTATTTTCCCTATCAACATGCACAAAAGCTTTTGAACCAAAAACTTTAAGAAAAGAAAGATCTACCTCTTTTCCGGTCCAAGATTCCTCTAGTATTCTTTCATCTTGTGAACTTGAAGGCCCACGATTAATAAATAAATTGATATATCAATTGTTTCTACCCAAAATGTAAGGGAAATCCATAATGTATCCTCGTACTTCTACCACGTTCCATGATTTTCATGTTCATTCTTTCTACAACACCATTCTTTTGTGGTGTTCTTGGAACCATTCTTTCTCTATGTATCCCATTCGCTAAACAATAATCATTAAAATCCTTGCTACATTATTCAACACCATTTCCGGATCTAAGGCACTTTAACTTTGAATTTGATTCATTCTCAACAAGGGCTTTCCATTTTTAAAATTTTCAAAAACATCATATTTACGTTTAATACAATAAACCCATACCTTTCTTGTAGCATCATCAATGAAAGTAACATGATACTAGAATCCTCCATGGGAAGCTACCCGAGTTGGTCACCACACATCCGAGTGTAAAAGCTCCAATTTTTGCTCCTTCTTAGTTGCTCTAACTTTGAGAAAGCTCACTCTCTTTTGCTTTCCAAAGATACAATACTCACAGAAATCAAGATCTAAATATTTCAAATATGATAACTTACCCTTAGCCTTTAATATATACATTCATTTTTGACTCATACGACCCATCCAATTATGCCACATGCATGCATCTAAATCGGAGTAGATAATGTAGAAAAGGAATCGAGTAATATAGGTAGATAAATATAACGTTCCCACCTTCTTACCTCTTTCCACAACAAAATCACCCTTGGTGACTTTCCAAGAGTCTCTGTAAAAGTAACCATGTAACTAGATTCACCTAGTTTCCTGCGCAGAAAAATATTCCTCCCGAGGCTTGGCACATGCCTCACATATTTCAATACCCATGTATTTTCATTCTGTAATTTTAGATGAACTTCCCCTTTACCAGTAATACTGCAAGGTTCATCATCACCCAAATAAACATGCCCAAAATTACCCTAGACATAATTTCTGAAATAACCCTTATTAGGGGTTGCATGGAAAGAAGCTCCTAAATCTAAAACCCATGATTCAATTATATTGTCCAAAGAAAGAATAAGAGCATCTTGCATTACCTCTGATGAAGCAAGATTCACCTCTTTACCTTTGTTTGGTTGTTGATTCTCTTTATCCTTTGACCAACAATCTTTCTTTGCATGTCCTTTCTTTCCACATTTCCAACAAGTAATTCCCTTACTTCTAGATTTAGATCTGCTTTCCCTTGACTTTGATTTCCCATTACTCTTACTCTTGGATCTCTCCTTCTACCTACCCCTGCTTTCTACATTCAAAGCATTTCCAGATGATGTTTCCTTTGTACTCTTCCTATGAATTTCTTCATTCAATATTATACTAACCACATCATCAAACTTCAAAATATTATTATCAGATGTTGTATTACTAACAACCATTACCAAGTTGTCCCAACTATCAGGCAAATAACATAAGAATAAAAGTGTTTTTATTTCATCATCAAACGGTATATAGCAGAATGATTTTAACTTATTTAAAATAGATCGGAAATCATTCAAATGACTAGAGGCAGATTCACCTTCATGCATCTTAGAACTAAATAGTTTCTTCAGCAAATAAACTTTATTTGAAGCACTAGGTTTTTCATATGAATTAGCAAGAGATTTCATTAAGTCTACCGTAGAAGCCGCTTCGTAATATTGGAAGCCATGGATGCTTTGTCAGGCTCAATCGTATAGATCCCAAAGCCTTTACATCAAGAATCTTCCATTCTTCATCAATCATCTTTGTAGGTCTAGACTTCTCATCCAACAGTAAGTAAAAATCTCTTTGATACGAGATAATCCTCAATATCGTCTTCCATAATTGATAATTTCAATTGTCAAATTTCTCTACCTTGTATTTATTATCTTTTGCCATTGTTTTTCCTCCCACTCAATCGTAAAACCCTCTATGAGTAAATCATTGAAACACACAAAACCCTCAAACATAGCTCGATACCAGGTTGTTGGGGTTAGTACACTGTTTTTACAAACAATATAGCATATCTAAGCATACATGCAAATAAAAGAGGATATTCTACCAGAAAAAATATACAAAACAAGAGACATAAATCAACACCAAAGTTAACATGGTTCACCCAGTGTGGGGTATGTCCACCAAGAAACAAGCCAATCTATTATCCAAATCTTTGACAAGATTTACAATCTTCCACACCTCTCATATGTTCAATACTTTCTTCCTTCAAGCTTTTGCTCTACCACCAAGAATTCTCTCTCACCAACCTTTTTCAAGTTCTTTCTAATTCTTGTTTTTTCATTACTTCTAAACCCTAGCTTTTATGCTTATATAGTCATTTATAGACTTAGGGCACTTAGCCATGCAATTACAATCAATAAATCTATTTTAATGCTAAAAATAGATATAATTCCCGAGAGTTAATTAAAACTTTGTCGCACAGGTAACCGATGCCAGTTCTACCTAATCACACTAGTTCCTACTTGCCCTTGACCGAATGGAAAAGGATCTCTATTGAAGGAATCAATGACATTGAAAGAGAAAATTTAGATGGTTTCCAATATTTTTATCCCCGACAAGGATACAACTGATCAAATTCTCTAGGAGGATTCTTATGATGGTAACTATAGCATTCATTATGGATACAATATTTTGAACTAGATTCGTAACCCAATGATTCAATGGAATAAAATTTTGATCAAAGATCTCAATCTAAATAATCAACTTATTTTGGTCATGACTATTCAAAATAAGTCCTCGCGGTGGATAATATCATAAGAAGAGGAAAAATGATTCCTAACAGTGTATTATGTGAAAAAGTAGGGAAGAAAATTTTATTTATTAGGTAAGATCCTTTCCACAAGATGCATGGAAAAAATTCGACACAATAAAATTATTTTGTGTGTATTATAAGACAATATGAAGGTTGTTATATAGCCATAACAATAGATAAACAACTTCCTACAAAATATGAAGTTATACTAACAAATAGTTTGTAAGCTTACAACTAACCCGTTAATAGATTTACATGTATTAAAAACTAACATAAGTGAACTAAAAAACCAGTAAGACTTATTTACCACATAGAAAATATAAATAGATTATATAATGTGAGCACTAGAATATTAATTCTTAACATTCCACCCTTAGTGAGAACATGGGGAAAACATGCCTTATCTTGAAGCGCGTAAACGCTTCGTAGCTTGCTCACGATATGGATGGTTTATAGGAAAATACCAACATCCTCTGATGGTTTTCCAAGTTGTTAACCAATAACCACAAAACAGATGCTTTTTAAGATAGTACCAACAACCTCTAGATAGTTTTTCTAATGGATTACTAATAACCATAATATCATGATGCTACAATAGTATCATCGACTCTCATCACATTCTTCCTTTAGGAGATTACATAGGAAATAACTCACTTATCACAACACTAGAACAATAGAACATATATTGGAAAGATTTCACATTACCACATCTAAGAATCGCAATGTTCTTGGTTGTAGCCACTACTATTGATCAATGCCACTTGATCTCATACAACATAGGAAACTGCCACTACCACTGGAAGCTTCCCTTAACTTTAGTCATTTTCGGCTCATAATGGAAATGGAACATTGGTGTCATGTTCCCCCAACAATGTGAAATTTCCACACACAAAGATCGAGAAGAAAGTTATATCAAAGACATACAATCGACCGAGATCTTATTAGTTAGATCTTGTTGCACGTGGTCACCATCGCAAGTGAATGTATTCACAAGCATACCATCTTCCAATGGATTACAAAAATCATAGGATCATTTCAGTTAGAGGATCACTGATAGTCATTTGTGCTCCAACACAAATCTTTTTCCAGCATCCTGAACCACACAAAACAAGAACTCTAAAAAGAAACACACTTTATGCGAAAGAAAATACCCACACCAAAAAATGTCACCACATCTTCATGTGGCCCCGTCGTTGGTGACTGACGAGAGGTTGTTAATCAACCTCCAACCTCCATTTTCTCGTCCTCTAGTATCATGCTACTAGCTCAACAAATTTGGCTTTTTAAGGATCAATGGTTGTCAGGACGTCGGGTAACACCGAAAATGCATTCGTGAGACAATTTTTTATTTATTTTCTAACACGACTCTTTTACAACATAATTATTTATGATGAGACAAGATGAGATTAATTTACTTATAAATTTGACACAAAATGATTCTATTTTGATAATACAAATGAATTTTGTCAAATAACAACTATTGACATATGACCACTATATGTAAACAATGACTTTTGACGACCAATAAGGACTTTTAACAATTTTTATGACAAATGACACACAAAATCATTTATTTGGATGGAAAAATCATGATATGTCTACATAGCTTTAAAATATATTATAGACTATAACATTTCACCTATCATAATAAAATAAATACCTTTTTCCATTATGCCAATCAACATGACCTCAATGTGGCAGGCAAAAATGTATTTGAGTGCACCAATCTTTGCCAAGTTTGTATATAGATTCCTCTAGAAGGAGTTATAAAAATAATAATGTCATTATTGGGCGCATGAAATTAGACTTTGATATCATACTTCTCCTACGTAATAAAAATGGATTTTGAACTGAATTTTGCATGTTGATCTTCAAATTCAGACATCATCTCAGTGAATGTAATGAATCATCACACTTGCATCCAGATCGGGAAGGATAGCTTTGAGAATCAATTAAGACTTAACTGGTGATATACAACCACGTGGATGAGGAAATGCACAAAATAATATGGCACAGGAGAATGATAGCAGAAGATGATATCTATATGTACAGGCAAAAAATAATAAAACACGGACTCCAAGATCTTTAACAACTTCCTTTACTTACAGGGGTTATTTCTCTAAAACCTTACTCAGAGGATTCCGCACACACCTATCTATCCTATACTTAACTACAAGAATTAATTCTCATGTAATCTCATGACTCAAGGACAGAATGGATATGCAAAATTTTCTCTTCACAGTTTAATAGAGAATTGACCTACACTGCTTTACCAAATGCTTGGTAAGATCTTTTCCATAAGATGCATAGAAAAATTTGAAACAATAAAATTATTTTGTGTGTATTATAAAAAAATATGAAGGCTATTATATAGCCATAACAATAGATAAACAACTTCCTACAAAATAGGAAGTAATACTAACAAATAGTTCATAAGCTTACAACTAACCCGTTAATAGATTTACAAGTATAAAAAACTAACATAGGTGAACTAACAAACTAGTAAGACTTATTTACCACACGGTAAATATAAATAGCTCATATAATGTGAGCACTACAATATTAATTCCTAACATTAATCTTCTATTTATTCATTGTAATTTTTAAAAAATATTGGGGGCTCATCTTTGGAAAACTTGATATAAAACGGATTCTCTCTTTATCTCTGGAGGACCTCTGGTCTCAATGGAACTTTCGCACTAAATGCAAATGTTTTAGAATGTTTTAAAAATCATTCTCCCGCATACACTTTGGGCCATTTGCAAAGAAAGAAATAGAATTATTTTTTAGGATCACAAATCTTCTATCAACACCATTTTCATAAGAATGGTATTGGTGATTATTGGGAAATTTAATATATCTAAGACTTCAAGAAAAGAGAATGTAAAGGAGAATGAAACCAAAAAAATTTCTAGATGGAACATTCAGATTGATAAAAAAACTTCTTGTGACCTTAGTCATCTTAGGTATGAGACTAAATGGATTCACCCTCCCAATGGATGGGCTAAACTAAACTTCTATGGGGCCTCTAAAGGAAACACAAGGAATGCATGAAGAGGTGGAGTCATTAGGAATAGAAATGGCCACATTATTATTGTCTACATTGGAAACATGGGAACTCAAACTAATCATTATTTTGAATCCATGGCTACTTTATTGGGGATTCAATTGGCCCAACAATCAGGTCTTAGGTGTCTATGGGTGGAAGGGGACTCCCTAAATGTTATAAATTTCCTTCTTAAAAATCCTCTCTAAGTTGGACCATAAGAAACTTTGTTAATGATTCAATTCACATTCTCAATTCCTGCACCCAAACTATTATCTCTCACACTTTTAGAGAAGGTAATAAAGTTGCTGACAATTTTGCTAACATTGGGGTTAATCGTCCCAAATTTCATAGGTGGATTGGGACCGATTATACCCTTGGATATCATGACTTTGGAAACTAATGAAAGCACAAAACTTGCATAAATATCTAAGCCCATGTCACTTTTAGGATAGGATATTATTTTGGCACACTTAGCATATATTATTTTTACTCCATTTACGTGGGAAATTTTCCATCAATAACCCTCTCTCTCTCTCACTATGGCGACATTATTTTCCTTCTTTGTGGTGACCTTTGTCTTCATCTTTGATAATCCTTTTTATTTTTTCTTTCAGCTTCCAATTTCTGGGCAAAGCTATGGGGAAAACATGTGTCATGTTGAGCCGAATTTTAATAGAAAATGGAGGGAAGATGAGATTTTATGGAAAATTATCTTCTTTTAAATGAATCATGGGTCATGACCCTCAAATTTCCTTTATTTTCATGGTTGCTTAGAAAGACATAGTTCATATAATGAAAGGCCAAAGATGGACCATAATTGAGGAGCTGATTGCCTTCATTACTAGGATGAGAAAGAATGGAACCAAGTTCTATAAAATAAAATGTATTATATATGAACAAGAAGCTAATTTCCTGGAAGAGGGAGAGCAAATGTAGTTCATACAAGGTGGGTTTCTTCGCTCCTCCATACCCAGTCCTTATGATGAGTTGGCTAAAATCCTCATCAAGTATATGAATCTTGAAGGTCACTTCCATCTCATCGACACTTACCATGTAGTGTTCCTGAATCACTTTCGTAGACAAAACTTGGTAATATTCCCATTGTACATTCTTCTATCTTTGGAAAATTCAATTAAAGAGGTCCAATGGGGCAAAATAATTTATCCTTGTACAAATTTTTAATCCTCCTTATTCATTCCCATTTCATGAACCTTAATCCCAAACACAAACTTACCCCCATCACTCTTCTCAATACCCCACCTTTTTACAACCTTAAAAACAAAACAAAAAGACATAGAGAATAGTATAATGGTGGTAGAGATGGTTCATATTCCTTCAGTACCAGATAACATAGAGAATTTTTAGGTATTTAATGATGATCAACAAATAATTTAGTTTTTGAACAACTCTGATGTTTTTTCATCTCAGATTATAGATGAGAAGGATATGGATGATTTGAATGATGATGGTGTTTTTAATTTAAAGGAAAATAGGATTCCTAAAGGTATGATCTCTCTTGAAAAAATAATTGATTCTAATCAACAAGTTTGGAGTGTTGTTAAACCTAAGGAAAATGATAAATATTATGATCAAATCAACCTAGGAACTAGAGAGAAGCCTAAATTGGTGAATGTTGGCCTAGCATGTTCATATGTAGATAATAATAAGATGACAAGGTTTCTAAAGAGTTACTAAGATGTCATTTCATTGTATTATGATAATTTTTCAAAAAATGACCCTAGAGTCATCACCCACACTATACCTTTGATAGAAGGCCATAAACCTTTTAGGAAAAGGAAAAGACCATTGAATCCACTCTTAGAACCTCTTATTCACAAAGAGGTCATGAAATTACTAACTGTTGGTATTATTTTTCCTGTTAGACACTCAACTTGGGTAGCTAACCTTGTGCCTGTTAGGAAAAATAATGGGGAGATAAGACTATGTATATTTTAGAAACTTGAATAGAGCATCAAAAAGGAAAATTATCCCCTTCCTTCTCTTGATGAGGTCATACAAATTGTTAGTGGATCTGAAATGATGTATTTTCTTGATGGATTTTCAAGATACAATCAAGTGTTAGTAAACAAAGAGGATAGAATCAAAACAACCTTCACCACCAAGTGGGAACATTTGCATATAAGAGGATTCCCTTTGGTTTAATCAATGTTGGTACAATGTTTCAAAGAGCAATGGATCAATATTTTCAAGGTATTAATGGTAAGTGCATTATCATTTATATGGATGATTTGAATGTGTTTTCTAAGAATAGATTTGATCATGTTGGACATTGGCAAAATGTTCTTGAAAGGTTCAATGAGTATGAAATTTCTTTGAATCCCAAGAAAAACATTTTTGTGTAACAAAAGGTAAATTGCTTGGTCACTTACTCACCAAAGAAGGTATTTCCATTGACCCTGATAGAATTCATAGTATTTCAAAAATCAGTCCACCTAATAGCAAGAAAGAATTGCAATCCTTTTTTGGAAAAAATAATTTTGTGAGGAAATTCGTTTCTAGTTTTTCTAAGATTATCATGTCATTAAATTTTATGTTGAAGAAAGATGCTAAATTTGAATGAACCAAGGAGGCTAATGATTTTTTTCAATATATCAAGGAAGCAATCACCCAAGCACCAGTTCTAATCAGCCCTGATTTTTCCAAATAATCTTTCTTGTATTATTGGGCTTGTGATCATACCATTGTCATTGTGATAACTCATAAATAAGAAAATAATGAACATCTGATTGCATTCATGAGCACAAAATTGAAGGATTCCCAAATCAATTATTCTATGATGGAAAAACAAGCCTTTTCCTTGATAAAATTAGTGAAAAATTTAGACATTATATACTTTTAAGTAAAGGGCGTGCAATTGTTGTAAACCCAACCATTAAATTGATGCTAGGAAAAAATGAGATGGGAGAAAGAAGGGGAAAGTGGGTGATATAATTGCAATAATTTTATTTTTAAATAAAACTAGCATAGATGATTAGAGGTCAAGTCTTGTCACAACTCATGGCCAATGTAGATCCAAGGTATGATATCATGCAAGTGGACAAATAATATATGTTAAAAAATGAATGGTACAATCATATCATCCATTCCTTGTTGTATAGAACATGTCCACCTAATTTAAAAAGATAAAAAAGGATATAATATAGGTTAAAGGCCTCTCACTTCATGATAAAAAAGGGATTCCTTTATAGAAAGAACTATTAAGGTGTATATTAAGGCGTGTCTTCAAAGAAGAAGTTGTTGATATCATGTGTAATTTTCATGAGAATATTGGAAGTGGTCATCCATCAGGTAGAGAAAATGCTCATAAGATTTTAAAGGTTGGTTATTATTGGCCAAACATATTCAAGGATGTTCATGCACATGTTAGGAGTTTTCATCAATGTCAAAATTTCTCTAGTAGAGAAACACATGCAACCATGTAATTGTAGAATCGGTGATTAAGAGTAGACCTTTTTCTCAATATGGCTTGGATTTAATTGGGGTTATCAACCCAAATTCATCATTTGGACATTTTTTTCCTAACTACCACAAATTATTGCATAAGATGGACTAAATCTATTCGTACTAAAAATTTCAGGACATTGGATGTTATCCAATTCCTTGAGGAGAACATCATAACTAGTTTTGGTTATTAATTTTCCCTCATTTGTGACAATGGGACAAATTATGCCTCTTCATATTTCAATGAATGGGCCTATGATGATAAGATAATCACCAATTTTTTATCAAATTATTATCCCCAAGGAAATTGAGTGGTTGAGTCAACAAACAAAAATATGATCAATGCCATCAAGAAATCAGTAGACAAGAGGCCAAGAGAGTGGCATTATTTGCTAAAGTATGCACTATGGGCTGATATGACAAGATATAAGCAAGCTCTAAAGTCTTCTCCATTTTTTTGGTGTATGGACATCACCATGTTTTCCCAATCACCCTTAGATTTCCAACCTATGAGTTTATGCAAGAGTACATGGAAGGAGAAGAAAAAATTGAAGCAAGAATTTTAGACATTCTCCAAATGGAAGATGCAAGAGATTCAACCCTACAAAAACTTCATTATGCATCAATATATTGTCAAGATATGGTTTGATAAGAGGGCTAAAGTGAAAACATTCAAAATATCATATTTAGTGCTTCTATGGGAAAAATATCATGAGAAGAAAGGGAAACATAGCAAATTCTAACCATTGTGGATTGGACCTTATCAAATAGCTGATATTTTAGGCCAAAACACTTTCATATTGAAATATTTACAAGGGAAATAAGTAATGTTGTAATTCAATGGTAAATTCCTAAAACATTACTTCTTCACGGCCCCATCACAAGTCCTAATGGAATGATCAAATCGGGAAGTAAATTAGTTTCTCTTTCTAGATTATTTTCCTTCTTGCATTCCTTTTTTTCTTATGTTATTCATTGTTTTTAGTTTTTCCTTGTTTTTGTGCATTTTTCTTTCATTTTTTGTGTTTGTTTCTTGTGTTTGGCCTGCCTTTCTTTTATGTGAAGACAAGTTGAGAACTTACTTGTTGGAAGGCATTATTGTGTTTATAAGATGTAAAAGTGGATAACAAGAAATGTTGATAAAAGAATCTGAAAATGAAACCTATTATCTCATAATCAAGCTATCCTTGAGAAAATTGAATTACCCAAAGTATTGAGTGGATTTTAGAAAGGTTCTAACCATTTAAAAGGATGATATTCATAAGGAAATAAAGAAAAAACTAAATTTTTTCTTCTTGATATTTTTGTTGTTAAAGAGGAGTGCCTAAATGATCTCACTTGAGAAAAATGTAACATGATAACTTAGTTCCTAAACCTCTAAAGGAGGCATTAAAACATGCTAGTCAAAAAAATTAAATGACTTCTTTGAAAGGTGATTCTAGAAACCTCCATCAGGGATATGGATACTTGATTAGCAATGGAACAAGGTTGTGAAAGGAAAAAAATGCATCTATGTCGGGCTATGGACACCTACACGGAAAAAGAGCAATGCCCAATCACTCCCCCTTTAAACCATCCAAAATAAAAGAAAAATAATAACAAAACCAATCATTGAGCTATCAAATGAGCCTCTCATCCCAAAATGATTGCATTTTCAAGAAAGAACATGGTTAATGAACTCATTGCACACACATAACTCTCTTTATTCATTATTACGACTTAGTATAACATTGAATATGATTAAGTTATTCAATTCAAAAAGGCATTCTTACATTGGAGATGCTCAACTTTGAATTTATAATCTTTTATTAACATTTTTGAAATCCATAGATCTAAGTTCTAAATACATGGTGGTATTTTCCTCATTGAGTTGCCATTTGTTATTGCATAACTCCTCCACTTGTTTTAAATGATTAAATCTGCATGGGGACCCTCTTGATCTTCAAACAAATTGCTAGCATCTAAATGATTTATACTAAGTTGAATTTTTAGGTTTATTAACTAACTGAAAGATTGTATTCTTCTTGCAGTTTAAGAGGCATAACATGAACATCCATGGAATTCAAAACTCGGTATTTGGTGAAATTGTTAAAAAATCATTCTTTGGTGGGATTTTTAAAAATTTAGTCTATGGAAGATTTTAAAATTCAAGACTTTCATGAAAAAAAAAAAAAAACCACGAAGTAAAGAGAAAATCCAAAAACAATGTTACGCAGACACGGAGAAAGTGGAATTCCATGGATATGGTTAATTCCACAAAGTATAAATTTTACGTCATGAAGGCTACCACCGTGCTTTGCTTCTGGCATCCTCTCGATAGCTCTAATGTCGACCCCCTCTAGTCCAGATCGGGGACCCTCCTCTCTGGGGCTCTGTCTCCCAAGCCCCCCGAATCTTGGAATAAAATAGTGGAGGGTTCCACCTCTGTCCCTCATTTAGAAAGGCTCTCTCTAACTTTGACAGATGGGACCTTCTCCCTTCGAATCCCCTCCCACATCATTGAGGCTATTGCTGCCTCCCGGGATCTATCTCTTGTGGGAAAGCTAATGGGTCCCAGACCCCCATTGAAGGATATTAAAAAATGGGCCTAATTGAAATGGAATCCTTGTGGGGCACTTGAAATAGCAGCGATGCCTAACGGATTCATTCTTTTTCCTTCAGCATGAAAGAAGACTTCGCACGAGCTCTCTTGGGTGGTCCTTGGTTCTTTGGCAGAAGAGGCTTCTACCTCAAGAAATGGTCTCTAGGTTTCAACCCACTCACTAAAACCATGACCCGGCTCCAATATGGGTTCACCTCCTTGGACTCCCCTTAGAGTTCTAGCATCCGATAGTTATAGAAGGTATTGCTCTCACTATGGGTTCTTTAATAGCTATTGATCAAGCCACTAAGGAAAAACTAGATTCATCCATGCCCATTTCTATGTTAACACCGATGTCAGTTGTCCTCTCCCAAAAGAGATAGAGCTCCTATCTGATTTTAACTATGAATATATCCCTCAAGCCTGCTCCTTCTATAAAAGCATTGGACACAGAGCTGCTGGATGCCCATCTAAGCCTCAACCTAATCCCAAAACCCAAATAACATCCCCAAAAAAAAATAAAATATATGTCCCAAAGTCATCCTCTAAAGAGGCTCCGACCATCACTACTTCCAACCCCTTTGCTCTCCTAGAAGAAGGTGAGATAAACACCGACCCTGATAAGGCTTCCCCATCTGGTCCCCATCCTCTACCCCTCGCGTCTTCCATCCTCACTAAGATCCCCATTTCTCATCCTCCCCCTCCTTAGTGGAGGCTCCCCCCTCTGTGGCTGCTCCCTCCTCACCTTCTCCACTTTCACCTTCCCCTTCCTCCTTTCTCCAGCTCTCCCTCCCACCTCTTTCCATCCTTTCCTCGATCCCCCCCATTGGGCTCACCCCCTAGGCCCTCCCTTCCCTCCCCCCTCGGCTCTATGCTCTCCCCTTCCGCTCATTCCTCTGATGACAGTTTTAATCCATGTTGGACCTGTAGTTGTAGCAAGAAACCTGATATTGGAATAGAGAAAGCAAGGGGGCACATTCTGAGCGATGTTAAGCTCCAAAGCAAGAAGCAGCCCTTAATGTAGCTCAAGGAACACAGAGTACCATCCCCATGGTGGTGGGGAGCAAACCCAAATCTAAGAAATGAAGATCATCTCATGGAATATAAGAGGCCTCAACTCTCTTCAAAAATAGAGGGTCATCAAGGATATGAAGTTCCAGAACTCTCTCTGACATCATAATGCTGTAGGAAACAAAACTCAAAAAAGATGATAGCCTCTTGAAAATTTGGCCTACTACTTCCTTTGTTTCTCAACCCTCGGCAGGGAATTCGGGAGGATTATGCACCCTCTGGGACCCCAGAAATCATAAAGGTAGTTGTCTCTTTAAACATCCCAACTTCTTATGCATTCTCTTCCAAGAAGTTGGCTCGATTCCCCCTGGATTGCCATCAATGTTTATGCTCCAAATCTGGAGTCTCAGCGTGGAAAACTCTGGAAGGATATTTCAAATTTTATCAGCACTTGTGGAAATCTCCCCATCCTAATAATGGGAGATTTTAATTGCTCCCTCTATCCTTCCGAAAAACAAGGGGGCACCCCTGCTTCTCCTGCCAGCATGGAAGCACTGGTTGACTTTATTTGGGAGAACTCCCTTCTTGATATGGATCTTCATGGTGCTTCCTTCACTTGGTCCAACCAGTAGATTGGGTAGGAACCATATTCAAAGCAGACTTGATAGAGCTCGGGTTCTCTGGACTGGATCTCTCTCTATCCGACTTTTACCTTAGTTCCCTACCTCATGTTGCTTCTGACCATAACCCACTTCTGCTTTGTGCAAACAATAATTTGAATATCAAGAATCCCCCCTTCAGGTTTGAGCTTTCCTGGCTCAAAATAACCACCTAACCCCTCTCATCAAAAGCTGGTGGGACATCAATGTCAATGGCTCTGACATGTTTAAGTTCTCCAGTAAACTCAAGGAAATAAAAAACGGCTCAAAATTTGGAAGACCACGGTTTTCGGTAGCATCAAACTTCGTAAGCAGAAGTTGTCACAGGAAATTGCTAAAGTCTCAGTGCAAATGGAAACAGATGGAAGATTGGATCATCTTCATAAGCAAGAAAACTCCCTTCTTAGTGAATACCATAATACCCTTCAAGAAGAGGAGACCTATTGGAGGCAGAGATCTCGTGCACTCTGGCTCGAGAAGGGTGATCGTAACACCAAATTCTTCCACATCACAACCTCCAAGCACAAAAGCAGAGACAAAATCAGAGAGTTGATGTCTACTTCTGGTAACTTACTAACCTCTGATATTGACATCTCTAATGAATTAGTCTCCTTCTATTCTAACCTCCTTCAGTTGAGCAACCCCTTACGAGCAAACGATGTCCAAAATGCTTGCAACATATCCCTCATCTGGTGTCAGCTGAGATGAATGACAACTTAACCAGACCCTTTGCTATGGAGGAAATTCACAAAGCAGTCTTCACCATGAAGGGTGACAAAGCTCCGGGTCCGGATGGCTTCCCTGCTACTTTCTTCCAAGTCTTCTGGGAGATCATCAAGCAGGACCTCTTCAAGGTTGTTAATGAATTCCAGACGTGTAACAGACCTTCTCAAAGAATGGAACACCACTTTCATAGCCCTTGCTCCCAAATTTTTAGGCTCTAAGGTTGTCTCCAACTTCAGACCCATCAGCCTATGCAACACTGCTTACAAAATCATCACTAAGATGCTAGCGTCTAGGCTTAAACCCCTAATGAACGCTCTCATCTCCCAGAACCAGAATGACTTTATTAATGGGTGCCTCATCCAAGGGGGTATCATCATGGTCCACGAAGCAATCCACTCTTCCCATCATTCAAAATCCTCTGGAATGATCCTCAAGCTGGATATGTAAAAATCTTTTGACAGAGTCAGCTAGACCTTCCTGATCAGGGTGCTGGAAAGTTATGGGTTTGATAAAAGATGGTGCAGTTGGATATATTCTGTATTGCGACTCCCTGCTTCTCGATTCTCATAGATGGCATCTCACCGGTTTCTTCAAAAGTAGCAGAGGGATCAGGCAAGGTGACCCCCTGTCCCCCTTCCTCTTTATTCTTATGGTTGATACTCTCAGCAGAGCTCTAGAGGCTGCTAAATGCCAGTTTGTCATCTCGGTATGAAAATCACCTCCAACATTCCTTCAGCCACCCATAGTCAATTTGCTGATGATACTCTCTACTGAGTCTTTGCCTCTATTATTGAATCCCGTGCGCTCTTGGAAATTTTAACTCTCTATCAAGTTGCTTCTCAAGAACCATCAATTTCAACAAGAGTAGCATTTCCTTCATTAATTCCCCTCCCAGAACTTAGAGGAAGATTGCTGATATTTTTGGATGCAAAATTGTGGATCTCCCCTCCTCCTACCTGGGCATCCTACTCTTCAAGGGTAAACAAAATAAAAATCTTTGGGATCCCGTCATCAAAAGATACCAGAAAAATCTTGCAGCCTAGAAAGGGGCTCTACTCAGCCAGAAGGAAAACTCCAATTGGTCAAAGCCACTCTCTAGAGTTTGCCTATATACTTCATGTCTCTTCTCAAAATGCCTAACTCGGTGAAGACGGTGGTGGAGAGAATTCAAAAACACTTTCTATGGTTAGGAGTGGAAGAGAAAAAGTGGATCCACCTTGTTTCCTGGAATGAAGTTTGTAAGCTACCCTCTCTAGGGGGCCTTGGGATAAGACAGTTGGCTGACATGAATGTTGCCCTCCTTGCTAAAATGGGCTGGGAAGTCATGAAAGGTAACTCTCACTGGGCTCAACTTCTTAGATCCAAGTATCTTTCTCCTAATGAGGATTTTCTTTCTTCTACCCCACCCCGTGGCTCAGCTATATGGAATTCCGTCATTAGCTCCCTTCCCCTTCTACGTGCTGGCACTAAATGGAGGTTAGGGAATGGAAGAATTATTGACTTCTGGTATGATCACTGGATTGGTGTTAAGCCGTTGGGTCTTAACTCTACCTGGGATCCTGTTAGAAGAACCCTCATCAATCGTCATGGTAGGAAAGTCTCTGGGTATTGGACTTTGGCAAACACCATCCCCTCCTGGAGCATCCTGGATTGGATGGGAATCAGGGAACATCAAAGTCAACTCTTGAAATTTCTAAGATTAGAGCTATCCTCTGTCTATATTCCTTTCTCCATGCCTGAGGATGACCTTATCTGGCCCCTCTCCCCCTCAGGGTCCTTCTCGGTTAAAGTTGCTTACCTCTCCATGTCGTGCTCCAGCTCTGGTCCTCCCCTCTACAAAATCTAGCCCAAAGAATCTATTCCCAAAATAGGCTTCTTCTCCTGGCTCTCCTCCAAGAATGCCTTTCTTTCGGGAGAAAATCTGAAAAGAAGGGGCTTCTCCCTTCCCACTAGATGTGTGCTTTGTGCAAATGTTGTGGAATCCTCTTCCCATCTTTTGCTCCATTACCCCTTCTCCCAAGCTATTTGGCATTGGTTTCTATCACGTATGGGCATGCTCTGGACCTTTCCTGAGTCCATTCAAGACACCCTCAACCAATGGTGTTCCCCCTTCTCCCACCCTTCGCACTTTGGCTTGAAACTTCTCCTCCCCCATGGCCTATGGGGAATCTGGAAGGAAAGAAATAGAAGGATTTTCAAAGATCAGAGTATGGATCCCGATCGAGTGGCCAACCAAATCGTTATATCCTTCTAGGATAATATCAACAATTATTTATGGAACAAGTATCAGCAAAAACTTCAGCTCTGTAACAAGGAGTGGAATCTGTAGTTGGTGACTCTTCCTTTGGCTAAGGCCTTTGTTCTTGCTCGCATGACTATGTATTGGCTTCCTCCCCCCTGGCTAGAGAAAACTAAACACTGATGGTGCCTCGAAAGGAAACCTTGGTCAGTCTAGAGGGGGAGCCATTCTTTGTAATTCTTCTAGTGTCCCTATTGCTACTACTGCCACAAATTTCAGCTATGGGACCAATTATCATCGCGAAGCCCTAGCCATCCTCAAGGGTTTGGAGCTGACTCTCAAATTCGGTAATGATCCTCTTCTTGTGGAAAGTGACTCTCTCAACATCATAAATCTCCTGAATTCGGCTGACACTGGGAAATGGTCCATTCAAAATATTATTGCGGATATCTGTATCTTGCAACGGAACTTTCAACAGATCCATTTTCAGCATATCCTTCATGAAGGTAACAAAGTGGCAGATTGCTTAGCCAACATTGGTGTTCTCCTTGAAGATCAAAAAAATTGGTCAAATAATTTCCCAACCAACCTCCTTCAAATCACCCAGAATGACATTACTTCCTCATGTTAGCTTGTGGAGGGGGAAGACGTATTGGATGTCAACTTTGCTATTATTAAGCATCCTAAAGTCGGCGGTCGGGATCTTTCACCATTGATGGCTGCTACTGCTTGGTCTTTGGTCCCCACTTCTTTATCCTTTCACATCTTCATTGGGAAAAGAAAATAAATCTTGCCACCTTTCTCTTTCAGTCCTTGGAGCATTCCATCCATCTCACCCGCGATGGGGAGGGTGTTATCCTCCACCAGGGCTTGTTGTACTTGTTGTTTAAATTTACTGCCCCTCTGCTGAATTTGCTTGTTTCCCCCAAGTCGGGTCATCACCACTTTGCTCTCCCGTCGTCATCCCCACCCCTCTTCTACCTCCCTCCCTCGTCCATTGTCATCACCACTTACGCATCTCCTTTGATTCAAAATATAAGGTGGCCATCCTGGGCTCTTCTCTTGATGGTTCCACCCCCTCCGCTCCTCCTGCTTGCTCCACCCACCCTCTTGACCATTCGTGCCTTTTTCTGGAACCTACTAGCATGGGGACCATTGCATCCTCCCCTATCTCTAGCCCTAACCCCCTCCTTGCTGAAGATATTCTGGGTCTTGCTAAACTTTACCCTGACTCCCCAGACTCGGAGCATTTGGAAAAGAATGACGATCATCCTGACAAAGACCCTTCCATCTAGAAAGATTATGCTAGTTCTGACTCTGACAGTGAGCCCCCTGCTAACATTCTGAATTATCCTTCGAACAAAGATGTCACTCCAACTGAGCCTACTAATGCTGGAAACCAGAGGGATGACCGTAGGGTGGAATTGGTTTCCTCCATTTTGAACAAGTTGAAACGCTCCTTCTCGGTCCTTAAGGCCTGGGAGGCCTACACTGACTCCACCAGAACTGCAATTGCCAAAGATTGTGTGGAGCTCCTCACTATCGCGGACCAGCTTGCTGAAGATTTGGGCTCCCCTAGTGCCAAAAATGTTGTGATTGAGCTGAAAAAGCTCATCTGATGTTTTGTCTCTTTTGTTTTGCTGACTTTTCTCGTTGGCCTTTTTTTGGAATCTTTATGGGTATCTTCTATATGTAATTTTCACAAAAATCTAGCCTTTTGGGCTCTTTTGTAAAAGGTTGTGGGACCTTCTAAAACCCTCTTTTTATCCTATATTCCAAAAAAAAAAAACCACAAAGTAAAGGATGTAGTCCACTTAATAAAAGCGTGGTGCAAGAAAAATGTATCATAAGGTACCACGAGGCACCGTAAGGTAAAATA
Source organism: Taxus wallichiana var. yunnanensis (assembly GCA_018340775.1). Classification (NCBI taxonomy): domain Eukaryota; kingdom Viridiplantae; phylum Streptophyta; class Pinopsida; order Cupressales; family Taxaceae; genus Taxus; species Taxus wallichiana. The sequence continues at coordinate 296,382,814 of CM031238.1, forward strand.
AAAGGATTTAGATGAAACTAAGTTTGGAAGTCGCAGAACAAAAAACAGTGTTTTGTGGGTTTTTCAAAGACCTCTTTGTATCGCAAGTTAACCTATCCTATATAACAAAGGAAACATAATCGTAGATTTAACAAAGGAATATGACTTTCGCGGTGTGGTAGAAAGAAATGGATAACTACATGAAAGTTAGAAAGATGTAAAACAAATAAAATCAGTTCTTCATGGAATTTTCAAATGAAAATGCTCCATGGACTTTTTCAAATGCCAATGCTCTACGGACTTTTCAGAACACCGGTGCTTTGTAGGTTCATCTAGTGAGCAAAATAATGAAAAACAAAGAGCATGAATTCAAGGGAGAATAGGTGAATTTCTTCTCATTTCTCACTTTTCATTTTGGCTTGTTCTTCTCTGAAAATGTTTAAATATCTTGAGTGTGCATAATCAATTATTTTCAAGTTGTAAAAAGAGAATGATGATGTTTATAGAAGAGAAAAAATAGTTTGTTAGCCCATAAATGAGTTTTATCTATTCTCCTATTATTTTCATCATCATGGAGCATCAAAAGAGCATATTTTCAGTTGGAGCACGTTTTCCCTCTAATTTGCATGCATGGAACAAATAAATTGAGCTAAAACTTTGGAATCTTTTACACTCAAGTGAAAAATTTCATTTTCACAGGTTATTTCTCATTTTGAGTTGGTTTGAGATATTTGTTTTACATAGCTAGCTATTTAGGATGGAATCTTGATCATTTCCTAATGGAGGCAATGAAATGCAATTATAATTTATATAAATATGTATGCCTCACTTGTAAAAGGGGGGTGACATTTTGATCAATAGATGCAAGCCATTTTGAACATTAACTCATGCAAGTTGATATTGTCACATTCTCATTTCCCTCTTTGTTGCAAATTCATGTGTTGAGAGTTCTTGATGTTTGATGTATCTTTCATTGCTTTCCTAGGTGGTCTTTAGATTTTGTTGTGAAAATTTGAAGTAAATCACCATAGCATGTTGTAGATTGGATTAATCAAGATAAATGTGTAATTTAGCAATTTAATTGGTAAATATGACTTTCAGTTTGGTTAAGTTTTAAATCTCCTTTGAATATTTGCATTAGTAGCATTCAAATTTGATTCTAAGCTATATTTGGTGCTCTTAGTTAACAAGGAAAGCATGTTATTTCTAACAATCAGGCATCAAGCATTTAAAACACATCTATTTCAGGATTTCTCTTTTCTCTCTGCTCTTCCTTTCCTTTTTGTTTCTTTGAGCAACACCCTTAGATTAGATTAGTTTAGGAGGTTTTCAAAGTTAAATTAGGTGAAGAAGGTACAGGGAGTGGTGCTAAAAGGATCCATTTGGTCTAAAAAACACCCCTTTATTGGTTTAAATGACCAATACCATGTAACTTATGCACTGAATCACACTTTTTGGTCCTTAAATGAGTAAGAAGTAAGATTATGGCATCCCTCCCTTTGGTGTGTAACGTGTATGCATCAAAATGTGTATATGTGCATGTGCATGTGTATGTGCATGTGTATGGGCATGTGCATGTGCATGTGCATGTGTATTAGTGTTTCAAAAATGGGTACATGATAACAATCATATACAATCCCACGTCTCTCATATACCTCATTCACCCTTTGGAGGAGGAGGTGATATTCTCTAAGACGATGCGTTCGGACATGCTACACCAATAGAATGATGCAAAGAGGTTTCCCTAGATATGGCACCTAAAGCCTCACCCTCTACTTAGGAAACCCTAACCTCTAAGCTATTAATAGTATTCATTGGATTACAATAATCATCTAATAACCCATCCTAATTTTTGGCTAGGTCCACTTGATTCAACCCTAGCATGCACAAAAGGGTCCCATATCTCCCTTATTTTTAATTGTGTTTCTCTACCTCTCAATCCACCTCTCATGATAATCAAAATGTACCATGTAGTCTCTTGTTAAGGGCGCCACTAGATTCAGCATCAACATTGGGTACATCCTCTAAAGAATTAGGTCCAAAATATCGTGGTGTTCCTTATATCAAGGCACTTTTATTAACTATAGGATAATTTACAAAAGAATCACATAATATATTATCAAATACTACATCATCACACTTCCTATTCATTGGATTACAATAATCATCTAATAACCCATCCTAATTTTTGGCTAGGTCCATTTGATTCAACCCTAGTGTAGACACCTAAAATTGGTTACCCAATTTAGTGTCCCCCGCGTGTGTTTGCCTTCTCGGGTAACCTAGAGCATGTTTATATCACCACTTCTTCCTTAGGGTATTATTTAATATTTGATTTAAACATCTATCCTAAGTTTATTTCACCCCATTATGTTTTACCCATAGATAATTAAATATTAACTATTTAATTACACTTTTTACATATATCTTAACCGCTTATCTACCCCATATCAATTCCTAACCTCCCATATCAATTTTATCCATCTATCCCCCCTATTTCTCCTCCCCCCAAACCTTGCAACGGGATATTCCCCGTATTTGAGTCTGAGGGATCACTTGCATCCTTCCAAAAATCACCCTTTCTAGCCATTTCGAGAGTTTGTTCCCTGATCGGCGCCGACCGGTACTCGGTCGACGCCAATTTTTTAGAGCGGCGCCGATTGCATCTCGTTCTCGCACTGATTACAAATACATGGCCGAATTTAGTTCTGGTTAGACAAAAGAACGACAAAGAGTTTTGAGCATCAAGCCTGAGCATTATCTATCAAGTGAAAGAAAATTCTATCCAAATCAATCCCTGAGAGGAGTACTGCGTTACTCGATCCTACCACGTCCAACATCATGAGCCTCCATCGATCTCTTGGTGACTCTATTCTGCACCGGTGAAGGTGGAGCTTTGTCGGATCCCTACGGCTCTTGCGAGATCCAGCGAAGATCGACGATCTAGCTTTCATTGTTTGTTTCTCAATCTTCCTGCAATTTTCCCATAATCGACGCCAATTTTTCTAATCGATGCCGATTCTCACAATCAACGCCGATTCTCACAATCGATGCCGATCTCGCTCATTGACAGGTAAAAGAATTTAGGTAACACAAATTCAGCATTGTTTTCACATTTTCCTGTTTTCTATTGATTTATGTCTCTGTTTACATTCTGTTTGTCATTTTTAATCAAGAAAATCTAGACATTTACTTACATCTTTTATCATGTATCCTTCTTTCCTTAATTGAAAACATGGACTGACATCCGCCGAGGGAGCTTATCGCTTCTCGGACCCACTTTTCGGGCAGTCCACCCAAATATCTTTTAACGTTGTCTTTTTCGTCAAGCATCTGTGTCTCACAGGTTTCTTGGATCTACTTTGCAGGATCGCTCGTGTGCGCCCGTCTTGTCTACATCGGCTTTATTTTCCATCTACATATTCGATCTTGTCTTATCTATCAGGTATTGATTTCATTTGAGTTTTTCAGGGTTTTTGTGTTTAGTTTGGTACATTAACTTGGACAGGTAACAAGCGCGGAAATTCTTGATCTACACTAGCATGTATAAAAGGGTCCCATATCTCCCTTATTTTTAATTCTGTTTCTCTACCTCTCAATCCACCTCTCATGATAATCAAAATGTACCATGTAGTCTCTTGTTAAGGGCACCACTAGATTCAACATCAACATTGGGTACATTCTTAAAGAATTAGGTCCAAAATATCGTGGTGTTCCTTATATCAAGGCACTTTTATTAACCATAGGATAATTTACAAAATAATCACATAATATACTATCAAATACTACATCATCACACTTCCTATCATGTATCACTCACTTGCTCTAGGAAAGGAAAATAACTTAAATTATGAGCTCATACCTCATGACTAGGTTGGTCCTCTATAAATACTCCTTCAACCCATTCGCTTAACATGATGACATAATTTTCATCTCATGGCTTCACAATAACCAACCATTTCCATCTCTTAATGTACCAACATCATGGGTTTCTACCTCCAAGATTCATCTTCTCTCACGATATCTATGGTGAGAATTATGATAATATTTGTACCTTAATGATAAATTTATCCTCTTCTTGGTCACCTCAATCTCCACTCCCGGTCCCCAACCATGGGGCCACTATATATCCTCCTCCTAAACTAAGACATCCCTCTTTAGGTTGCATCTCATCTCAATAATTTGCATCTACCATGTAGGTCTCTTTTCTCTCTTGTGTTTCTATCTCCTTGGGACCTATTTATGTTGGCAAGACCTCAATGACAACATGATAACCTCTATTACTTCATCTTATTAACATCATGGCTCTATAACATGTTGCGATTGATATAACGGGGTTTTCATGGTACAAAAGGATGTATCCTTCAAAAACTCCATGGCACTTTATCCATAAGATGGATCTCTACCCACCAATGATAGTGACCTATGTTCTCTATAATTTATTAATTTCTTTTGTTGTGGTTCATGAAGGCTGTCTATTAACCAATCCCACATATAGGGTTCATATAACCTTATCTCTATACACTATGTGTAGAGATAAATACCCAACTTTGGCTCTCATTGCATCTCCTCTCTCCCACTACAACATCATCAAGGCATCTATTTTTATCTATAATGGAGTCATGATAGGAATGTACATTGAAAACAATTCATATATCCATGAATATAATAGAATAATGGCACTAATTTCCCATTGATGTCTCACCCACACTATATAAATCATGGTTAGTTGTACCCAAAAGGTCAGGCCCCTCCGAATTGAATACCCTTGTCTAGATCCCATTTATAAGCTAATGAGGAAAATAATGACACTCCTCTATCTAATTTTTCCATACAATCCATGTTACAATAATCCCTATAACAACATTCTAGATATTTGAAATCCACTTAATTATATGTGGTAATGATTCGGATAAAAATTGACCTCCGATGACACTCCTCTATTTTTATGGCCCACTATTCTAGATATATCCTCTCCTTTGTAATCTTCGTCACATCACAAAAATATGTTCCCTAATATGAAAATTCCCTTAATATTATGGAAATCCTCAAGTGTGAAATTCATATCCATCATATCCCCTCCGAATGACATCTAAAAGTGCTTTGGCATGATACTTTCATGCACTAATAAACATCTAAATAAAATTTGGATCTAAGGGGATTCCTACCATCTATATAATCCCTCCTAACCTCAATACCTAAAATTAAGACTCGTCTACAAAGCTTATAAATATCTCTAACAAATTTGGAAACCATGCCACATCAACCAATCCCTAAATACCCGGATCGAAGTCCCGAATAACATGGACATCCTCCATTGTGAAATTCATCTCCATAATATCCTCTATAGAATTTCATCTAATAGTTTTGGTATGATACTCCCATGCACTAATAAACCTATAAATAAAATTTTGATATAAGGGGATCCTTCCCATCTACATAATCCCTCCTAAACTCAATACTTATGATCATACCTATCTAAGGCTATAAATATCTCTAAAAAAGCTAGAAACCATTCTCGCATCAATTGATCTCTAAGTTTGGATCCTCTGTAGGATCTATAAAATATGAATAAAAAATCACCCATTAGTCTTAGTTAGAGAAAAACATCAAAATAATCAATAACAACTAAAAAATGAATCAGCAATAATCACTAACTTTAGGGTATCATCCATACCGAGAAAATGGCATTGAATCCTAACAAAATATTTTCACCATTGGCCATATTTCCATATAGCATTGTCCATGTTATTTCTCCTAGTGGCATCATCTGTGGTGAAATTCATTAGATGTCGATGGTCCTACTACAACATCATATTCCTACCATGTTCATTGTTTTCTATAGAAATTTCATGTTCCTTTTTCCATTTTTACTCTAAAATCAAGTGTAAAGACACTCTAACTCAAAATGCACCCAAAACAACCTATATTCCTACCTATTCTACATTTTTTCTATATTTGGGGAAATGTTTTCTAGCCAAATTTTTCTTGAGACCCATTCCAACACTTTTTTACTAGCTACCCCTTCCCATCTCAAATGCAAAACCCGCCAAGGATCTATCGTGGCTCACCCTCCTCGATCGTCACCTTGTCTATCAACACCTTTGCCTTAAATTTTTTTCCGTATTCTCTCATTTCCTCTAAAATGAATAAACCAAAGCTCCAGGATTCAAAAAATAGAAAAAACATAAAATGATAAATAATTCAATTAACTTTCTATTTATATAAAAAAATTTACCGTCTCTTGTGATATCTTGACATATTCAAACTGCAATATCTTTCCAACCCTACCTCTTCTTTGAATTTCAAAAGAAGTATCACGATCCTATTATCGAAATGGATCTAATGATATATTTCATGTATTTTTCTAAAAATCCTTAAAATTCCTATTTCTAATCATATGATCCTTACTTATTTGATCTATGATTATGTCTTATCTCACCATTATAACCTATACACTACTCTCTCATCCTCCTATGAGCTCCCCTTAGCTTAGGATTTATTGTTTTTTTAGATAGTTTGAAGCTTTTGACTAGAGCGTAGAACCGGGGGGTTCTTAGGTCCCCTCCCTAAACAATGTCCTTAGACAAGATATTACAATTAATCTATCACAAACTATGACCATTGTGCCTACACCAAGACGATGCAATTTTTCTACCACCGCCATTTTTAGAACCACTTTGTCCCACTTTGCGAATGCCAATTCGATGATACAAATTCTTCCACCACTAAGAATAACCACCAACCACAACCACTGGTGATGTAACACCCACCACCATCGGTAAACCACCACTCAAGTGATCACGCCCGCAGATTTTAACTCGGGTAGATCCAGACACAACCATTCATGTTAACTGATCCACCCAAACCCCATTGGCTACTTAGGGTATATTGTTTATTTATCTAATTTATCTTCCTATATTTATTTTCAATTGCACATTTTGGGTTCACATAGCAAATATTTCTACACTTGTTATTCACTATGAAGATACACTCTTAGGAAGGTAATTATACAAATAGGTATGCTTTCATTATTATTTTAGTGGTGCATGTTCTTTTATTGAAGGCCATCTCATGTACACTTTTTGTCATACACAATGATCTTTAATCGAGGCATATGCATACACCTAATTTTTATGTTCCTAACTTTATTCATAGGCATCACGACACATTATCTTCCTCAAAGTGGTTTCCCCGGAGATACTACCGAAAGGGGGAGTCACTAGAAATGGTTAGTTCCATCTTTCTTTGGTTACATGGGGTTCTTTAAGATTGGCACTTATGAGAAATATTTGATTTTTAGCTATAGTATATTATATATTTGAATATTTCATACCCATATTTTTGGGTTAGCACACGGTTGTATAGATAATATATCAGATCTAAGCATACATGCAAATAAAAGCGGATATTCTACCAGAAGAAATATACAAAACAAGAGATATAAATCAACACCAAATTTAATGTGGTTCACCCAATGTGGGCTATGTCCACCAAGAAACAAGCCAATCTATTATCCAAATCTTTGACAATATATAATTGAAGATTTACAATCTTCCACACCTCTCATATGTACAATATTGTCTTACTCTCAAGATTTTTCTTCTTCTCCAAGAATTCTCTCTCTCACAATTATTCTCACAATAATCATCAACTTTTGTAAGTTCTTAATTCTTACTTCTAAACCCTAGCTTTCATGCTTATATAGGTGTATACAAACTTAGGACACTTAGCCATGCAATTACAATAAATAGATCTGCTTTAATACTAAAAATAGATCTAATTCCCGAGAGTTAAATAAAACACTCCCACATAGGTAACAGACGTCAGTTATCCCTAACCGATGCAGGTTCCTTCTTGCCTGATCGTTGTCGGTCCCTCCATAACCAATGTCAGTTACTGTATTTTCCAACAAGCTGCATATTGCATGCTAATCTAAAATAATTGAGCTCCACAACTCAACAATCTGCCACTTGGAGATTAATTATTGCACTATACATGTACATCGTCATTCTTGGATCCTTCCTTAGCTTTGTTTCTTCCTCTTCAAGTCTCAAACTTGAAGACCAATAGAATTGGATTGTGGCTCCAAATTCTCCTCTGCTAACAACTTTTTTAGCATATCCACAGGGCACTCACTCGTATGAATATTTTCTAGATTCAACTGCCCATCCTCTAATACCTTTCGTATGAAATGATACCTCAACCGATTGTGTTTTGTTCTCGACTAAAATGTTGAGTTCTTTTCCGAATAAATTGCACTCGAGTTTCACTAAACAATTTGCAATCATATTGCTCCTTTCCCAACTCTTTCATGAACCTACTCATCCATATCATCTCCTTGCTAGCCTCTGTAGCTGAAACATACTCTACCTCTATAGTAAACAAATCCACAAGCTTCTGCATCTTGAAATCCAGCTAACTTGTTGTTCCACCTACTATGAAAATATATCTAGTAGTGCTCCTCCTACAATCCAGATCTCAAGCCATATCCGAATCAACACGGACACATAATGAAATATCCAAACCTCCATAGCATAATTGCATGCTAGATGTCCCTTTCAAATACCTGAGTATCCATTGGACTTCTTTCCAATGCTCTTTACCTGGATTAGCCATATATCTACTCATAACTCCCACTACCTATGTAATGTTTGGTCTGGTACAAACCATAGTGTACATGAGACTTCCAACTGCTGAAGCATATGGAACTCGTGTCATGTATTTGACCTCCTCATGTGATGAAGGAAACTGATCTTTGATCAATTTGAAGTGTCCAGCCATAGGTGTACTAACAGGTTTTTCATTCTACATCTTGAACCTTTCTAACACCTTGTAGATATAATCCTCCTGATACAAATACAATTTCTTTTTCTTCATGTCTCTATGTATTTGCATGCCAAGGATTATTTTTGTAGCTCCTAAATCCTTCATAGAAAATGTGTGAGCTAGCTTTCCCTTAAGCTCACCAATGTCATGCATACTAGATCCTACAATAATCATATCATCCACATACAATAACAAAATAATATAGCTCCCATTTTTAAGCTTCTTGAAATAAACACAATGGTCATATTCACATCTCAAGTAACCATGCTCATGCATAAAAATATCAAACCTCATGTACCATTGCCTTGTAGGTTGCTTGAGCCCATATAGGCTCTTTTTCAACCTACAAACTAATTTATCCTTACCCTTGACTTCACACCAAGCGGCTACTGCATATAAATCTCTTCATTCAAATCACCATGAAGGAAATTTATCTTCACATCTAATTTCTCTAAATACAAATCCTCTATTACAACTAAACTCAATATAAGTACGAATAGAAGTCATCTTTACAATAGGAAAAAATATTTCACCAAATTCAATACACTTTTCTGTGTAAATCCCTTTATTATAAGCCTTTCCTTGTACCTTTTTGTCTACCCTCCTCTTCCTTGATCCTATAAACCCAATTGTTCTCCAATGTCCTTTTACTCTTTGGTAACTTAACTAAATCTCAAGTCTGGTTCTGTTCTAAGGATTCCATCTCCTCATCCATGCCATGCTCCCACTAGACATGAGTCTTATCCTGCATTACTTCTTCAAAACTTTTTGGTTCACCATTATCAGTTAATAATAAATAAAATAGAGAAGGTGTAAATCTTTTTGGAGGTTTACTTACCCTTTGTGACCTTCTCACAGGAGTTTGGGGTACCGGAGGCTCATTTTAGACCTCCTGGACATTCGTATCGAAATCATCATTGATCGACGGTCACTGTAACCAACATCGGTTCTACTAACCGATGTCATTTTGGCTCTTCTATAACTGATACTAATTTTGTTGACAGATGTCGATCGAGTCACCAACATCGGCTCCTGTGTAACCCTGTCAGTATTACTTTTAAATCTAAGAGTTCATTTTCATTCACAAACTTCTCAACTAGTTCGTCCTTGGGTACCAAAATTTGATCCATGTACATTCTCTTTTCATTCCATTCAATATCATGACTCCTAATAATTTTAGAATTCTCTAAATCCCAGAAAGCAGAATCTGAAATCACCATATCCTTAACCAAAGAAAGTGCATCTCTTGGATTTTACATCCAACTTTTTCCTATTTTCCTTATCAATATGCACAAAAGCTTCTAAACCAAAAACTTTAAGAAAAGAAAGATCTACCTTTTTCTCGGTCCAAGCTTCCTCTAGTATTCTTCCATCTAGTGAACTTGAAGGCCCACGATTAATCAAATAAACCGATGTATTAATTATTTCTGCCCAAAACTGTAAGGGCAATCCATAATGTATCATTATACTTCTAGCACGTTCCATGATTGTCTTGTTCATTCTTTCTGCAACACCATTCTCTTGTGGTGTTCTTGGAACCGTTCTTTCTCTACATATCCCATTCACTGAACAATAATCATTAAAATCCTTACTACAATATTCACCACCATTTTCAGATCTAAGGCACTTTAACTTTGAATTTGATTCATTCTCGACAAGCGCTTTCCATTTTTAAAAGTTTTAAAAACATCATATTTACATTTAATACAATAAACCCATACCTTTCTTGTAGCATCATTAATGAAAGTAAAATAATAGTGGAATCCTCCATGAGAAGCTACATGAGCTGGTCCCCACACATCTGAGTGTACAAGCTCCAATTTATGATCCTTCTTAATTGCCCTAACTTTGAGAAATCTCGATCTCTTTTGCTTTCCAAAGACACAATGCTCACAGAAATCAAGATCTAAATCTTTCAAATCTAATAACTTACCCTTATAGCCTTTAATATTTTCATTCCTTTTTGACTCATATATTCTAAGTGATTATGCCACATTCATGCATCTAAATCCGAAGTAGATAATGCAGAAAAAGGAGTCAATAACACAGGTAGATAAATATAACGTTCCTACCTTCTTACCTCTTACCACAACAAAATCACCCTTGGTGACTTTCCAAGAGTCTGTTGTGAATGTAACCATGCAACCAACTTCACCTAGTTGCCCTGCAGAAATAAGATTCCTCTTGAGGTTTGGCACATGCCTCACATCTTTTAATATCCATGTATAGATGAAATTCCCTTTTACCAAGATAATATTGCAAGGTTCATCATCACCCAAATAAACATGCCCAAAATTTCCATGGACATAATTTCTAAAATAGCCCTTATTAGGGGTTGTATGGAAAGAAGCTCCTGAATCTAAAACCCATGATTCAATTCTATTATCTAAAGAAAGAATAAGAGCATCTTGCATTACCTCTGCTACAACAAGATTTGCTTCTTTACCTTTGTCTGGTTGTTGGTTATCTTTATCCTTTGACCAACAATCTTTCTTTGCATGTCCTTTCTTTCCACATTTCCAACAAGTAATTCTCTTACCTCTGGATTTAGATCTGATATCCCTTGAATTTGATTTCCCATTACTCTTACTCTTGGATCTCTCCTTCTACCTGCCTTTACTTTCTACATTCAAAGCATTCCCAGATGATGATTCCTCTGTACTCTTCCCGTGAATTTCTTCATTTAATATTATATTAACCACATAATCAAACTTCAAAATATTATTAGCGAAGTTTTATTACTAACATCCATTACCAAGTTATCCCAACTATCGGGTAAAGAACATAAGAATAAAAGTGTTTTCACTTCATCATCAAACAATATATCAACTAATTTTAAATAATTTACAATAGATCAAAAATCATTCAAATGACTAAATGCAGATCCACCTTCATGCATCTTAGAACTAAATAGTTTCTTCATTAAATAAACTTTATTTGAAGCACAAGATTTTTCATATAAATTATCAAGATATTTCATTAACCCTATCGTAGAATTCGCTTCTATAATATTGGAAGCCATAGATGCTACCAAGCTCAATCTTATAGATCCCAAAGCCTTTCTGTCAAGAATCTTCCATTCTTCATCAGTCATCTTCATAGGTCTAGACTTCTCATCCAACGGTAAATACAAATCTCTTTGATACAAATAATCCTCAATCTGCATCTTCCATAATTGATAATTTCGGTTGTCAAACTTCTCTACCTTATATTTTTTTCTTCTACCATTGTTGTAGCTCCCACTTAATCAAAAAATCCTATGTGATTAAATTTGTCAACACATAAAACCCTCAAACAAAGTTTTGATACCAGTTGTTAGGGTTAGCACATCGGTTGTATAGATAATATATCAAATCTAAGCGAGACATGCGAATAAAATCAGATATTATACCAAAAGAAATATACGAAACAAGATATATAAATCAACACTAGATTTAATGTGGTTCATCCAAAGTGTGGGCCATGTCCACCAAGAAAAATCCAATATATTATCCAAAGATTTGACAATATATACAATTGAATATTTACAATCTTCCAAACCTCTCGGATGTACAATATTGTCTTACTCTCAATCTTTTACTTCTTCTCCAAGAATTATCTCTCTCACAATAATAATCAACTTTTACAAGTTCTTATTAATTCTTACTTCTAAACCCTATTTTTCATGCTTATATAGGTGTATACAAACTTAGGGCATTTATCCATGCAATTATAATCAATAGATCTTCTTTAATACTAAAAATATATCTAATTCCCGAGTTAAATAAAAAAATCTCACACAGTAACCGAAATCGGTTGTCCCTAACCAATGCTAGTTCCTCCTTTCTGAATGATAGCGATCATTGGTGACCAATGCCACCCTCCATAACTGATGTTGGTTCTTGTATTTTCTAACAAGCTTCATATTACATGTTAATCCAAAGTAATTGAGCTCCACAACGCAACACATAGAGTCACCTTTTACAACCTCCTTACAACATCACCCTATCATCCTCTTATGACCACCACCATTCATACTTTTAGTAACTCAAACCTATGTCGGTTTCCCCTCTTAGAACCTATGAGTTCCCTCAATCAAATTTTACTTGTTAATTTACCTCACCATGCTTTCATTTCTCTCTTCAATGTCATCAATCATGGTAGATATCATTGAGAGACAATATTTTTTTATCAAATGACATCGACCATGGTCGATGTTATCAAGTTAATACCTTGTCACAACTGGCATTAACCATGTCAATACCATTGGCTAGAATAAATTTTAATGTTATATTTGGTTATATACATATTATATGAGCACTAGTTCCCACACATCCATCACTTATTTTTTATATGTTATCCCTTGTTTATTAGCCCTTAAATCTTAAAAAGTCTTAAAGTTGGTCTTATTTGTCTTCTTTGGAGTCCACACTTGGAGCATTGGGTACTTTGGATCTTTAAGCATAATATTTTCACTTACCATGTTCTACCCAACCTTTGGAGTCATTGGATTCTTCAAGTAGAGGTTTTGTTAGGTCTTCTTCTACTCATTTGTGGTCCCTTACATCAACTCTCTCATAAGTTACTACCAATCCTAAGGAAAGTATATCTAACATATATTGTCCTTTATTTCATTTCATATTTGGATTCTTGTTGACGTGTTCATGCATATATTAGGATAGGGCAGCATATTTTTTATCTTTCAATTATTTATTTAGCGAGTTCTTACCCTATGACCTTATATGACCCTCAATCATTTTGATTCTTTCTTTGAAACCTCTTGGATCCATTACTTTAATCATTTTAGACCTTTCTTTTCAATATCTTAGATGCTTTATCTTGTCTATAACATGATTTACAACCTTACTATTTTCATATTACTATCATGAGATGGTTTTATATTACTTCTTTATTCTAGGTCTAGTCTTTAGAACCCTATGCCTCTTATAAAGTGAGAAGTATCATTTTCCTATTTTTGCATATACATAAACTTACAATATTAAGGTCTGTATATTTATCATGGGCCCCTTTATTATCATATTCTACATTACCCCTTATAAAGAGACAAAGAGGATCTTTTAATGAGACATTATTAATTTGCATACAAGTTGTGGGTCAAAGGACATAAGAGGGTTGACGATGATGAGAAGGATTTTATCTTAGAGGAGATGGATGGGTTATGCTAAAGAAATGAGTATGGTAAAAAGAAAGATGAGTAGAGATATGCTTTGAGGAAGAAGGTTTATGAAATAACATGTTGTTGGAAAAGGAGAAAGAAAGAAAATAAAATAAATCGAGGTACCTAAAACTTGGAAGGGGCCACCATGGTCATGAAAATTGATCAAAATATTGGATTAATCACTCACCCTAACTTTCTAATCATAAGATTACAAATTTTCTACCTTCTAGATTTGATGCAAGAACATCTAAGAGTATAACAATCTTGCATCAACCAAAAAAACAATAGGTGTTTGTTTTTATAGACTAATTGGTAGTTTTTGTTGTTTTTACATGGTGAATTTGATCCATATGGAGTATCAATCTTCCAACAATAAAATATTATTAAGTATACATCATTTTCAAACATCTAATTGGCTTCCAAGAGAAGTATAGTTTGTCAATAAAATGTTGGAATGGGTGTGCTTGTGTTGTCATTGATGTAAAAGGTCTAAGTACAATAATGAAAAAGGATGATGACAAGGAGTACAAGAGGAATTTTATAGTGATGAATTCATCAGCAAACACATGAGTGCAAGACTAAATAAGGTGAGATTTGTTTGGCCAAGTAGGCCTATTCAAGAGGTATAATTAGCATATGTGATGGTATATGGAGGTTAGAGATGCATGGAGGCTTGAGAAGTATGGTAGATGCATGGAGATAATTTTTGGAGTGTGTTGAGACACTCATATAGGTCTTAGAAGGTGATTGCAAGGTGAGAGCATGGTTTGTAGGTCTTCATCTAGACCTAGTCTAGGTGCTTGGTGGCCTAATGGAGTATGAAGGTCAGGTGCAGAGGTTTGTGGGACCATGAGGGCATGAAGAGGTTTGATACATGTTGTCTCAAAGGTGTTAGGTCATTTTGAAGAGATTTGAAGAAAAGGTATGGTGTTTATCTACTTTGTCTAGGTCTAAACTAGACCTAATTTCATGACCTAGTTAGGAAAGTCATGGTGGTTGAGAAGATGCAGAGATAATTTTGATATGATGATCATTTGAGAAGTTGAGAGAGGTTATCTTGAAGGTGTGGGAATATTTTTAGGTATGTATGATGATAATTTTTGCAAGATATGAGGTTTTTACCCTTACCGAGCTCTAGAAGGCATGTTTCTTAGCTCGATATGAGATAAATCATGTTGGTTAGCACATGAAAAGTATACATGGGGACCTGATACTTTCAAGGATGTTGATGCATGGAGCTAAGAAGATCTCAAATTTGGAATGAAGTTAAATAAGGGTCTATGATTTATGAACGATTTCCAAGAAGCCAAGGAGGTCAAAACCCTACCTAAACCCTAGTTCACTAGCGATGGAGGAAATATTGATGGTGTGAGATAAAAATGCATTGAATAATAAAATATGATGATTTTAGGATGGAAAGGACTCTCCCATTTCAAATGGTGGTGGTTTGGAGTCTTGAATATAGGTGGAGCCCACTCAGATTTTCTTGTTTTCAAGAAAGTTTGTTTTTCTCTTAGGTTTTCCATTTGACCTATGATCTAAATTGGTGTTATGAGTATATGGGGAGATATTATATATATTTGAAGTGATTTCAGAGCTTGGTGAAACCATTTTATTATCTACACAAGTACAAATGTGAAGACTAGTTTTTAGGCCCAATAGGTAGTTTTTTAGCAATCATGGAGGAAGAATGTTCTTCGGCATGTGTGGCCTAAGTTGATGAGTTTAATGAATATGGAGGTGTTTTACACATCCAATATGACATGATTCATGTGATGATACCAAACTAAGTCTCATCCATTTCACACAATAACATTATTCCTTCTCTTATAAAGTGGATTTAGATGTAGTATTTAGAACTAGATAGCTTATTTAAGATTAAATGTAGAATATATTTGATCTATCTTTGAAAATTCTATTCAAATCTGAATGTTTTCATTTCCTAATATTTCTTCTAAGTTGGAGTGCAATATTATATATGATCAGGTCCTTTGATCTATTTAATTTATCAATGCAACTATAATACTTGCATAGCTAAGAGTGCATGACTCACAAATAGCATAGGACTCACAATACTAGAGTGCAGGACTCATAGAACTAGCGCAAAACTTATAACTAAAATTTCACAGCTCCAAATTAGAATCTAATATAGTTTTTTGTTCTTCTTATTTCTAGGAGGAAAAACATCTCTCTATTTTTACACAACAATAATAGTTTTGAAGATATCAACATTTGAATAAGAAAGTTTTCAAGCACGATATTAGCGAAAAGAGAAAAAAGATTCGCTCTAACTAAAATTACAGAGATCCAAATGAGAATCAAAGAGGGGTTTTTTTCCTCTTATTATTAGGAAGAAAATTCTCTCTCCATTTTTACACAACAATAATTTTTGAAGATATCAGCATTTTAAGAAGAAGATTTTTAAGCACAAGTCAGTAGAACCAACACAAGACTTGCTCTAACTAAAATTGCAAAACTCCAAATAAGAATCTAAGAGAGGTTTTTTTCCTCTTATTGTTAAGAGGAAAAACCTCTCTCTTTTTACACAAAGAACAATAATTTAGGAGATATCTTCATTTTAAGTTTCATCAAAATAAGGTTGGAGGAAAGTAATAAGACAAAAATACATATTTAATAAAAATGTGATATTGTTGAGTTGTGGAGATAAAATGCTTCACAAGTATCATGATTTACAAATTTGTAGGTTTACACAGTAACCAACATCGGTCAGCTAATGGTGTCGGTCACTTTGGGAGAAACCAACATCGGTTGGGTAACCGACATCGGTTACCTATGCGTGAATGTTTTTATTTAAGTTGTGGGATTAGATCCAACCTTTGATTATAAAGGTGATCTAAAGGTTGTAAATGCATAGCTAAGTTTCCCTAAGTTTATATATGCCTATATAAGCTAGAAAGCTAGGGTTAGAAGGTGAGAATCCATAAGAGTTGAGGAAGAATATTGATTCTCCTTGGTTGAGATGAAGAAGAAGAAGAAAAAGAAAAAGGTTGCATGAAGACAAAGATTCCATGGAGAGAAGTTGGACAGAAGGAAATTGCAGGTACATCTGAATGGTGAGAAGAGGGTAATGTCTTCTATTGTATTTCCTTTGTATTTTTGTCTCAATGTAATGGCTTGCATAGTATGCAAAGCACATAGGGTTTCTTCTTGTAGATCCACATGTTGTTGTGAGATCTTGTATTGTAGATCCATGAGACCATGTTGTATTGTTGGTCCATAGAGATATAGTATTGTAGCTCATTAGATAGCTTGTGGGTACGTGATAGTATCCAGATATTGTAGAGGAGGTTGTCTTCTTGTTTACATAGGTTGATGCAATGATGGAGGAGAGACTTACTTCTTGGTGCATAGTTATGGTTGCACATTGGTAGACCCATTTGAGAGGTATTGTTTGCAGATTCATAGGAGAGATTGGTTGCACAGTTCGAGAGATGTAGTAGTTCCTGGTTATGTGAGATCTGCTAGTGGTTTGGAGGCACGGTTGTAGTGCACTCATGTAGATCTGTTTAGAGATCTGAGGAGGAGATACTCTTGGAGAGATGCATTGTACTCTTGTGGGAAGATTTGATTTATACTCTTGTTTATTATATATATTGAGATATCTATCTTTGGTGGATGTAGCCCACATTGGGTGAACCACAGTACATGTTATGTTATGTGTGTGTACTTTGTTTTGATTTGGATTTTCTAGTATATGCTTCCACTACTATAGATTTTGGGGAATTTTCTACTTCCACATTTGCATGATTTGGTTTGTTATTGAATCATAACACTATTCTACAGTTAAGTTCCCAACAACCGGTATCGAGCATGGTTTGTTATCTTATCTGATACCATCAACTAGTATCGAGCTATGGATTTAGTTTACAAAGCAAGGGTTTTGCTTCAGGGTTTTGTTAGTAGTGTTACTTGCATTTGTAAGAGAGCAGGGTTTTTGTTTTTCCTGATGTGTAAATCACAAGGAGATATTTAAGATCAAGTGGGAGTTAGAAATGTAAGGTTGCTGGAAAATGATAGTGACTGGTGTCGGTATGTTATACTAATGTAGGTATTGTTCCTTAGCTGATGTCAGTAAGGTGACAATGGTCAGGTTTGTTGAAACCAACGTCGATGACCTATTAATCTAAAAAAATAACATATCTGAAGTAATTTGAGAAGATGCAGTGAATGTATCTTGATTTTTAAGGTGTCCCTGGTTCTTGGAGGCACATGCATGTTGGTCATATTGTATATCTAGATTATAGAGGTATGGTTTTGTTATATTAGCATTGTAGTGCTTGTATGTTTTTAGTCACACATGCATGTTTGGGATTACATATTTGAGTAAGAGATAGAGGAGAATTTATGCATCCTTGGTGTAGTTAGATGTACGAGATTCATTAAAGAGGTAGAATATAATAGCACATAATAAAGATCGGGATTCCATCAGAGAGGAAATAAATTCGGTTAAAGATGTGGTTGAGTGTCTTGGTACTAATAAGGTGATGTATTTCATTTTTGTGCAGTTTTATTACATGTGTTATTGTTGTAAAGTTTTTGCAAGATTTGGGTGCTTCTTGAAATGACTAGCTCAACACAACTATCGGCTTTGGTCAAAGTATGCACCTAATTTGGTGTACTATGCCAATTTGTGGTACTATGGTAGTTCCATAAGCACTAACATCGATTAGTGAACTAACGTTGATCACGGGGAATGATACGGTCGTGAGGCCGAGGTCGGTCTCTATGACAGTAAGTTTGTACTAGTTTTTTGCAGTAGAAGAGGGCATGAAAGGTTTTAGTGTCTAGTTTGGAGGATCAAGTTTCTTGCATAGAGTGTATAGGAAGAAACAAAGTAGATCACTTCAATGTTTGAATCGAAAGAGGACGGAGTTGGCTCGGTGAGTCCAGTGAGACTTGGGTCAAATTTAGGTATCTCTATACGGTTCATGTTTTATTTCTTTCGTTTGAAGCAACTTGGTATTATGTTTGGATTGTGTGCACAAGTAAAATATGCACCATGGATATTTGGTGAGTTTGAATTTTATTTCCGAGGATGTGTTGGAATCTTGAGGACAAGGGTATCTAGTCTAAGGATGAGATCCTCAATGAAAAGTCATGTTTAGACACAATTGTAGGTAATGGGAGATGTTGAGTACACATGGATGAAAATAAGGTGGTTCAACCTACTTCACAAGAAGCCCAAACTTCTGTGATGTAGAAGTATTCTTTGATAAGAAGGGAATCAATTTTATATTTTCTTTCATCTATTTTATTTCTCACTGATATATATTGGAGCTTTTGAGCTTGGTGATTAGAGGCAGTGTAGGGGATTTCATGTTGAGTGGGAGCAAGCCATGGTTATTGGCATTACATGTTGGACACATATGCATGTGTGAAGTGAGAGGAGAATTCTACTATTCGAATGGCATGAGGCATAAGTTGTTTTGGAGGAAAGTCATGGTTTTACAGTATTTTGTGTTTAGTGCATGGTGACATCACTTCTAGTTTTATTTTGTAGTGCCTAGATATCCTTATGGGATGGCAGTTGATGGTTGTTCAGTTGGGTTAAGAAGAGAGAGCAATGTTTTAGAGTTTGAAGGGTGAAAGAAGGAAAATCTGTTTGTTACAGGTTACAGGTGTGACAACAGTGTGTATTTACAGTTTATTGATGTTTCCCTTGTTTTCTTTCATCTTGGATGGTTGTGCAATATGTTGATGACATTTTTGTTGGTATTTTCACTAGTTATTAGTAGCATGGTTAGCATGGTTGTTTTTTTGACATTGATTAGCACAAGATTCATGTGTGGCCTTGGAGTTAGTCAGTGAAAGACTTGGAGCTTCTAGAGAGCCTGGTGATATGGATGGATGTACATGGTGAGTTTATACATGTGGATAGATTTTGTTTTATGAGTCTATGATGATGTAGATATTTTTTTCACATGGATTCCTGTGAGCATGGTTTAGATGCCTATCAGCATGGTTTAGATTCCCTTGAGCATGAGTATGGGATATTTTTATTTCCTATTATTACTATGTTTTCTACAAATGGTTGTCTTGTACATGCAAGTTTTTACAAGGTTGGATTTGTAGAATGCGTGTTTGGATTCGTTGACTTATGCAATTATTGTGGATTGATCACCCACTAGTTGCATGTAGAACTCATTTTTTTGTCTTTACCCAGATCTTGTTTTTCTTATGCATATTCCAGTTTGACTTGTCTTTGGTCAATTACATTGGTGGTTGCATGGAGACATGGATAGATGGTTGGAGAACATGGTTGGTTTTATAGGTATGGATATGGTTGCGATTGAAGCTCAGTATTTCAGTTTGAGTGGGATATCTTACAAGTGAGTTAGTCATGGTGGCTTGGTTGCATGAGAGGCTTGGTGTTACGATTCAGTGGGAGCTTGATGTATGGATAGCTCGTGTATCATGGATCAATAGTAGCTTCGTGCAGGTATATGGTAAGTCATGGTTTGTTATCTTCTTGGTTTTAGAAGATGGTTTAATCTTCCTGTTTTTGAGAGAATTGTTGAAGTAAAGAATAGTTGGTCTTCATGGTATGTAGAGGATGGTGATGTACAGGTACATGTTCAACAATTTATCTCCAAGTGGGAGATTGTTGAGTTGTGGAGCTAAATTGCTTCACAAGTAGCATGTTTTACAAACTTGCAAGTTTACACAATAATCGGCATCGGTCACACAGGAGAAATCAGCATCATTTGGGTAACCACCATCGGTTGGGTAACTGATATCAGTTGGATAATTGGCATCGGTTACCTGTGCATGAATGTTTTCTTTTACATTGCAAGATTAGATCTAACCTTTGATTATAAAGGTGATCTAAAGGTTGTAAATGCATAGCTAAGTTTCCCTAAGTTTGTATATGCCTATATAAGCTAGAAAGCTAGGGTTAGAAGGTGAGAATCCATAAGAGTTGAGGAAGAATATTAATTCTCCTTGGTTGAGATGAAGAAGAAGAAAAAAAAGAAAAAGGTTGCATGAAGACAAAGCTTCCATGGAGAGAAGTTAGACAAAAGGAAATTGCAGGTACATCTGAATGGTGAGAAGAGGGTAATGTATTCTATTGTATTTCCTTTGTATTGTTTTGTCTCAATGTAATGGCTTGCATAGTATGCAAAGCACATAGGGTTTCTTCTTGTAGATCCACATGTTGTTGTGAGATCTTGTATTGTAGATCCATGAGACCATGTTGTATTGTTGGTCCATAGAGATCTAGTATTATAGCTCATTGGATAGCTTGTGGGTACGTGATAGTATCTAGATATTGTAGAGGAGGTTATCTTCTTGTTTGCACAGGTTGATGTAGTGATGGAGGAGAGACTTACTTCTTGGTGCACAATTATGGTTACACATTGGTAGACCCATTTGAGAGGTCTTGTTTGTAGATTCATAGGAGAGCTTGGTTGCACAGTTTGGAGATGTAGTAGTTTCGGTTATGTGAGATCTGGTGGTGGTTTGGAGGCACGGTTGTAGTGCACTCATGTAGATCCATTTAGAGATATGGAGGAAGAGATACTCTTAGAGAGATGAATTGTACTCTTGTGGGAAGATTTGATTTGTACTCTTGTTTATTATATATATTGAGATCTCTATATTTGGTGGATGTATCCCACATTGGGTGAACCATAGTACATGATGTGTTATGTGTGTGTACTTTGTTTTGATTTAGATTTTCTATTATATGCTTCCATTGATATAGATTTTGGGGAATTGTCTACTTCTGCATTTGCATGGTTTTGTTTTTTATTGAATCATAACTTTATTCTTTAGTTAAGTTCCCAATAGATATCTCCCTCATTTCTCAATGAAAAATAAGAATTTCAAGATGTTTTGGAAATCTTACAACAAGGAGCACCGAACCCAGAAATTTTTTGAAAATATTATTCCAATTGAATTTAGAGTATTAATCATAAAATCGGGGATGAGAATATGGCGGGACAATTGTCATGTTGAAATATTCAATCATGCAAAAGCAAACTTGGAAAATGAAAATAAATAGTTAAGTGCACGTGGAAGAGATAGTTCAATCTAGAGTTGTAATATTTGATTAATTTTCTTCCACGTTTGTCTCCTTTTCAAGAGGGAGATGTAGTAGTTCAACCTAGAGTTGTAGTGTTTGATTAAATATCTTCCATATTTGTCTCCTTGTCAAATAGAAGAAGTGGTTGAATGAAAGTAGTTAAACTTCGAGTTATAGTGTTTGAATAAATTCCTTCGACACTTATCTCATTGTAAGTTGGAAGATGTAGTCAATTCTTCCCAAGATTATAGGTAGGGATTTCTATAATCTTGGTGTAGGGATGAGTTATAAGTATCTCTCCAAAGAACTCAAGGAAGCAGTGGTAGGAGATGGATGATCTTTGTAACATCATTCTTGATTAATAAAATCCACAATTAAATTTTCTTGGTAGTAGCTTCTTTTTATTTTTCTTAACCCAAATCTGAGGGAAGAGTAAGGACCCACTCTTACTCAAGGAGGAGGATGATTTATTATTTTTTTAGAATAGATCTTTATTGATTTACTTAGTTTGTTTAAAAATGCATTGTGTGTTTTATTATTCTTTGTTTTTAAGATTCACTTTTATTTGTTTGTTGTCATTTATTTGTTTTTAATTTATTCATTTTTCTCTAATAGATCATATTTTCTTTCACTTATTTATTTCAATTGTTGGCTTGGATTCAATTTCGAGTTATTGAATTTCCTTTCAAATCATTTTCAATTCTAGAGAAAAGAACTATAAGATCATTGTTTCCTTTGGCCCCTTTTGTAAACATCCTTGGTTTTGAAATTATTTGTGATTAAATAGTGAGGACTACAATTACCCTCATCAACATGCATTGGTTGAGTCCTATAGGTATGTTTGATTGGAAATGATGAGGTCATATGTTGACCTACTTGATAGGGTTTCAGAAAATTATAGGTTCTTTGATGAAATTGGTCTAAAATACCAATATCTTCACTTGGTTCATGATTATTATCCATTGAATGGTGATGAGGGGTTAAAATTTATCCTATTCCATGCATTTATAGGTCTTGAAAGTGTCATGAAGAATGTGATAAGGTCCTACTTCTAAGACTGGTTTCTAGGTAGTTAAGTATCTTGAAGGAAAAGTTGTAGTGATGCCTCTATGAGCTAAGTCATAAAGTATATCATGGTTGGATATTTTCCTTGGGTCATTTTATTTCCAATGAGTGGTTGCATGCCATAGTTGAGGTGATTTTTGGGAGCTAGGTCTTCATATTTGAAGATTGGCTTGGTGGGTACCTGATTAAGTAGGAAACAGTCCTACTTGATGGTGTTATGAGAAGAATGGATGATGCAGAGGTTCCTAAGATTTTATAAGGTTTTTATAGGTTTTAATTGACATGCATGGAGTTTTTAAGCCTTGAATATGATGGGGTGTTCCTTGGAGTCCATGAAGTGCTCGATGGAGATGAAACTAGCCTTTTAGGCCTAGTTGTGCATGATTGAGTGTCTTGGTCCTATGCTGACCTATATGGTCTCATGTTGTGAATTTACATGATGTCTTGGATGTATTTTCTTGTTGGTATGACCGAACTTAATGGTCATGGCTTACCTAGAGGTTTTTAGGAGTTGAATTGTGTATAAAAAATTATAGTATTTGCTCATTGTGACAAGTTAAGTGTGTGAGGAATATACGAGCTAGAGGGGAGTGTAAAGAGGTATGATGGATTCAGGATAGAGCTAAAAGAGGGTATGAATTTTTGAGAAAGATAAAAGATCGTAACATTAATTTCAATAGACCTAATCATCCTATGAAGAAGCAAGATTGAGTGAAGTAGGAGAGTGAGTTGTTTGAAGAGGGTTTTGAGA
Organism: Taxus wallichiana var. yunnanensis; assembly: GCA_018340775.1. Taxonomy (NCBI): domain Eukaryota; kingdom Viridiplantae; phylum Streptophyta; class Pinopsida; order Cupressales; family Taxaceae; genus Taxus; species Taxus wallichiana. The sequence continues at coordinate 296,406,643 of CM031238.1, forward strand.
GAAGAGAGCTGAAATTGTGATCACTATCTGTTATAGGAGAAAAATAAATTTTATGTCTTCATATTCATGTGGTTGAGTTGGTGTTTGCTCACCTTAGGGGTTGTAACATCCTTACAAGGTTAATACCTTGCTAAATAGGGGTTGGTGCTCCTTGTGAGTTTGGTGCCTCATTAAACAAATCTTGTGTGATGTTTCATATTCATGAAAGTATTTTGGATTGAGTAATATATTCAAATTTTCAATGGGTTTTCTTCCCCTTGAGGGTTTCCCACTTTACATATTGTGTTCTTGTGTACTCTCTTAGTTTATGCTCTTATGAATGGTTATTTCATGTTGTTAAGCTCACATTAATGCATGGTTGAATGGTTAATGGTTTATAAAAGTTAAATATAATTGGTTGAAATTTTTGAAGGACTGATTCACCCCCTCTCACCATTGTGCTTCTAACATAATTATAAGAATTTAATAAGTAGTTGCATCCTTTGAAGGTATAAAATGGATAGGTTGTGAAGAAGAGGTGAAAATAACATCAAGAACTTCTCTAAACTTAAAATTGATTTCATATTTGAATTTATCTCAAACAATTATAAATTTTCAAAAAAATCATTTATTTTCAAGTATGTATGCAAATGTCATAACTTCTGAAATTTGGGAGACCTTGCACTGTGAAAAAACCACCAATTTGCACTAAGTGGCAGTTTTCCAAGATTAGGTGGCAGTTATGTAACCACCTAGAAATTTTTCAAGCTTGAGCGGTGGTTTCATAATGTCATACTTCATAAAGTGGTCATTTCATCCTTGTGAAAGTAAAGGTAATGGTCCAAAATGATTCATTTTTTCTCTTGAGCATTACTAAGGATCTGTGGAGATGGAAATCATATTCTATAAGGTCAAGAAATGTCAATTAGGTTCGAATTATTAAGAGATATTTATATTTTGGAAAGTAAAGGAGATGAGATACAATCAATTGGGAGAATAGATAATTCATTTAGAGAGAGTTAGTATTGGGATTTGATTTCATTACAAAGGGAATAAGAAGGGTATTTTATTCCTCATGTAATGTTTTGATAATCAAGTTAAGGAAAATTAGTGTGAGTGTGAGAGTGTGTATGTAATCCAATCTATGTAATTTTAAATGAGTCTTTAATAAAGAAATATATGTTTGAATTTATGGTTATACTCTTGAGTTTGTATTTGTGTTTTTGAGAGTTATTTTGAGTTTCAAATATGGGATTAATTTTACTATTAACATTAGTCTACTTGAGTTTCTAACTATATTAGTAATATAAATGATGAACAATGAACACAACTATATCATTACCTTGACAAATAATTTCACACAAACCATACTTGGGATTAGGTTTCAAATGTACATTTATATAAAACATTTTTCCATCTATCCATGACACAATAGTATCAATACCAACTCTTTAAAATAAAACAAAACATTTGACCGAGGTAAGTCAAAATGTGATAGGCAATCCAAAATATCTTATATTAACTAAAAACAATGACAAGATTACTATAAACACTAAACAAATTCCAAATTATTTCTCAATCAGATTTGAAAACAAATCATATCCTATTTCATTCAAGTATGTCAAACATGTGACAAGAAATCAATAGTAGTTGAAAAAAGTCCCAACTATAAGTAACACTTCTCAATCAAAGTGTAGGAAACTAATCGCAAAATAAATTTAGTCAATAACATGTCATCCTTGAGAAACCAATAAAAAACCCACAAATTTGAAATAGTGGCAAACAATTATAGCCTAAACATACACCTGTCTTATCGGAGTTGAAATTATCTATGGGCAATTTCCAGTTAGAAGTAAAATTTGCATTGCCAAATTGAGAAGCATTATCTCTAGTAAACCTATGAAATTCAACTTATCTAAAATTTCCTTTAGAACGCGGGAAACTTACAAATAAAAAAAAAAAAACATCTATCAAGTTGTAATAGCCATTTTAACTTTATAGGATATGTGTACTAACTCCAACAACCACAAAAATGAGTCTTCAAAACTTCACAAAATAGTCACTATTTATTGGTTCATTACTCAAATATTATGGAGTATTCACTAAGCTATTTAAGAGTCAAAACATTCGACCTATATCAATGTGTGTGTATCTTATGGGGTAGGTTTCTCTGTAATTTTTATGGATTTTACCCATTAAAGTTAAACGTCTATCCTAACAACTTGTGAGGTCATAGAGAGACTCACCCAATTGGACATACAAACAATATGCATATATCCTTTTGTGCCCTTCAGGTGTATTTGATTTCCAAGTATTTAATTTAAGGTTTGTTCCACCCATTTTTCTCTACAAGAATAGGTCTTATCCAATTTTAGAGGCTATCAAATTAAAATTCAAGTTTAACCTTGAAACATGCACAACTATATATATCATTATTTACACATCATACTCCATATTTATACATTAAGTCGATAGGCCTCCACTTCTTTGCACTTGAAATAATCATGGTTTTCTCCTAGAGTTTATCTACTATTTATAAGGAGTTTCACAAAAAAACACTTTGTGTTCCATTAGGTACCTAGTCCAATATTGCAAACCCAAAATCTCATACCAAAATATTACAACCCTTTCTATCACAAAATGATAAAATGGTCCAAAAATATATTTCCATCCATCGCTACAAATGAGAGTGTTATTAATCAAACTTCTAACTTAACACATTAACAAACTACAACTTAGTTTTTGGATAACTTAATTTAGTTGAGCTGAGTTGATGCCAATATGGAAACTAATTATTTGTTGCAAAGTATTCTTTTTTGTTTTTGGTGTTTTGGAGTTTTTGATTAAGTGTACAATTCTATTTTTGGAATTTTATTGTTAAACTGGAAGTTTCGGTTAGAGTGCGATTCACTAGATGTGAACTTAACGAGTTTAAATCATTATTCATTCATCCCCAATAGGTATGGTGTCATTTCTATGTTTAGATGACTAAATTTATATTATCTTGATTCATTCCTATTAATAGAAGAGTTTGGGGTGCCTAGATTGTGTAGGATGTGTGATAGGCATGTATGTGTCACTTAAACTGATTTTGGCTTCTTGTATGTTGACCATATATTAGTAGTGCATGATACTTTTAATAGTGAGTCTATTTTTAGCTTTCTTTAGTTCACTTAGGATTTGTAGGATTTAATGTTAGTCTTTTGCTTTTCATGCAAGTTGAGACAAGTATTGTTATAATGATTATATTAGCCTTATTTATTGTTTAAATGTTTAAAAGCAATAGTGGAGAGAACTTTTCCAAGTGGAAAAGCATTTTACATTGTGTTATTCTCTAATTTTATTGTAATTATTCATGAAGGAATACTAGTAAGGTTAATAATTTATTTAGAAGTTATCCAATATATATTTTGTCATCAATCTCACTTACGGGTATACTAGTCTAATAGTTGGTTATTATGGGAAAGATGTTAGGGTAAACATAGTAATTATACATTGTTACTAAAGGTAGTTTAGTTGGTGGTGTGGTAACTAGGAAACTTGTAATGTTTGATGTATGGTTATATTGTTATAACCATTTATATTTGTTATTTTGTGAAGTCTCGTATGTATATTGTTATTTGGTTATATTTCTATAACCATATTGTTATTCACGGTTGTGTATATTGTTGCACATGTGCAACAATCCATTTTTTTGTACTTTCAACTGTCTGCATAATACCTATAAGTATTGTAGCCTTCTCTATTGTAAGATTGATTTTATTGAACATCAATAAAATTACGAGGCTTCCATCCCTCTTCTAGATTTGGTATTAGAGAAGGATAGGAGAGCCTATAAAAAGAAGGTGTGCATAGAGAGTGCATAAGAGATAGAGGATTTTGGAGAATCATTTGCAGAAGTTGAAGAGAGCATGTGAAGCCTCGTGTAACTTCCCAACCCCATCCTGCATCCCCACAAACTCTTGTTCAATCTTCGGTGTTTGGAAAGCTTTTTTTGCATTGGTACCCCCGCACTAGGAAGAATATACTTGCTAGCGAATCATTTACAGCAATTGGAGAGAGCATGTGTAGCCTCCTGCAACCTCCCAACCCCATCCATGCATCCCCACAACCTCTTGTTCAATCTCCAGGTGTTTGGAAAGTAATTTTTTTGCTTTAGTCCCCCTGCGCACCAGAAAAATTTGTTTTCTGGATAAATTTGCATCTCCTGCGGTTGGGTTGCACCCATCAAACAAGTCGAGATAATCACACTATGCGGTCGATTTGGGGCCATCCCTGCGAAAATGGTGACATACATCAAACAATGAGTTAGGAGGTCGTTGCACAAAGGGGTGAGCTACTCTAATTCAAACGGACCCCAACACCCTTGTTTTCAAACCGAGCTGCACAAAGTGGGTTGATCATTGTGAATGATTTGATCCATGCATTGGAAAAAACTACGATCGGGTTGAAGTTTGCATCCCTTTTCACCCTACTCCAATGAACCACCAAGCTCTAGAATGAGTCGATCCACAAATGCCTGCGCACACAAAATGTTGAGACCTCTTTGATTGACCCCTATCCAACATCGAATGAAAGACTTGCGTGCATTGAATCGAGCTCTACACAAGAAAACAAAATCAACCGGTGGAAAAAGAAAATAATAAGTGGATCCTACAAATACAAATGGCGGTCAAATAGCAAATCAAATACCAATAGCGGTGGATCAACACAAAACCTTTAGTATAACAATACAAAGGTGTTCATGAAAAATAGATCCATTTTTGGTGGGGAAACCTAACCCACTATCTAATCTCAACTTTGTCACGTCACATCCCAAGCCATTGCCATGTTTATTCATTAGATGTAAGCTTATTTCAAGTTGTGTTTAAATACAATAAGCTTCATCATATGTTTCAAGTGGTATAAGCACTTTGGTGGATAGTTTGATGGGTTTAGAAGAGGAAGGTCGTTATTTCGACCTATAAAAGTTTTTTTTTTTTAAAAGTTTTGATTTTAGCGACATTTTAGTGGTAACCACCATATTTAGCAGCAGAAAACCTCCTTTAAAGCTGCTAACCAAAGCTAAAACCCCTTTAAAAATAACAAGGAAAATCCTACTTTTGGGGTAAAAGTGTTTTTGATTTTGCTCAAAACTTCATTCTAAGTAAATTTTTCCAAAGGAGGGGCATCTTAAACTACATTTTTCATTTTTTTTTGCGGTTTTTGCACAAAGTGACCAATTTTGAGCTCTAGAGGCCACTAGGGCCTTATAAAACAAAAGAAATTTTCTGTGATTCAATTTTTCCACATATTGGATGTAATTGTATATTTTCAGTGTATTTTTCAATGGATTGTACTAATTTGCAGGTTTCCATATTCAACCATGCATACATTGAATCGATAAAAACTATCGATATTTGTAAACAAGATCGGTGAAATTTTGGTTCTCAGTAACACTCATGAGATCTTCATATCTATTTCGTAGTGTTCGGTATATACAGTGCCTTTGGGAAGCGCTTATGGGTAAATCCATCGCAACTACTACTACACTTAATGCCTAATATAGATGCAACAACATCATATGGGCATCATACCTATAAATCAATGGGGAGTAATAAGGACACAATGCACACACTTTAATCCATCCCATCTATCTCGTGAAAAATTACATGACATAAAATCAAACAAAGAAATTATTCGGTATATAACAAAGTTATGTGCTTGAATGAGGATGTTTCTTTGATTCGGTGTCAATAATCACACAGACCCCTTTCAATATTGTCTTGGTACCACGTATCAAATTCTTTCACGTACATTAATGCATCTTTCATGTACCATCGACTATATCGAAAGGTCAAGCTTCTTCCACGTACCGATAGGTATATCAAAAGGGCACATATATAGAAAGGTTTCGTATATCAGATTGACGGTATATAGATTGCGAGACCTTATACCTGGAGTGATAAGAGCCTTACCCTTTTTCATTAAATTCAGAAAATGGGCACCAATTCCCCTAAGTTCTTTCTTCTAAATTCACAGCGCCTTAGAGGAGATAATTATGTTGCATGGAAGACTAAGATCAACACAAAAGTTGAGTTTGAAGAGATATAGCCTTTGTTGTGAATGGTTTCGCAACTAGATCACCGATGATGCAAATCAATGAGATAGTTTGACAGGCCAATCGAAAGGTCAAAGTCGAAATCTTGTTCATAGTGTCTCGATGAAGTGCAACCCCACATTCGAGATTCCATAACAACCAAATAAGCGTGGGATAAGTTGAGCACCGTATATGAAGTGAAAAAACAAGAACACAATTTTGAATTTGCATAATCAATTACATACACTCTAAATTCAAATAGAATGAGAAAGTTGAAGCTTTCTTAAGAAGAGTTGAAGAATTGAGGGCTTCACTTTTATCCCTGGGAGAGGAGGTCACTGATACAGATCTTGTTCCCATTTTTCTCGAGAGCACTCCCTCCTTCATACCGCATTTTTGTGATTACACTCAACTTGTCAGATCGACAATTACTTTTGACAAGTTAGTGAATCTACTGTAATAAGAAGAATCAATGTACAATAAATGTGATGAAGAGGAGCAGAACTATCTTCTCATTAGAAAGGAAAGGGAAAATAAATTTTCATTCTTCTCAAAAGTCACAAAAATAGCATCAACATTAGCATGGGGACAAGGAAAAGAAGAAATGTCCTATATGCAAAAGAGGACATGATGTGAAATATTGTTGGTATAATACATACAATAAAGGTTCATCAAGTAATTCTGGACCTCAAAATTAGAAATCTCATAAGGGACATTCACACTACAAACAAGGTAAAGAAGGGGAACTGGCGAAGAAAACCCCATCAACGCAAGGAAATATAGCTAAGCAAGAAGATCATTCAGAAAATGAGGACTTCTTGTACACTACTCATTCTAGTGAACCATCCACGTTATCTAGTTTTTTTGGTATGTTGATTCAGTTCCACTCAACACATGACTGGGCACAGAGACTAGTTTACTACAATGAGGGACATACCTTTGAAAAACCGTGTTTTGTTAAGTGATGATTCTTCGTACACAGTAAAATGGATTGGCAACATTTCTTTACCTCTTGGTTCATGAAATTGTAGATTATCATATGTACTCTATGTCCATGGGTTAACAAAGAATATATTATATGTAAGTCAGGTTTTAGATCATAATCAAGATTAATTTCGATCATCATTCTAGTAAGAAAGTGTGTTTGATTCGAGACAAATTAAGAGGCTCAAAAATTGAATCAAAATCCCCAATGTGGGACATATGTTCCAAACTTAAATTTTTCCACAGGGATGATCAAGCACTTGTGGCTAAGAATTCTTCCTCAACACAGTTGTGGCATCGGAGACTTGGTCACATCAGTTTCAAATATCTTGAAACACTTCGTCGTATAACATGGTGAGAGGCTTTCCATATCTCCAAAAGGATACAGATAAGTGTCCTCATTGCCTAGCAGGAAAACAACACAGAGCTTCATTCTAGAAGAGTACTTATCGAGATCATGGTAAGCTTGATCTGGTTCATATCAATCTTTGTGGTCCTGCAAACCAAGTCATTCTAGATTTTAGTACTTCATGCTTTGTCTTGATGATTATTCAAGAAAAATGTGGATATTTTGTCTTCATAAGAAAAGTAAATCTTTTGATAACTTCAAAAGTTCAAAGTGGCTGTAGAGAATGAGACTTGTCATCATATCAGATCTCTCTCGCTTAGATCGAGGGGGGGAATTCACCAGTATTGATTTCAAATCCTACCTTCAAGCTCATAGGATTCATCAAAATATGCCTCCTCCACACACATTGTAGCAGAATGGTGTTGTTGAGAGAAGAAATCATACTATCATGGAGATGTTGCATTGTATGATCGATGATTCTGGACTAGCGATGACATTTTGGGTAGAATTAGTAAAGACACTAGTATATTTTTTGAACAGAGTTCCCATAGTTGCTCTTGATGGACTAACTCCACATGAAGCATGGTTGAAGCGAGAATCCATCCGTTACACACCTCAGAGTATTTAGGTGCAAAGCTAGCATGCACATACCCAAGTAGAATAAAATGAAATTGGATATGAAGTCACAAAAACTCATCTTCATTGGCTACAGTGAAAAGACTCTTAGGTACATATTGATGGATCCAAAGACTAGAAAAGTCTACACTAGCAGAGATGTTGAGTTCTTTGAGAAGAAGGAAGCTAAGACTCCTCCTCCAGACTCACCTAATGTAGATATTTCACTTGTTGTGAAAATAGAAGCTGATGTTCCCGCTAAAGATGACAAAGTGATGATGGGGATGATGGTGATGATCAGATAGGACCATGACCCATGAGATCAGTACAACATATGCCCAAGTGGTATACTAACATGATACGAGATGCAAAATTGGATGCTCCACTGGATACATCCACCACTGGACCACGGACTCGTAGTAAATCACGAGAAGAAGTAAACTTTTATTTGATGAGTAGATTTTTTGAATCTATTGAGTCATCTACTATCTAGGAATCCCTACATTCAAAATCTTGAAAAGATGCCATGGATGCTTAATATTAGTCAGTGATGAAAAACAACACTTGGTAGCTTGTCAATCTTTCATCAAGGAAGAAACCCATTAGTTGTATATGGATATTCAAAACAAAGTACAAATCAAATGGGACCAAAGAAAAGTACAAATAGAGACTGGTAACAAAGGGGTACACACAAATAGAAGGCATTAACTATGAGGAGACATTTTCTCCCGAGCTAAGATCAAAATGATTAGGATGATCTTTTCTCTAGTTGCATAGTATGGTTGGAAAGTCCATCAGATGGATGTGAAAAGTTCCTTTCTGAATGGAGATCTACAAGAAGAAGTCTACATGACTCAACCTAAGGGTTATGTTGTACCTAGAGAAGAAACAAAGGTATGCAGACTTAGGAAATCTCTGTATGGCCTTAAACAGGCACCCCGGGCTTGGTACATCAAAATTGATGAGCATCTCGTTTAGCATGGATTCGTTAGAAATACATATGATCCCAATCTCTACCTCAAAAATCAAGTGGGGGAGAGATTGTGATTTTTTTATCTATGTTGATGATCTAGTCATCACTAGCAGTTCAGTGAAGATGGTCGATGCAACAATTAAAGATAGTAATTGATCGTTTGATATGATAGATATCGGGATCATGCATAACTATCTTGGATTGGAAGTATGGCAGAAGGATAATCACATATTTGTTTCTCAATTCAAGTATACCAAGACAACTCTTGAGAAATTTAGGATGATGGATTGTACACCTAAGGAAACAAGACTGCAGTTTCTCTCGTTCATATCCATCTCCTATGGTAGATGTAACTCTCTATTGATAGTTATTGAGAGTCTCATTTACCTAACTTATACTAGATCAGATATCATATTTGTAGTGAGATATATTTATAGGTTTATATAGGGACCCAAATTTTGTCATTGGAAGGCAGCAAGGTGGATCTTGAGATATCTCAAGGGTATAGTGGATCTTGGTCTAGAGTACAAAAATAACGATAACTTCTTCTTGATGGATATTTGGATTCATATCATGCAGGTAACATTGATGACAATAAATCCACTTTTGAATTTTTATTCTTTTTGGGACTGACCAATATCATGTGGAAGTAAGAAACAAAACTTTGTTTCTCACTCTTCTACAGAAGTTAAATATCGTGTTACAGGTGGAGCTATCTACGAAGCGATATGGCTACATCACATACTGGAAGGAATTGGAATACCATAGGATAAACCTACCACCATGTATGTAGATAATGAAGGTGTTCTCAAACTTGTTCACAATCTAGTGTTTCATGAGAGAACAAATCACATTAAGGTACAAGTTCATTTCATACGCGAACATGTCTTGAAACACAACATACAGCTTCAATTTTTCCCAACAGTTGAACAACGAGAAAATATCTTCACAAATTCACTTACACACATGACAAGTTTGAGTTGTTCGAGAGTTCCTCTCCTCATCTCTTGAGTAAATGAAAACTTAAGGGGGAATGTTAGGGTAAACATAGTAATTAAGCATTGTTACTAAGGCGGTTTAGTTGTTGGTGTGGTAACTAGGTAGCTTGTAATGTTTGATGTATAGTTATATATTGTTATAACCATTTATATTTGTTATCTTTTGCAGTATTGTATGTATATTTTTATTTGGTTATATTTATATAACCATATTATTATTCACGGTTGTGAATATTATTGTACCTATTCAACAATCCATTTGTTTGTACTTGGTTATACAATACCTATAATTATTGCAACCTTCTCTATTGTAAGATTGATTTTATTGAACATCAATAAACTTACGAGGCTTACGTCCCTCTTCTATAAAATATTGGATTATTTTTAGCTTCATTCAAATGGTATTTCAAATATTATTTTCACTCATTTTGCATCAAAAACCTTCAATTTGTTCACATTATGTAGATCACTAGTTATTACCATGTGGGTATATCTCCTATCCATTTTTTGTGCAATTCTTGCTCCACTACTTAACAAATCAACAAAATTGAGGTTACTCATTTTCCTAACTAATATTTATGAATTCCTATTGAGATATTATTTTATTATAAGGTCAAAGAATGACTTCATATGCTAGCATTAATTCTTAACCTATTTGCTTAATCTGAATAATTTCCTAGATTCTAAGGTATTCTAGAATATTTATGACTTATTGCCACAAATTACTAACATCTAGTCCCTAACATAGTTCACTTATCCTCAATATTTACTACAAGCATACTATTGTTTCTTATAAGGCCTTATGGTATTTATTTATCAATTTTGAAGGTTATATCAAAACTATTAAACCCTACTTATGTGGTAGAGGATAGATCTTGATAATAAATCCTTCTATTCAAAAAAATGCATATGATAGCTTATACTCATAGCATAGATTTAACAACTAATTATAATTACATTCAAAATCTCAAGGATGCACTATCAACCTAAAATCACATGTTTAGTTTAGGATTCACTCCATTAGGGTTCCTAGAATTGAAACTAGTAAGTTTAGAACCTCTCATATTTTAGGACATAAATATTAACCATATGTTATAGGTCGAGGTCTAATCAAAAACAATTTTAGTGAAAAGATTAGCATACAAAAAGTCTAGAAAAATAATTGTGCATTCGACACAAGGTTCAACCCTTGGAATTCCATTAGGACATGGTGTCATTAGGATATTCATTCCCCAATATAAAATTAACAAGAATAAATCCATTCAAATATCCAATTACCCATACTATTATGTACCAACATAATTATTTTTATAATGGTGGTGACACACTCCCATGGGAAATTTTCATTTGTCAACATGTATGTTCCATCATCAAATTGAGTTATAGAATTGACATATGAGATAATAATTTTAATTCATTCTACTTGAGACTATCATATAGTATTGTACAAGTTCTTCAAAACATCCACAATATCCATAATCCCTATTGGGATTAACCAGATTAAAGGCTTCTAAATTAAATTTCAAGATACTTTATAACATTCATAGTATGAAATGGAATAATGGTGCCTCATAAATAATAGGATATGTGCTAAATGAATATAGAAATAATATGACATTAAATACCAACTATAGCCATAATGAAAATCAATCGAACCTCAAGCACTTTTGGGTTAATCCTAAGTTTTATCGGGATTCATAAATGTAGATATTTGTGTCATTTCCTAAATATATAACTTTTGTATTTCCACTAGGTTGGATTTAAAATGAATAAAAAATGTTCATCTCCAATGCTTCAATTATAATATTATGTTATGCATAGGATTTCGAGTTGAATAAGGAATTTCACATTTTTCCCGGTTCCAATCTAAGCTCCTCAAATTAGGTGTCATCTGACATCTATCTAATTGAAATTCCAAGTTATAAATCATACTTCCTCTTTTGCATAGTTTTATTAAACTCCCTATTTTTGTAGTCAAATTTATACTTGTAACCTTGAGCAAGTTCATGAAAGATTCAAATGACTACCCAAAATAATATAGTAATAAAAATTGGTTTAATCAAGGTAAATACTCACATAAGGTATGAAACCCTTTAATATTTATCCCAAGATAAGGTATACTCATACAGATCCTCCAAAACAACAAATTCATCACCCAAACTATCAAAATATCCAACATGTTCCTAATAATTGTTACATATCAAAGATTGAAGATATAGTAATGATTCTTGAGAAGGTCCCCATCACCATACAATAAGTGAAACATAACTAAATTTTCCTTTCATCATTCATCACGTAAAATATGCTATAGTGATAGTGAGCTCAAAATGTTATTGAGAAGATTTTAACAATTTTCATTTCAATCACCATCTATACATATACATTCTACAAGATATTCAAATATGGTGTCGATCAGATTTTCAAAAGTTCATATCAGTTTTGTGTTTATCGTAGACTCCGAGCCCAATGGATGCTTCAAGGCTATTGGTCTCTTCATCTAGTAGGTAGATGTCCCCATGAGTCACCAAATTGTTATCCATATTTCACTCTCACGCTAAATATTGGATCAAATCATGACCCCGCATAGGAGGAACCCGAGAAAACTCATTCAAATCCTACAAATTGGTTGCAAAAGTATTCAACAAAGAGGTGACAGAGGCCAAGAGAGATAAAAAGGATCCCATGCGAGAAGAAATGACTCACAGTTTGTTTCTACACCTTAAATCCATTCTCCAAGATACGAAGTCAAAACTATAAGATAGCAAGGTTAGACGAGAGGGGAGATGCTACGAAGAAACCGAAACTAGAAAAAGAAGAATAAAGAAGATTCAAGTCCTCGAGCTCAAAACGAAAAATTGACTAAGTATGGAGGAGGTAGCAGAAGAGACCACGTGTCCCAATGACGCTTCTCCAAAAAGTAAATCCAAAAAGGGAGCTCATACTTGCACCTTAATGGCGTTGATTCCAAGATTGAATGAAGAGAAGGTTTCCAAATGAGCGCCAAACTAACGTGTGCCCTGTGGGAAAGCGAGCGGTTGGGGAAAAGTTGATTTTCACCCCTTATTACCTTAAAAGGGAGTAAAAGTTACAAAATGGCCCGCAACTTTGCCCAAGGAAAAAGTCAACATATAGACTCGAGTCAAAGCCAAGGCGGGGAGTCGGGAAAGAAGTGAAAGTTTGCCTTTCATTCAAAAGGCATAAAGGAAAAAGTTGGAGCGCATCTCCCCAGCCAACCAAAGGGTGCCACGTGTCCCATATTAAAGAGGGGGACCCATTTTCAAAAAAATTCCCTGTCCATTTGTACGGATCTGATACAAACTTTGAAGGGGCATATCTTTTGACTCAAGGCTCAAAATATTGTGAATCTGACACCATTGGAAAGATCTCGGCCTCACCCACACAATGGAGGTCTGAGACTTTATTTTTGAGGAGGTTAGGTAAAGGAAATGGAGGAAAATGTCTTCGGCCTTCAATGCAGGATCCATCTGTCTCAACAACCATATCGAGATTCAATCTGTTTCCGTTGTTTCCTCTTCCTTCAAAGCGTCGAACCGAGGATTAACACGAAAAGATGGATTTGGGGCAGATTTTATCAGAAGCATTAATAGTAGTGGTTGAGCTTCAACCTAATTTTCCCTTCTCTCTCTCTTTCTTCTCTCCGATCAAATCTATAAATACAGGGGAAGGATTCATTGTAAAAAATTTGTTCATTCTTCTTCTCTACCTCCCCTCTTCTTTTCTTCCCCAAGGTCAAAAATGGAGTCTAGACCTCCTCCCCTACTCTGTAAATGGTGTTTTTTTCCTCTTGCTCGTGTATGATGCTCTATACAAATTTTTGAAGCAATAAAACTCGTTTTTGTGATGCGTTTGTCCATCCTTCACTTGTTTTCATTGCATCTTCTTGCCTCTCATCGTTCTGGAGTATTCTGTGCATGTTTTGGATGTTTCATTTACAGATCTGGGAGCTGTGTTCATGGGGATTTGAAATGGTGTTCTATGTGAACTTTATCCTTGGTCTATGATGCATCTGTCCATCCTCTCCATTTCACCTCTCTCTCCACTTCAGGCAGCTGAGATGATGATCAGCACTTCCCTTTTCTTGGTGTTATCACCTCGTTAGTGTAGGATTCCCCTCTTTATGCACTCTCTCTCTCCCTGGTCCCTTGGAATTGTTAGATTAGGAGTAGATAGTCGCATTTCCTTCCTTAGGAGTAGTTTAGCATTAGGATTAGGAAGAAGAAGTCATCTTTCTTCGGAGGGCCACCTCAAGTCCGCAAGTCTCATAGCTTGAGAGATGGTCCCATGTTATGAAATCACACCATATGATTCAGCCTTGGAAAAGTAGATCCATAAATCATTTGGGGGTGCTGTGATTTTGCATTAACAATAACCAAAGGAGAAATTAGTTTCTTAGTGAGGTTGGACTACCCTTGGTAGTCAATCACTTCCAAACTAGTCTAAGTGTTGCATTGCATCCCCTCGAGTGGGGAAAACCTCATATAGTTTTCCTACTATAAGTGCAAGTGTGTGTGCATTCTAAGCCAAGCATTATTAGTGTCCTTGTGTCTCATGACACAAATAAAATGGGCTAATTATAGAGTAGACAATATGCCCAAAGATGGTAGTATTTTAATGTGGTGTGCTTCATATGCTTAGAATATCATTTTTGTTATTGAAAGACCTTTGATGATTCTTACGAATGACTTTCTCTTGATAAGACATGGATCCAGTACATTTGAGTGATTGTAAATAAAGGAAGCTAAACTGTTGATCTTAATTTAAGTGCTTCAGGCATCTTTGGTGGTTTTTCTAACTAATGGGAAACTTCTTTAGGAATATTTAGTAGATCTCTTAGTGATTTAATGTTCATATTTATAATAAGAGCTTATGAGAATGTCAGGTGAGTTATAAAGTTCAATTGGTCTCCCTAGGTTAAACATTCGTACTATGGTCAACCTAAGGGAGATGAACCAACTCACATAAGATAATCAAATTGGAAAAAATCATTACATGGTAGGGTCCAAGAGCATATAGATTTTCCAAGACCGTGCGGTTCAAGGAGGATAATATAGGCCAATCAGGACCGTAATCCACTATAGACCTAAGATGTGTTATGTATAGGTAACTAGTAATGAAAAAAGTATAGTTTGGGAGTGATGTTTTAGTTAATTAATATTTACCATATGAATGAAAGAGAAATGTGTAAATCTGAATAATTCAATATATATATAGTTGTGTGTGTGTGTGTGTGTGTTCTTTAGATTGTTGTTATCCATGGTGGTGGTGTTGAAACATTCCATAGTGAAACCTCGCAACATAGAGTGTAGTCAAACTTCATAGTAGAAATTGAAATGTAACTGAAATGTAAATAATGTTTGAAACTTTGAAAACTTAAACTTATGACAAACAAAAATATAAAGTAAAAAGTTATCCAATAAATTCATGCGTAGTTCTTGTTTTGTATCATTGTAATTATTTGATTTTTTTATATTATGTGATTGTTTGAATGTTTTTTCCTTTTGATAATAGATATGTACATGGAAGGAGGTAGCATAGAATCTACCGTTAAAGGGATTCATTAGGAGGTAAGGTACACCCATAAGGTGAAGGATGCTCTGGCCCCAACTATGTCATAGTAAAATAAGGATAGTCTTATATATCTTGTGTGGGAGTGATAGAGGAAGTAGTAGGATGTCAAGGGGGTAGACCCACTAGAAGTAGTATGTGTAATAGGATAGCTATCGATTCTTAGGAGATAAAGAGACACCATCAACAACATGTGTAATATGATACATGGTAAGATTCCTAGCTAAAAAAGAGCCACTAGTAGCATCGTGTGCAATAGGAATCCTATAAGACCTAGGAGATAAAGAGCCACTAGTAGAATTGTGTATAATAGTAATCCTATAAGGTATAGGAGATAAAGATCCACTATCATCGGGATGTGTAATATAAGACCTAACACAAGGCCTAGGATGCGTAGACCCACCATAAGAAGCATGTGTGGAAATAATAGACATAGCAGTTATAACCATATCTTATTAACTAAGTAACTTAGGTATTAGGGCCCCATATGGTATACCCTTGACCATAACAACTTGTTGATTGTGAATGAATTTGACACACTAATTCACAACATATGGCATAGCCTTAAAATCATGCAACTAAGGAAAACCTAGACACATATCACATGACTCGAGAGAAGCATCAACTGAAAATGGAATGGCCATAGTAGTAGAACCAACTATAAGAAGCATAATGGCATGTCCAAGCTTTGGCCCTAATATAAAAGTGACTTTTTTTGGTATACCAAAGAGAATTAAGAAGCTTAAAATTTGGCATATTATCTCTAACACCAACATCAATCAAAACACTATGTACATGATGTTCAACAATAAAAGCATGAATGTATAGTGTATTAGAAACAAGATTATGAGCCATATAAGCATCATCAAGAGTAATGACCAGCTGAGAAAGTGACATAGTAGTAATAGTAATAATCAAAACATCCAATGGATGATCATAAAGAGGGGAGATACAACATGATGAGCATGGTGCACTTCTAATTTAGATTCAATAGTGTTGTGATCAGGTTGTGGTTCATTGAAGATTTTCAGATTTACATTATCACTAAAAGGCTTAGATTGTTCAATGAAATGCCCCATAAAATAACATTAGCATTAATAAGCTCTTGTATAACATGGTTAAATTTGACACATTGATTAGTAGGATGAAAACGTATCTATGATAATCGCAATATGTATTAGCATCAAAATTAATACTACGAGGATTGCTTGCATCAACCTCAAGTGGAGGAGCAAGAGATAAAAAGTTTCACTCAAGTAATTTTTCAAGCACTAGGTGAGGTGTGCAAGGAAATCATGTGAATTTTCATCAATGATCTTGTAGTTGAATATTGTGGGTTAAGATACATTATTAACACTCATTAGCATCAATTTTATTATCATTAAATTTTCCGTTGAAACTAGGTTTACCTTGAAACTAAGAATTGGATTGTGTTGGGGAATTAGTGACATATTTTATTGTGTTCATGATGAGTATTTCAGCTTCAAACTCTTTTAGTGTATGACATAAATGATCAAATGAGAAGAATTCGTCAAAAATAGATTGATTTTTGTAAGGGGTAAGAAGGATTTGTGTGAATAAATATTGAAGCTCACTATCAACTAGAATATTGTTCATCTTTGTAAGCATCATCTTGTATCATAAAACATGATCACTAATGTGTTTATTACAACATTGTTGTATCTTATACATTTAAGTATGAGAAATCTTGTCCCCAAATTGAGAATTATGTGAGGAATAGATTATCCAGAGGGGTAAAATCCCAAACCAAATGAATGGGAATATTCTAGAACAATTGTAATGTAAATTCCTTAAGACTTATAGGAAAGAGATTAGTAAGTAATGTGTCATTGTAAGTGTAATCCAAGCAAGTAACATGTAAATCATGAAGGTTATCTTTGAGATTACCCTTGCCATCAAAATAGAAATCTTAGGGGAAACAAAACCCTAGGCAAAGCATAAGAAGGCACTTTAGGTGTGAGTGGGTTATGAAGCAGTTGAGTAGAATCCATGACATGAGAAGAAGTAGAGACACTTTTATTGTAATTGAAATATTTGAGTTTGCAAACTATAAACAAGGGTTTTGAGAGCTTGTGTGCTATAAAAGTAGCATGTAAACCATTATGGGTGTATAGATGATATGTAGGAATAGAACTAGACATAGGAACATTATGAGGTGGGGCATTAATTTCCCATAAAGATATAGGTACTGCAAATGTATGAATGGTAGATGCAATTATAGGAGAATATGTAAGAATAGACTCAAGACTCGAGGATACTAGGGTATGATTAAGTTGGTCCCAAGAAAAAACAGAATATAATCACCGTAATGAGGATTATTTTGAAAAAAATTGAAATGGAGTTCTTCATCATGACAAAGGCCTTAGACATAAGTATCCAATTCATGATGAGATCCCTCACCTTGAGGATGCTCATGAACGATAGTAAAGATAGTGTGAGAAACAATATCAAAGCAACATAATATGTGTGGTCATAACAATTATAAACTATAGGATAGTGATGTTCATCAAAATCCTACAAATTAATGGAAGTAAAATCTATTGAAGACTAATCTATAAGGATACTAACATATAGTTCCCCATTTTCATATGCAAGATCACAAACCTTATTAAAGGGATGGTATACCATACTATTGTGAGGGAGGAGACCAATACGCTTAAGGTAAATATTATAAGAATGTTCAGGATGAGT
Organism: Taxus wallichiana var. yunnanensis; assembly: GCA_018340775.1. Lineage (NCBI taxonomy): Eukaryota > Viridiplantae > Streptophyta > Pinopsida > Cupressales > Taxaceae > Taxus > Taxus wallichiana. The sequence continues at coordinate 296,424,918 of CM031238.1, forward strand.
CATATTGACACAAAAAAAACAAAGCCAAGAGCTAAGAGAATGATCATGTACCAAACAAAAAAAAGAGAAACTCTACAAAGTGGATAGGGTTTAAGCGATAGATTTGAACAAAGTTTAAGTTCATCAAAAAATTTAATCAATTCCTATTTATTCAAGTGTGACAAGAATGAATTTGGAAAATATTAAAGAATGTTACAAGATTATTATTATGAATTAATTAATAAATATTAACCATGCACATTCATAATAAATAATTAATACTTGTATCTATGTTAAAATAATATAATGATTGTTTAAAAAACATAAAAGGATAAGTACTTAGTTGTGTAGAGTGGTACAAATATGATCTAGATGTGTAGACTAGGTAAAAGAGATATTTTGGATTTGGAAATGCTTTTTCACTAAAACATGAACTAGAAATTGGTCTTGTGAAGGATCGTATGGCTCTACCTAGAATGTGGTACGAGTCTTGATCGCTTTTGTACACTCTTATACATATGCATAGTGGGGTTTTGTAACTTCATTTTCCCTTCGTTTGCTTTAAAATGAGTGTTAATGTTTGTCATTAAGGATCACACAACTTTTGTACCACCTTTAATGACCTACAACAAGTAGAAACCCTATACATCTATAGAAAATTTCATAGAATCATTAGATAACCAAAGGAGAAATCATTTTGTGGGTGAGATTGGACTACCCTTGGTGGTCAACCCCTATCAACCAATTCGAGTGTTGCACTACCACCCCTCAAGAAGGATAATTTCTCATGTATTTATCCTAGTGTAGGTGCAAGTGCTTGTGCATGTCTAAGATAACCCCTATTGGTGCCCTTGTGTCTCTTGACACAAAGATAATGGGCTAACTATAGAGTATAAAATGTACCCAACATGGTAGTAGTGTGATATGGTGTGCTTCATATTCTTAGAGTATCCCTTTTTCCATTTAAGACCTTTGACAATTCTTGGAGTGATTTTCTCTTGCTAAGACATGGCTCTTAGACCTTTAAGTGCTTGGAAATGGAAAAAGATAAATTCTCAAACCTGGTTTGAGTGCTTCAAACATGTGTGGTGGTTGCTCTAATTGATGTAAAACTAATTTAGAAATATTTAGAAGATCTTTGAGTACATTTGTGTTTATATTTGCAAAATGAGATTATGAGAATGCCAAGTGAGTTATAAAGTGCAATTGACTTGCTTATATAGGATTTCCTAGGTTAAACATTTGCATTATGGTTGACTTAGGGGATATGAACCAGCTCACAAAATATATTCAAATTGAAAAAGAGTTTTTAGACGACATGGTCGAAGACCACACAGTCGGTCAAGATTGTACTCCACTCTAGACCTAAGATGTACGGTTTTAGACAAGTAACTAGTGATGAAAAAGCCATATTTTGGGAGTGACATTTATAGATTGACTATTGGTTAAGTTAATTAATATTTAATATATGAACGATGGAACAATGTGTAAAATTTAGAAATTCAAGAGGATCGATATATATATATATATATATATATATATATATATATATATATATATATATATATATATATATTCATTTAGAATGAAAGTATTTCTTTTAACATATGAAAAAATCCAAACTTATCATTGCCAAAGGATAATTTTCCAAATTTGAGTGTTTACAGAGAATAAAAATCATTTCCTCATGTAGTATTCATTACCCTTTGATTCCGAAATCAACAAAAGAAAAGGGCATATAAACCATAAGGTTATTGCATAAACAATTGTTCAAAACTTTACATGCCCTATACCTTATACACTCGTATGCACAGTCCCAATGACCTAAAAAAATTCTATGTGGATCTCTAAAGACCATATTGTAGTTAGGCTATGATTATTCTATTTAATTTTGATTTAAGAAAACAAATTTTCATGAACAGTCTTCCAAAATCAAAAGCGCCCTAAAGGCCTAAAATCGTCAACACAAAATCAATGTAGTCACACCTCTAATCAAGGAGGGCTTGTTATCGAATCTCATTTAATAAAAATTTGATGCAATGATATCATATTCATTAAATAAATCATAATATTATGAAAACTTGGGCTTAAGCCTCATTAATTCAATGCAGAGACTTTCACTACCTAAGGTAGATGTAGACACTCAAATTTGATAAATTATCCTTTGGAAATGACAAGTTTGGATTTGTTCAGATGCTAAGGAAAATGCTCACAATCTAATCTTAATTATTACATTGTTCTTGCGCTCAATTGGCTTTATCATCTCTAACTCTTGTATGTCATCCATTCAAAAATATTAATCAACTAAAGCATTAATTCAACCCTAGGCATCATTCTTGAACCTTAGCTTTTGCATCATTATCTACCTAGGAAAAGCCTTACGCTTTGGTCCATAGTGGACTACGGTCCCGCCAACGTGTACATTCTTGCACCCCTCCATCTAATGACTCCTTGGATAATTTTAAAATCAATTATGTGATTCATCTCATCTTCCTAGGTCATCCATAATGTGAATCTATAACCTATAGAACCCTATATAATCAAGGAAATTTCACTTCATAACTCACTTGGCATTCTCATAAGCTCCTATTATAAATATCAGTACTAAATCACTCAAGACTCTCCAAAATATCCCTAAAGTGGTTTCACATCATTTAGATAAGTCATTGCATCAGGTCTGAATCACTCAACCATGTCAAAGAGTTTAGCTTCCTCCATTTCCAAGAACTCAAATTTCCTAGAGTCATGTTTTAGAAAAACTAAGTCACTCCAAGCATTTTCAAAGGTCTTCAAAGGATGAAAGGGTTTAGTCTAGTAGTTGAAGCACACCACATCACACTATGACCGCACTTAGTACATTATCTACTCTATATTTATCATGTTATCTTTGTGTTAAGAGACACGAGGGTACACATCACATCACACTATTGGTTAAATTATCTACTCTATATAGTTATCATGTCATATTTGTGTTAAGATACATTAAAGTGTACATATGGGGTTATCTTATATTGCATACACTACTTGCACCTACACTTGGAAAACTCCATGAGGATTGATTCTTCTCGAGGGGATGTAATGTAGCGAATAGATTCAACATGGGTTTATGACAAAGCGTATTCCAACCTCACCCACACATGTATTGATAATTTTTTTATCTAATGCTTTGATGAAAGGTATTGTAAGGTATTTCTAGTATCTGGGGTTTCTACTTCTTTCGAGATCATTACATGTTGTGCTAAATTTTTACAAACTCTAGAAATTGTTTCAATTCATTACATGTTGTGCCAAATTTTAACAAACTCCAAAAACATACAATGACATTCATTTCCAAGCAAGTGAAGGGTGGGAGAAGTTCTGAGAACCCTACTATTAGCTTATCCAAAACTATACAAAATGAGGGAAATCTTACACAATTTAATTAGAATTGTATGGTCCTAGATAGAGGTAGTTTCCAATTCCAATTTCAAAGATGAGGAATTTTAGGTTTAGAATATAGATCATTTATCCAATTTTTGCACCCAAATTCTCCCTATACCACTTTTTATATCTAAGTTTGTATCCCTTTGTATGTATCAAGAAAATCATTTTAGCATTTTAGCATAGTTACAAGCATCAATGTACTACGGAGAAACATTAGGTGGAGTAATGGAGTGCTAAAAGAGTGAACATCGAAAAAAATTGAATTTTCACATGTGAAGGAGCCAGTTGCTCTCGTTGGAGAGTCCGGAGCGAACAACATCGCTCATGTGATTCTCTCCTAAGAGAAAAGGATTCTAGTTGGAATCAGGAGAGGAGGAAAATGGAGGGGAGTTGGGAGCTCTTCCGAGGTGTAAGCGGAAGTTTCAGCTTTAGTTCGAAGCTCGGTCCTTGAGTGATCATCAAAACCCTAGCTTCCTTGGTTGGGCGCGGTGTTGGAAAATCTAGTTATTGAAGTTCTTTTGGACTCGGCTCAAGGAAAATAAGTCCTAGTTTCGATTGCGGAGGTCCCTTCAAACCCAAATAAGAATGTGATCGTTGGCTCAAAATATGTCAAGGAAATCAAGGTGGGGGTATAGACTTTAAAATCTCCTGGGAGATGTTAAGTGTGGATCTTTCAGCCATCCCTAGTGTGGATTTTGCTGATGTTAGATTGAGAAGGGCTATTTGTTGTAAATTCATAGGGGCAAGATTCTCAAGAAGAAAGATCTTGGACTGGATCTTCTAGTTTTGGGGCAAGGAGGGGAAGCCTAAGGTAAGATTTCTTGTGAATGGTTTCTTTCAAGTTCTTTTTCCTTCAGTGGAATCTTTGAATAAGGTTTATAAGGAAGGGCCCTAGTTTTTGAGCTCCTCTAGTTTGTATTTTCACCCTTGGTCCCATTTCAATCCGATGTCGGAAAAAATCTCAAGCTCCGCTTTGGTTGAGCTTTCATAATTTGCCCCCTGAGTTCCGAAACAGTCTAGCTTTGAAGGTGATTGTGAATTCTCTTAGGTCATTTGTTCCATCGAAATCCTTCCTCTCTCTTCTTGGATAAATGCTTCATCCCGTGTTTTTTTGAGATGGATTTGTCTTCCCGCTCCCGAGCTCCTTCAGTTTGAAATCCGATCAAGGTTCCTAGTCTCAAGCTATTGATTATGAGGGTCTTAATGTGAAGTGTTTTTATCGTGGGAAATTGGGTCATATGAGGAAGGACTACTCGGTCAAGGATAGGAAGGAAGCTGGAATCCCTCCCACAACTTGCGAATTCACCACCCATCCTAGATTCTTCATGCGGCATTTCCTCTTCACATGACTTTCCAAAGCAAGGTGATCATCCAGGTATGTCCAAATGACCCTCTTTATAATCCAATTCCATCGATGTAATTGTCTCCTCACTCCCATTTGAAGGAAACAAAAGAATTCCATAGAGACTCTAGGAAAATATCCTCCCTGATTAAGGAAGGTATAGCACAAGGGCAGGCCTCTTCTATAGGTGATCTTAACGGTGGATTTCCAATAAAAAGGGTATGGTTGTTCCGTAGTCTTTTGAGGTAGGCAAAGGATTTGAAGATGGGGAAATATATCTGGAAGCCTTAGTTTCAGATTTGGTCTCTTCTAAGTTAGTTATTGGTTAGGATGGTTTAAAGTCACTAATTGTGGCTCTACTAGCAAAACAGGTAAGAAATCTAAGTAGGAAATCTCTCGGGGAAGTAGATTCAGGTAAACAAAGCACCTTGAATTTTGATAAGTCTGATTTTGGGAAGGTGAAAATCCTTCCCGTTGTTAATGAAGATCTTTTTTTGGAATGTCAGGGGCTTGAATACCTCCTCGAAAACAACGATTTCCTAAGCGTTATCGTTTTCCTTAGAATCTTGTGTGGTTATATTAACAAACTAAAATGTATGTTGCTTGAAGATAATAGTGTGTGGGGTAGGGCCTGTAAAGGTTGGAAAGGAGTTTTTATTACTCTAATGGTGCCTCTGGCGGTCAGGGAATATTGTGGAAGGAGAATCAAGTTAGTGTGGATTTGTCTTCTCAGAATTCAAATTGGAAACTAGTTTGTGTTAGTCCTAGGCATTGCCAATTAGTCTTTCATCTCTTTAACGTTTATGTTCCCAATAGTATCATTGGAAAAAGGGCATTGTGGTCAGATCTTTCCATATCCTTGAATGCTTTGGAAGAGAATCTTCTCATTCTGGGAAGTGATTTCAATGCAATATCCTCGATAGGGATAAGAGAGGGGGCATAAGTAGAAACTTGCAATCTCAATTGGATTTGTGTTCCTTTATTAGTGACAGTTCCCTTCTTGACATCAAACCTAAGCAGGGGTAGTTCACGTGGAGCAATAGAAGGAGGTGTTTCAGCAATATAGCATAAAGGTTGGATAAATTTCTAACAGGGCCCAATTGGTCTCTCAATAATATTCTTCTTGAAAGTTTTGTGTTGCCCTGGTCTAGGTCTGATCATTTTCCTGTGTCCCTTGTGGTAAGTATTGATGTTGTCCCCCACAAATATCCTTTTAAGTTTGAATTAATGTGGCTCAAGGATTCTTCTATAGAAGAAAATATAAAGTAGTGGTGTAATTCATATCAAATAGAGGAATCAAAAATGTTTGTGCTAGCTCAGAAACTTAAGAGGCTTAAGAGGAATTTGCTCGTTTGGAATGTAAACTATTTCAAAAACATATTTCAAGAAAAAGATCGTGTGGAATCGGAGTTGAAAGCTCTTAATTTGAGAGTTTTTAACTCTGGCATGGGGCAGGCTGAGTTTGCTTTGGAGAAGTATCTTCTAGATGAATTGGGAGAGTTGTTGCTCAGGGAAGAAGTTTATTGGAAGAAAAAATCGAGGGAGCTTTGGCTTAAAGATGGAGAAAGAAACACAAAAAAATTCATGCCTTGGTCAAATCCAAGAGAAGTTTGAATTTTATTTCAGAAATTTAGAATAGTTATGGTGTGGTTCTTTCAAATCAGAGGGCTATAGCGGAGGAAGGTCTCCGGTTTTTCTCTTCTCTATTGGGGGTGATCTAGCTTCCTTTGAAGATGTTCAGTCTTCCCTTCGGATTTTTTTCCTCGCTCATCAATGGGGAGAAAATGCGTCCCTTCTCAAACCATTTTCCTTTGTTGAGGTTGAGAAAGTGGTATTCTCTTTGGAGAAAACAAAGATCTAGGCCCTAATAGATTCCAAGTTGATTTCTTTCAGTGATTCTAGAGTATTGTTGGATATGATGTTTGGGCGGTGGTGGAAGATTCTTGAAGATCCTGTTTGTGCTCAAAATGTTGAATTGTACTTTCATTAGCCTCTTTCCAAAGATGAATCAGCCTTCCTCCTTTGTTGATTTCAGGTCGGTGTCTCTCTGCAATACAACATATAAAATTATCTCTAAAGTCATTACTTTAAGGTTAAATTTTGTGTTGAATCCACTTATCTCTCAGGAGCAAACGGGTTTTATGCCCTAAGTTCTATTGTTGATGGCATCTTCTTGTCTTATGTGCTTTGACTCGTTCCCTCTCATCGAGCAATGTTATAGGTATGATGTTGAAGTTGGACATTAGTAAGGCATATGATAAGATTAATTGGAGGTTCCTAATCAGAGTTCTCAGGAAATTTGGTTTCTCTTTGCAGTTTTGTAATTGGATCTTTAGTTGTATTTCGGGCCTTCTTTCTCGGTTCTGGTTAACGAGAATGTTGAGGGTTTCTTTGAAAGTAATTGGGGTATCAGGTAGGGGGATCCCCTTTCTTCCTTTCTTTATATTTTGGTTGCGAGAATCTCTTGGTAGGTCCATCAAGAAAAAGGTGATAGAAGGCAAGTTGATGGGTTTGAAAATCACAGAAGGTGTTAATCCTTTCTCCCACCAACAATTCACAGATGATACTTTTCTATTTGGCAAGGTGAGTGTTTGTGAAGCCAAGGAATTAAAAGGTATTATGGATGCTTACTCGTTGGCTGCTAGTCAAGAGGTTAGCTTTCTTAAATCTTTTATCTTCTTCTTCAATGTTTCCCCTCAGCTTGAAGCTCGTATTCTAAATATTTTCAAGTTTAAGAAAGGTAGTTTTCCTGTTAAGTATCTTGGTGTCCCATTGTTTAGTGGGTCTGGAAGAGCTTCTTTGTGGAAGGACCTTCTTTCCTCAATAGAATCTAAATTAAATTCTTGGAAAGGTAAATGGATTTCTCTTGTAGGGAGATTGATTCTCATCAAGTCGGTTCTTTGTGCCTCTCCTTTGTATATGTTATTGATATTGAATATCCCCAAAGGAGTCTTGGATAAGTTGAAAGGAATCATGAGAAATTTTCTTTGGTAAGGCCATTCTGTGGATAAAAAAATCCTTTGATTAGTTGGGAGTCTCTTTCGAAACCCAAAGATCTTGGCGGTGCTGGTATTCTCAATCTTGGTCTTCAAAATTTTGCTCTTAAGGAAAAGCTAGTTTGGAACCTTATTTCTAATCCCAACAACTATATTAGTCACCACTGTTGAAAATAAATATTTGGGAGCCCCTCTCCCTGAATCCATCCTCTCGTATAGATAATCCTCCTAGGGGATCTCACATTTAGAATTTCATGGTTGAATATAGATCATTGTTTTTAAGTAATGCTACATGGAAGATTGGTAATGGAGAAAGAGCGTTGTTTTGGGATGATCCTTGGAATGGATTCCTTGTTCTTAGTGATAATCTTGAGTTTGAGGAGGTTAAAAGGAAATTGACATCAAAATGGGGTCTTTTTTTCTCAAATTATGGGATGGGTAGCAATCATATCCCTTCTCTCGCAACAATAGAAAAGTATTGGCCACTTGGACTTTTCTGATGATGTTAAAAATAGTTTCCAGTCAACTCTTCAAGAGAGGCAAGTGTTGTTGTCTAATCAACAGGATAAAATTGTTTGGATTGTTGCCTCATCGGGTACTTATTCCCTAAGATGTGGGTAAAAATTGTTGCATTTAGAGGTGACAACTAAGGATATGATTTGGAAGGATTTTTGGGCTTCCTCTTGTCCTCTGAAAGCATGTCTCTTTTCTTGGATGGCCTTTAAGGGTAAAATTCTTACTCAGGAAAGAAGGAAAAAAAGTGGTTATTAGGGTCCTTCTAGATGTTACCTATGTGAGAAGAATGAGGAAGATAGAGATCATTTATTATTGCACTGCCCTTTTGCTATTGAATGTTGGAATTGGTTGTGTGCTAAACTCAATCTTCCTTGGGTGCAGCTGAATTCCCTCCTTGAGGCTATTCTAGCTTGGCCTAAAAAGATGCATCCTGGTGCTCTTTCCTCAATTTGGTTATGCAGTTTAGTGCTCCTTTTGTGGCATCTTTGGTGGGAAAGGAATAAAAGGATATTCAGGGATGAAAGAAATTTTATGGATCATGTCTTGTTCAGGTTGGAATGGGAAATCTTAGAGGCGGTTTCTTCAAATTGGTCCCGCAATAGTCCTTTCTCTAATTTTGACAGAGAGATTGAAAAAAATTGGCCCAAGATTGTTAAACCTAGAGATGGTGCTATGAAATCTTCTTTACCCTCTTCTTCGATCCGGAAGAATGTTAAATGGTCCCCCCTTCCTTTGGTTTTTTCAAGCTCAATTTTGATGGGGCATCCAGGGGTAATCTAGGTGCTTCTAGTGTTGAGTGTGTGATTCCTAATGATTTGGGGCGGTGGTCGGGCTGCTTCGTATAAGCTCAAGGATGGAACTTGCAATTCAGCTGAGTTACAAGCTCTTAACAAAGGTTTGGACCTTGCTTCTTCTCTTAATATTGAATATCTGGAGATTGAAGGTGATTCTATGGTTATTATAAATGCCATCATTAATAGGAAGGCTTTGTCTTGGAAGCTTGATTTGGGTATTCAAAAAAATTATGGAAAATCTCTAAATTAAAATCCTGGAGTATTAAGCATATGTATAGAGAGGGTAATCATTGTGCGACTAGTTGGCTAATGTGGGGGTCGATCAAACTCAATTGGAAAAAGTGGCCTTTAATTCCAATGACTGGTAAGGCCTTGAAATGATTGTTTCGAGGGATGTGTCATGATGGGGATTCGCGGCGCTTCTCTTGCTTGTGTGGCAAGTTTTGTTTCTTCTTAAGGAGGGAGTTGGTTGATTACTTTTATGTTTTTCTCTTTGTTTTTAATGGATTCTCCTAGAGTCCCCACCTAGCATTGCTCTACAACATGAAGGAGATGGTGTTTAGGACTAGAATTTCAGATAATCATTTGAAGTGAATATTTAATATCTCCTGTGCGGAGGATTTGGTGGTTATAAAGTTAGTTTTGGGGAAGATTTTCTCGAAGATGGAAGGATGGTCGAGGGTTAACATTGGTGTTACCTCTGTCTTCTTGGAGAACATACTCATTATTCATCCTTCGAAGGTGGATGCGGTGAATTTGGCTCTACATTGGGTTTGGCCCTCCTTTTTGGGAATCGGCTTCAAGTGGTGAATTACAATTTGGCGTTACGGGGCAGGGGTGGTGGCGAGAAGGTTTTCACATTGTGGATGCTAGTTTATTCAAGGAGATAGATGAGCGGTTCGAGGTTCTAATGGACTTTTTTGAGAAACTGGAACTATCTTTTCTCGGGACAAAAATTCGGGTTGTGCTCGGATTAAGCTTCCCAATTTGAATGCCCTTAACCTTCCTTCAGAGCATGTGTTGAACCGGTGGTTGAAGCTAAGGGACTCTGTTGATGGCACCTATGATTACCTCTAGTGGGGTTGGGTGATTTCTAATGATGTCAATGTGGATTCCGACGTGGAGGTTAATGCGGGTCAAGTATCATCGGTGGCTAGTATGTTTGTTTCAATTGAATCCGTTGAGTAAATTCTATAGGTATAGTTAGTAGTTATATAGAATTAATCTCTGGTTTTTATAGTAAGCCGATTTGACTCGGGTAATGTTTTGCATGCTTTTCCCAAGAATATATGAGGTTTGGCCTCCATGTTATGTAAATAGGGAACGGGTCCCTTCAACTGCCTTATCAATAAATAAAAAGTATCAATGCACTACTTTGAATGTTCATGGTTAATGTTAATTAAAAAAATTCGAGTAATCCCCTATAACAAACACTTATTCTTATATTTGTGTATATCAAATCTTATAATTATTAGAATGTAAACATTTCGTGAACTCGACTCAAGATCGAATCTAGCACATTGATAAAATCCCTAGTTTCCCTAGGGTTTATTCTTATTTCCTTGGCACACGATCATCATGAATTATCCTCCAATAGTTTATGATCTCTCCTTCAAGTCTAAAGGTTAACTCCCTCATTTTGATATGGGATACCATCCATTTAACCAAATCCATTATCATACTCTGCATGAGAGAGGGGACCCTATTTACCTCATGGCTCATATGACTCCTTCCTACATTGATGTGCAATCGATATCATTTTTATTTTTATATAGCATCCACCCAAATTTGTAGCTTCATCCAGAGCGCTTTGAAGTTAATGTAATTACCACTCCTTTTCCTTCAAGTTCTTTTCAAAATTTCCTTGAGATTCTTATATATTTCTATTGGCCAACCTAAGCAACAGTGCCTCATACCTCTCCTCTTACAAAGACCTCATTTTCTTGCACATAATTAGTTGATACTAACCGCACTTTCAATACATGAACCATGTTCTAATGATGGTATTTCTAAGTGTGAGATTGTTGACCTTGATGATTGAGCTAGTAATTTTAATGATGTCCCTTCCCTTATCACCATCCCGATAAATATGTATGTTTCTAATAATTTGGCAATTACTAGTGGGATAACTCCTACTAAGTGTACATGTGATTCTCTCTCTTCTCCCCCTCTAGATACAACTTATGTTGAAATGGATTCCTCTTTTGATGATGATGATGATGATGATGATGATGATGATGATGATGATGATGATGATGATGATGATGATGATGATGATGCTTCACATGATTGGCATGTTCCTTCAATTAATACATTAATTGATGGTGTTTCTTACTCTTCTGATAATGACATGGATATTATATATGATGAATGTACACATGAATATTCTCTTCCCTCTTCTCCTATAGAAGATAATGCAAATTCAAGTGTTATTCTTCCAAATAATAATGATGTTTCTACTTGTGTTTCTTCTCTTTCTCATGAGTGCACCAATGATACTTCTAGTTGTGATCCTTCTCTTTCATAGGAATGTAAAAAATTTAGCTCTACTTGTGTCTCTTCCCTTCTCAATAAGATGGAAAATGATATTATATCTTTTATGCCTCTTAAAGAAATGGAACCTAACATAGATCATACGTCCACAAATGCTCATGATAGTGACATATTTTATAAGGCTATCCTACAATCTGTTCAATATTTACAAAATGATTACCAAACGAAAATTCAAGCTATGAGTATTGACGTCAAAACACTTAAGAATGAGATAGTGCAACTACGAAATCCTCCACATATTCCCACACCTTCACATGTTTCTATTCCAACTCCTTTTATGGAGCCCAATGTTTATGTTAATGCTTCATCTTCTACTTAAGGACAAATTAAGGCTTTACATTGTGGCAATACTTCCTATCATATTACGAGATATACCTAAAGCCCCTACACACTCTTTTTATCCTCCTAAGAAAAAACCATTACGCTTTGACAATATCTCAAATTCTTGTATACATACTACTTATAATATTTTTATCCCTTCTTGGCCTCCAACTAGCTCCTATATTGCACATTTTATTCCTAGTGGATTGTTCCATCCTATGTCTCCTATGGCACATACTATGACTACTACATAGGTTATACATGATTATCCTTATTTTACTATGACATTTTCAGTTCGACCCTCTTTCATTTTATGAGTTCACCCCACCTCTTGATAAGGTTGTCATTGGGTAACTCTTTTACTACCCTCCTTCCCTATACATAGTTATTTTCAAAGGGGAAAAAGCATTCAAATAATCACATAATACCAAAAACATGTAAATATTGTAAAAATACAAAGCGTGACATGTAATTGACTATCTCATTACTTTATACATGTTGTTTTTCATATTGGTTTGATAGATAACATATTTTTCTATATACTCTATACACACGTGTTCACGAGGTATATTGAGCTTGATGTAAAACCGACATAGATTGATACACAATGATAGGTGTCGGCTTGGTCAATTCCCAATGACATCAATCGTTTGGGGGCATCTCTTACATTATACATGTGTTTTTGTTTCATTACAATTATTTTCTACTTTCCTCATTACACTTTATTACATTTCATGTGTATGTGTTATCTTTTAGACTAATGGGTGTAACATGTGTCTTATGCAATGCTAATTTATTTCGATCTATGTATTATTTCACCATTGTTTGTTATACTTGCTTGTTACACTGCTTTCTTACATGATTGTTTGACTACTTGCTTACTCATTATATGCATCATGAGTGCCTTAATTTCCTTGTGACAATGTGGGTGTCCCATGTAGGTGGCTCCATGCATTGATGTGACTCTTTTACATACTCTTTCTTATGCTAGCTTGATTAACTATTGTTTTGCTTTTGTTTTTGTTTTATACTCTAACACATTATTAAACTTTCTTATTATGTGTTGCTTTATGCAACACAGTCTCCACCATGTGCAATCCCTTTTGCAGGAACTTGATCCAAAGGGTGGCCATCATTATAGCCTTCCATGTGATCCAACATAGATTATCAGACTTATCCAACATGGGTACATATTATTTTATTTTGAGTCATGTGCTAAAATTCTTAATCATGTGCACCTCAAAAGAAGGGGATTTCATTGGGATATATTTTACATCTACAACCGGTACCACATTGACACGCAGATTACAGGACAAAGGAACAAGTTTTTACAAGGTACAAATCCTTAGAAATAGTTAGAGGTACAAAGTGGCGGAATTTACATTGATGCAAATTCATACACTTTCAATTCAAGACTATACTTTAGTGTAGACCCTATTGGACGTTCCCCCGACCTAGGGAAATTTTAGAAAAATCCAACGGTTTTAGAATTTCTGGACCTATGGTACAAATTCAAACACAAATGAAACAATTCGAGAAAATACAAGGAGCGTGAATACTTCATTCCTTCTCCATTGCACATTTCAAACATAGTGATAGATAGAAGGTTTGGTAACATGGACCTTATTCACCTTTCCATTAGTCTGCGATTCAAAAACCATACTCATCGATTCTAAAGCACACGCTTACAAAATTGGGCCTAGATTTGTTTGCAAAGAAATGTGATCTATGGGGTTTTGAAAGGTATTAAAGCATCTTTCTTCATAGGTAATCCTTCTTTTCCTCTTTCATAGTTGTGTGGGAAGATATCATGGTTACTAAATATTCGATACATTTTTCTTCCCTTTTAGTGGGGCACTTCAACACCCCTCTCTCCTACTTTGGTTTCTCCTTGGCACAATTTGGGGTTAATCACCCCTAATATTTTTCTAGTCCAACAAAAAATCTAAATATCCAAGGAACAACAAAAAAAGAGTATATCCCTTCATGCAAAATAAATAGGCATATTCCTTCTCGTATTTTGCATTTCTTTTACTTTCATATGCACAAGTTAAATTTTACAAAGTTACTGAAGCATTATATACAAGATTACGGTTCAATTGTTATTATGGACATTGACTACACATTGTGTTGTAGGGTTCATCATGGTGCCAACACCAACACATCAGACATCAACTATCAAGCAAAGACATTGTGTGTGTGTGCACCTAGGTATGTTTTTTCTTTTAAGTGTGCAATTATCAATTAGACATTTAAAGGGGGTGAAATGTAGACACTCAAATTTGGTAACTTATCCTTTGGAAATGACAAGTTTGACTGTATTCCTACGATAAGACAAATGCTCTCTCTCTCTCTCATCCGTAAATTTTTTTATGTCATTCATTCAAGAAAATTAATCAACTAAAGTAGTAATTCAACCCTAGGCATCATTCCCAAACTTTAGCTTTTGCACCATTGTCTTCCTAGGTAGAACTATACATTTTAGGTCCATAGTGGACTACGATCCTAACCAACCTATATAGTCTTGCACCACTCTAACTAACGACTCTATTTTTAATTTGAAAATCAAAGTTTTACAAACTCCGAAACATACAACAGCCATTTCCAAGCAAGGGAAGGGTAGAAAAAGTTATTGAACCCTATCACAACAAGTCCAAAACCGTATAAGGGGCTAGAACCATACCATGGTCTAGTAGAGTTGTACGGTCTTGACAAAGGTAGATTCCCATTCTAGTTTTAGAGACAAATAACACATCATTCATCTAGTTTGTGCACCCAAATTCTCGATGTAGTACTTTGCATGGCTAAATTCTCATCCCTTTGTGTGTTTCAAGTAAATCATCTTATCATTTTAACATAGTTGCAAGTATTAATGCATTATTTTGAATGTACAAGGTTAATGTTAATTAATTAATTAATTAATTTAGAAGAATCCTCTGTAACAAACCCTTACATCTTATATTTGTGTATATCACATCTTATAATTATTAGGGTGCAAACATTAGGTTTAACACAAAAATATTGCATATTTTCAATGTTTCAATATATTATAATAACGTAGAACAAGCGTAGCTCAATATTAAATGTGCATACTCTTAAGTTATCAACTTCTATAATGTTCCAGTGTGATTGTCCTTATTAAAACATTTCTTCAATTTACAAACTTTAAGGCATTATGGAGCAAGAAAGCATCTTTTATCTTCCTCTGAAATATTCATTGCAATGTATTCAAAATAGAAAGCAAATCATTTCATAACAATGTAGAAATCGAAGACTTCCTTCTTTTTCCACTTGTAACTAAAGAGTGTCAAAATGATGTTAGCACAAATGGTTATCAAACTCTATTTCCCATATATACATCCCGACGTAGTCATCAACAATAGAGTTAGATAATACAAGGACAATCGTTATTGTATTTTACAACCAAAGGTGCCTCAAGAGAAATCTTTATAACAAAATCCAAATCTAGCCCCCTTAAGAGGCCTACTTCCATATTTAGAAACCAAAATGAGCACCTAATTGTTGTTCAAAAGGCCTAAATCCAAACCAGACAAAGCACGCTTATACATTGCATTTCATTCGGATGTCTATATCAATTTTCCATAATTGTTTTCAAATAGTTACACATGCATACCCCATTATGTGTATGTCCAAAGATAGGCATAAGGAAGTATGTCAGGTAGCTATGTAGGTAAACACCAAAATCAAGCACCCATTGATCAAAAGTAGCACTTTCTATGAATATTACCCATTTCGGGGTTTTAAGATGTAGTGAAATTTACTCAAAGTAGACAAATACCGGGGAACAATTAGCATGCATGCTTAAGAATGGCAAGCAATATGAACAAATGGATCTTAGATGGTGCCTAACACCACCAGAACTCCGAGCTTTTATTCCCCTACTTCTTGTGTCGTGATACCCAACATAGTTTCATTCATGTGTCTTTGCTCAAAAATGAGAATTTCAATATGTATCTTTCGGTCTAGCACTTGGTTGTGCATGCATCCTTTCTTTTGAAAATAGTCCTATGGTCTTGAATGCCTAAAATAGCACCCTTCAAACATGAAATTCTATTTTTGGTCCTTTACAAGCTTCCCAAACTGCATTGTGTTCATTTCATGCATTGCATATCAAAACTAGAGTCCCACAAAGTATTGGTAGCCAATGCCACAATTCTTCTATAAGTTTGGGGCTTTGAATGAAATGGGGAGTTAAGGTATTCTATTTGATTGGTGCTCGGTTCAAACACAACACCTCCCCTTGTCCCCATTTTTCTCGGACTTTAAAACTCATTTGAAAAAATTACATTACCCATCAAGTCTAAGACCTTCAATTTAAATAAATTCATAATTTGTTGAATCAACACTTTGTATTTTTTTAATATTCCATGCAATAAAATTGTCCCCTTAAGCATGCAAAATTCATAAGGTCAAAAACATACATAATCGACCACAACCTCTTTAATAAGATCATCACTCGTGTAGATTTATGAAGCCCTTGATGGTGACCCTAATCAAATATTACTCTAGTGCAAAGGTCATAAGTCTACAATATCACAATATCAATCATATTTTACCAAAGTTACATGCAAGTCAACCATCCAAGACACAAACTTAACTCTAGCATGTTATTAGCTCCAAGGAAAAAAATCATGTAATACTTTGCTATCGCTTAAGAATAAATAATAGAGATGTCTTTAGATTAGGTTGTAGGTGGGAAACCTCAACTTAAGGTGGGTTTAGATTACAACATTACTAGTTTGTCGGTGGCGTCTACTTTGAAGATGCCCTTGCTGGAAAGTGTCAAATTCCGGCAGCTCCAATATTTACTTGTCTTGCCGGATTTTAGATATTTTAAAGGTTGCGGATTTTAGATATTTTTCTACAGTCCTAGATATTTACTATCCTAGATATTTGATTTTGATTTTATTCTTCATAAAGTAAATTCTATAGTTTACTATTTGGAAAATAATATTGGTCATATATCTTGTTCAAAGTTTTTGAGATTCAAAAGTTTTTTGATTTTGATTTTATTCTTCATAAAGTAAATTCTATAGTTTACTTTTTGGAAAATAATATTGGTCATATATCTTGTTCAAAGTTTTTGAGATTCGAAAGATTTAATAGATAAATGTTCGGTGTTTGACCAAATGATGAAACGTGATTTAGTTTGGCGACTATCATAATTGTGTCTTACAAAAATATGGACAATAGCAAAATAAGAGCTTTGCAACAGCATATAGACATCCATGCAATATCAACCTGAAATACAACTCAAATAAACTAAATATTGCTACTATCTCCGGCGTAATTTGCAACTCATTTGCAATTGCTAGTTTAGATAGCGTTAGGTCATGGCCCTATCCAAGAGTCAAGATAGGGTTGATCCACAAGTATTCACTAAAACATAATAAAATAATCAACTCAAGTCCTCAAGACAAGTATCATTTTACACAACAATTCGTCGTTGTGACAATGTTAGTGTGATAGTCTTCGGCTATCTCTGTTGATGCTCGTATCATCATAACAATGAGTCTAATTATGTAAGTAAAGCATGATGTCGGTCTAACTGATAAGAAGAGTACAAATAACACCCAAAGTCCCTAGTGTCATGCAAGATGGGAATATCAAACAATCATGTAAAGTTTTGTCTATTAAATCATGTCAACAAAATCTCATAGAATATGAACAACGAAAACCTTTTTGTTATGCAACGTCAAACGGTCGTCAAGCCTTACAATGCAAGTATTACGTACCAAGTCTTCATGTAAAATATCATGTCCCACAAGTAATGATAGTCTTAGCATGATGTCTTGCTAGATTGTTCCAAGCCAAGCAAACAACGAGGTCCTATCAAGTGAAAGGTGCTAATCTTATTGAATGTTAAACACACATAAGTATGTCAAGCATCAAAATATCAAGGTAGCCAAGACCTTCAAATGATGTATCAATATGCAAGTTAGACCTGCTAAATTGTGGTGGCTATTAATCATAAATAGTATTATTGCACATCCAATTGAGGTCGTAGTAGTTACTTTCAAGATGCTCTAGGGGTCAATAATCACAATCGGGGAACAAGTAGTATGTCACCATTGCTAAAGTGAAGTTAGAAATCGCTTTTAGGTCTCAAGTTGTCGTCAAGTGTATGCTTGCCACATGGCTTAGCCATACTAAAAGTCTTGTACTTTCTAGAACATTAGTGCAACATTTGTCATCTTTTAGGTGGCGTTCAAAACATTCAAATCAGCAACCATTCATATGTCAAATTCAAAGCCACCCCCAAATGTGTTATGACAATATTAACCCCACGCCTTTTCAATATTTGCTAGCACAAAGTAAATTGTCGCAGGAAGACACTACAAATGGATGGGACACTTTCAATAATTGTATTGGGTGATCAAGTACAAGAAAGGAAGCATGAATGTAGTGGCAAATATGTTATCCAGATCGCCAATAATAAAACCAGTTTCAACTTTGGCTACAATCTCTCAACTTGAGCCCTTCACAAGGGAAGCTTATGGACAATCTCATCATATGATATAGACTCCAAGCGGACATTATAGCATTGCAACTTAAGAAGGCTGAAAATGAAGGCAAAGATGAGTGTTACCTTAATGATGAGCTACTCTACAAGTGGGCCAAATTTTGTGTCAAATGGATAGAGGCTTCTATTGATGAGAAAAGTGCATACTTCAAAAATAAAAGTCGGTGCACTTGCAAAGCAATGTCTATTGACCTAATATATAAGGTGAAGTATCTAGATTCATAAGAGGATGTAAACTTTGTTGCACAAGCAACCACGAGATTAGGAAGGATAGATTATACATGCCTCTACAGTGCCTACTACACCATGGGGAGAGTTCTTTGTTGCATAAACAAGCCTAAGATTAAAAAGGATAGATTATACATGCCTCTGCAAATTGCCTACTACACCATGGAAAGAGTATCTCTAGGAATTTCATAGGACTGCATATTTGTGAATATGGCCATGAGTATCTATATGTTGTAAATAGATTCAATAAAATGTGTGTTCTCATTACATGTAAGAAGACAATAAAATGGCTTGAAGCAATTGAACTATTCATTTCTAATGCTTGGATGCATTTTGAGTTACCTCCAAATCTATTGTTTCATATAGACATTCAAGATTTTTGGAGACATTTTGGACCACCTCATGGTAAAAATTGACACAAAACTCCATTGAAGCAAAACATTTGATCCCGAACCGATGTTCAAACGAATGTTGTCAATAGGATTTTGGCATAGCTGATCAAAGGTTATAACACCATGTATCTAAGGACTTGGGATGAGTCTTTGGAATACATTCAATGCTCATACAACATAGCAATATACACATTCACCCATCATCGCCTTTTGAAGTATGTTGGGGATATTTACCCACTAATCTTCTTGATGTTGCAATAGGACAACAAGAAGGAAAAGAAGCACAAAGTTCAAATGATTAGAGCAACAAAGTTAATTGAGGATTATAGAAATAGATCTCAAGGTGAAAGCAAAGCTAAAGAAGACCCAAGACAAGTACAAGGCTAGGCATGGCCAACACGGCAAGAAGCATATGCTTAAAGTGAGAAACAGGGCATGGTTGTACTAAAGGAAAGGCTTCGAGTACAAACAAGAAAGCTCAAGCATCTAAGATATGGACCCTTCAACATCTTGGAGCAAATCGAAGAAAATGCTTTCAAGCTTGATCTACCACCCTTCACAAGGATGTACTCAATAATAAACTGTGAGAATTTGTACCCATATGAGTGATCCATGCTAGAAAAGAAGAAGAATATGAGCTACTAGCTCCATTAAAGGCTTCTTGTCTTGTATTCTCGTGGGTAGTTGGAGGAGTATGTAGTGTTGCAAGGGAAAGTCATACAGAGAGGATTACAAGAGCATTGGCAAGGTGCAAAGTAGGTCAAAACACCAAGGCTAGTGAAGTGTTACTCCAAGGGGAAGGTGGGAGAGTAGTTTCCTATCTCTTACACTTTAACTTTTCGAGACCAAAAGCCTCTCGAAGTGGAGGTATCATCCACAAGGATGGTGTAAATTGTTATCCTCATCAACCAAACACAAGAAAAAAAGGTTTCAAGCGCAGAAAGCTCCAGAGAGGAAAATCTAGGCCAGTTGTGAAATCATCAATTTATGTAGAACATCGGTTTCAGTAACCTACCAGTCTACTAGTAATGGTGGTTTCACTTGGGATGGAAGAACAGACTAGTAACAGCCACAAACAATGTCTATTCCAATTCAGCCGAATTCTGGGATTCCATATTGCACAAGAGACCATCCCAAACATACTAAATAAGAGGTTGAGCTAAAGAGGGAGCATCGGTGATCATCGAGAATGATTGCAAGCGTAATTGGTCGTAGAATGAATACTCTAATTGAAGAACCACGAGGATAAGCTATAGAAAGATAATTGTGTCAGTACATGTTCTAGATTTCTTTGTATACTTCCATTTTTTGCCCAAGGAAAACAGAATTGGGCAATTACCCTTCCAAACTGGTTTTTTCCGACTCTTGGATTTTCAAGATAAATCCATGTCTATGCTTTTATTTTTTATGCTTATGATTTATGCTCTTTCCATTCATAATTTAGACTTGTACTCTTTCAACAACTAGACTACAATAGTTCTAAGTTCAACAGTAGGCAATCAAAGGAGTTTACAAATCATACCACCTCCACCAATTTTAAACTTTGACAGAACCTTATAAGACAAATTCAGGGACATCAGCTGCAATTGGCATTTTAAGGTCCAAAGAAGTCAGTGTTTTATGTCGCTGATCATTTGGGATCTAGCTCCAATAATATTTGGCATTTCTTTCTTATACCGGGCATTTCGCTGGCTATATATTTGAATGAGTAGGATGATGGTGGTATGGAATTCCACTTTAATTATCAGGGCTGGTGGAAGGTGATTTTGCCTTGATCATCAAGACTAATCAAGGCCTCATTGGTCATTGTCAATATTGACATCAGAAGGATCTTAAAAGGAAATCTTGGTTTTCCAACAACTCTTTGATATTTGATGAGATTTCCTTCCCTAATTGTCTCAAGGATTGCAACAAGCCCACCTTTTGTCTCAAGATATGGTATGCCATGGATATATCCGTGTACGTGCATGTATGTATGTAAAGTAACAAAAACATTAAAAAACACATTAAGAATAAAAATATTAATGTGCCTCTATATTGAAAACCACTTCATTTTTGTACTCACATAATTCCAACATTTTATCTATTTATCCTTGGACGTGTAAGAAACCTATTATCTCAAAGTGGTCGCCATCTTGAACTGCAGTGTTCTTCATTTTCTAGATCTTCATTCAATGTACCTTAT
This sequence comes from Taxus wallichiana var. yunnanensis, assembly GCA_018340775.1. NCBI lineage: Eukaryota > Viridiplantae > Streptophyta > Pinopsida > Cupressales > Taxaceae > Taxus > Taxus wallichiana. The sequence goes on from CM031238.1 coordinate 296,446,191, forward strand.
TGATCTGCTCGTTCCTTTTACTTCATTTTATTTTGCTAGTTTCGTTGATATACTGCTAAGTCTAACAAATTGCAATGGCTTCAAATGCACTTGGTGTATTAATGTTCTCAGTGTTTTGGATGGAATGATTAACGATGATTAGAAATGAAAAATTCTTATGAAGATATCAATGATTTTGCCAAAACTGAAAATTAGCCAGTTTTTCACCAATTGAAAGCAGACAATGATATGATAGAAACATTTTTTTTTCATTAAAATACTAGACTACTGATTGAATACACCCTGGATATGGCCTGAATATGGCTGTGTCTATACAGAAATGGCACTTCTGCACCTTAGCAGTATCTAGATATGGCAATAAAATTGGTGTATCAAATATAGACTCGTGAATTAACTGCATCCAGATATGCATTGCTTAATCAGCTACAGATATAACAGGGGTGCCCTGGGGAATTACGTTTATCTTTATACTCTGGATTAGATATTTGTGCTGCCCATGAGGATAACAAATTAGAGTATTTTGTGAGGGATGTTGCCAGTATAAGCATGATGAAAATCTAGAAAAGCTAGCAGTGAATCAAATGAAGAGGAAGCTAAAAATAACCGCAGTGATGCTGGAGCAGTAATAAATGTAGGAGGAGCAAAGGAGGATCATCAATGATAGAACATTTAAAATCCAAACACAAGCAGCAATGGCTATGGATTGTCAAAGGATTCCCCACGTATTGAAGACCATTACTCTGACACAATATCCACTCACCCCAGGCACAGCGATCACAAGGCTGCACTGGATATGGTGTGAGAATTTCTTCATGAAAATGGTATGGCAATTGCCTACAATAATGAGAAAATGCAAATAAGTTCTGGCCAGCAATGAGACTAACCAAGGGATTAAGTGCTTTAACAAACTATCTGCAAAACCGAAGGGAATGAAGGGCACTCTACACATCTTGGTGTCTACTCAGCACAATGAACTGGTATTGATAATACAACATGGATTCTGTACTAAATCACAGTAGGATAAAAACCAGGGAATTGGACTCTGATCTCGAACTGTAATGGTATTAGAGCTTTTGGTTTTCTACATACTGAGATTATGCCCCAGTGGATTCAAAAAGGAATGACAGGCACTCTGGAGTCCTGGACATGTCGGTGTCAAACTTGGCACAAAGAACAACTGTATTGATATGATAACATGGATTCTGTACTAAATCAAAAAGAGGGTAAAAACCAGGGAACTAGACTCTGGTCTCAAATTGTATTGGTATTAGAGCTTTTGGTTTTCTACATATCTGGAAGTATGCCCCCAGTTGATTCAAAAAGCCATATGATATAATCTTTACTGTTATGTTTGAGATAAGTTGTTATGACCTCATATTGGCTGTTCAATGTTTCTGTACCAGAGATTTTGCTTCAGTGCTAAGAAACTGTTTTGGTTTAACTATGACTGGATAGTCCATACCAGCATAGCTTTGGGGAACTTTTTTAACTCTGCTGCTACTGTTTTTTTATTGCAGACCCTCATATGATGATAGCTATCAATATTACCTAAATGATTGCCATAGAATTGAGAGTTTAACTTCTTCAGACATCAAATTCTGTTGGGGGTACAGTTTGTACACATCGTATTTGAAGGACAGTTAGGGGCCTCCTACATACTAGGAGTACGAGGTGGTCCTGTACACTATAAGCGAGATGGGACTATTCAGCAACAAATACAGAGAGAAAAACAGAAAACGGCAGAGCACGGAGCATCATGGTCCTTTCCTTTCCTTTTCAAAGGCAAGAAGAGACTAATTATAAATAAAGAAAAAGAAAAAAAATCAGAACAAAAGAAATCTGATGTCTTTTAAGCCTCAAAACAAATTTTGACGATATAAGACAGCATACAACATCAGGAATGTAATTGTCTTGCTAACTACTAACTAGCAAATGGACAGTTTAAGTAGGATGTTGAATAACTCAAATCGACCTCACAAGCCCCATCGTTGCACTGTTGGAAACATTGCAAAACATGAACAAAAATGTAGAGTATTGATGTGGAAGCAAAGTATAGAAGAAAGAAGAGAAGGAAATCAGTTACATAGGTAACAGAAAATTTGATATCTTTATGCAGTTGAGTCAACATCTACACATGGATGTTATTCAAGGAGAACTTTTTCTACCATTCCACGTGCAGATGCCTACAGAGTTCAACCATGTTATCAATAATTATTACTGGAAAAACAAAAGGAAGTTCTTCTTAAACGGAACTCTTATTAGTTTGAATTTGATTATACAAAAAGATTCCTGGCTATCAAACTGCTAGGAAAATTAATCTCTCAAATGCATTGTATCTTACACTATTTATAAATTTGTGTAGTGCTCTCAATTCTACAATAGGGAGAGCAACAAGATATAGGAGGAAGAGGCAGAAGTTAATCCAATGGGGGAGTTACACTTGTATCACTCTATCCAATTTGTACTTAGATTAATCTCAATAGCAAGCCCATGCCACATTCCAGGTCAGTTTTCCCTACATTGGGGTTTCAAGGGTAATCATAGCATTGTGAGTGCACTTTTGATATATTGTTATTCAATTATGTAATAAACTTGAGTCCTCCAAGTATAGGAATATTAAAATTCCATAGCAAAGATATTGAAAACAGAGCTGCCACAGCAAGATGCAAACAATAGGGACCCACAGCAAGTCGCAGAAAAGCTCATGACAAGTAACAATGTACTGTATTGTTACCAAGTTGATTACTGACTAGGCAAGGGTGTGGAGAGTCATGCTTGTTTGTTCCAAGAATGAACAAATACACTTCAAAACCATTGGGGCCAAGTTGTAGAAGAGAGAAGTCATCCTTTGTCTTTCCACCTTCCACGACATTGTGTCTTCATAGTCAGGTATTCAGAATGTGCAAAGCAGTCAAACTAAAATCAAAAAGTAATTGTAATGGAAACTGGACAAAAAAATAAAAAAGTAAAGTAACTTTTAAGAGAAAAGGCAATATGAAACCAAACAATAGAAACTTCACTAAAACGCAATTAACTTTTGAGAAAGAATAAAATACAATCGTAAGTGTGTGTTCTCATTCCAAAGAGAGTGTTCTTTGTAATTTTTCGAATGAGAAAGCTAAAGGACATAGGCAGTATCCACTTTATAATTGGATTTAACTCAATACTTAGGCCATAAGGCACCACATGCCACACTAATTTTCTCCACATTTGGATTTCCAAGGTAAACATTGTGTTGTGACTCCGGTGAGTCCTTTGGTAGGTGTGTAATTGCTGTCCATTTCCTTTCATGTTTGTTATGGTGAATTTACAAGGCTTGAGCAACACTTTAGGCAGGGCACTTAAAGTAAAGGTCGATAATTATTTTCTAATGGATGTGTAGAAGATGTTAGGCATTCACACATTCAGATTTATATAATAAGATAAACGCAACAGCTACTTAAAGTAAAGGTCGAAAATTATATTCTAATGGATGTGTGATAGATGTTAGGCATTCACACGTTCAGATTTAATATTTATATAATAAGAGGAATGAAACAGCTACTAATCATATTCACATCTAAAACAGGGCCTTATATGACTTAATCAACATGTCAACTTGTGTAAATTTGTAGCAGCAAGATCTTCTCAAGTTTACAGATTAGACAGTTTGAGCAGGTGACGGAATGGCAAGTTTGAAGTACCCGATTTCGAGATTTTCAGAAATCCTACTGCCAGGTGCCATTTGCAAGTAGTTTCAAATCTTTGGTTGTTATTCTTGAAATTGTTTAGAGGTCATTTTTTATGTGGCTACTAGAATCAAAAATTTCCATGCAGGTTTTTGTTCATCATATTTAATGAACCATGGGACCATTTTACTTACAAGATGCTCCTATTTTTTCTCATCGGCACACACTGAGTTAATCTTGAAAGCCCCTCCTCCATAGATCACTAGGTAAGAAGGGAAATATATTTTAAGCCAAAGGGAGTAGTACACAATCTCTTTGGAGGAATATAAAAGTGTTTTACGGATTTATTTATGGGATTTATTCCTTCCGAGTCTAGGGTCTGACAGAGGTTAAGAGCTGAAGGTTGTTACAGTTATCTGGTAGCATCAATCAAGTCTAAGACAGAACAAAGTCACTCCAGACTCCAGCTCTATGAAGCATAATTGTTACTGTAAAATTAATCTCCATCTTTGAAGTTGGTCACGAAATATTTGTCATGAGTGTCAAGAGTCTGCCATAACATGATAGTGAGGCATTACATTTTTATCATGGTGCTTGTCTATAAATTTTGGGAGTGGATGTGCAAATAATAAAGAAAAGGAATTGGGAATTCGGTCACAGATGTTCAGCTACAGGCATGAAAAAGACATGGAAGAGCTAACAGTGAATACAAAGGTAAAATCAATACAGAAATGATAGACCAGCAATAAAGGCAAGGTCTGCAGAGGATGACTGGTGATCCTCAAGCAATAGAATGGTCAAATTCTAAGAATAAAGATGGGGAGGAGATGCTACAAAGAAGAAACAATGGAGACGGATCACCAAAGGATTCTCCCATAAATCTCAAAGACCACTGATCAAATCCAGTGTTCAGTCACTCCAGGAGCACCGGCACAACATTTACTATGCTACGGTAGGCATACTGAAACAATTCTCTACGAATATGATGGCAATGCCTTCAAGAATAAGTTAAAACAGAACAAATGAATTCAGTACCAACAATGAGATACTAATCCAGAGGATAGTGTCCAGCAAAGCTCTATGCAAAACCAAGCTGATATGTTACAGATACATAAGTTGGTTCAACATCAGCCTAAGGGACTGAAGGGCACTCTAGACACCTTAGTGAGAAATTTTTATTTCTTAATAATTTGTGCTGCTTTCCAAAATGACCAGAAGCTAGTCTTCAATTTTGTTTGCATTCTATCTCATTTTGTAGTTAAGTACTTTCTATAATCTGAAAATGTATTCAAGCTGGTTCAAAAATGTCTGTCTTTCCTTATTTTACTTGAAACCTAGCACAATGCTTTTCCCTGTGAACTTTGAACAACTAAAAACTGGAAGCCCTTCCAAATGGAAATTTAAAGAGGATGTATCCACCAAAATGAATAATGATTACCAGGAGCTATTGGAAAGCATAAACAGATTACAGAAAATAGATCATGAGCCCACATTCTTCAAGTGAAATATCTCAAACATTTGGCCAAATTAGTTGAATATGGAACCATACAAATTGGAGCCTTCTGCATGTTCAAGGCCTCATCATAGCAACCAATCCCACATAGATTACCACCAAAACTTGAAAATCTCTTGGTCTTAAAATTAGTTTATACGAAGAGTTGTGGCAGTTAAATCAAACTTCAATGTTTGGCCCTTAGGAGTAGATTGGTACAATACAACTCATTAACTAATAAACATTCTAGAATAAAAAGTCTTGGCTCAAATTACCATATCAACACATACTTTAATTCTACAATGAAATCACTTAATTGGTAATAAATAAATTCGAAATGTATAATAAGTAAAAGAAACACACTCAAATTATTAATGAATACTCACATGTCTATCACATGAAAATTATTTTCATGCCTTCAATTTGGAATACACGAATAAAAACAAATTTCATACCTTCAGTCTAGAATTAACTCTTTCAAAACACAAATTGACCACATCATTTACAAAAGACTAAAAATTGAAGACAAAACCATTTTAGTGCTTAACCTTCCATCTCCTCATCTTCTTGCTGATCATCCTCAAGTGTAAGATCATTTAGGAACTCCTCCAATGGTACAGAAGGAGCATCTTCACCATCAGTCATAGAGGTTGTATCTGATGGATGATAAGCCTTATTTCTATACAAGGCAATCTTGGACCGCATCTCTTGGTCTTCCTCCAATTCTTCCAGAAATTTTTCATAGTCCTGATCTTCCTTTGCATCGTCTGTTCTACCTCTGGAAGATGGCTCCACCTCGATGGGCAGATTATTAAGCTTCCAAGGCCTAGGCTTGCCTCTCTTCTTTTGACGCCTCTCTTCATAACTTTTCTTCACCAAAATCACATCAGGAAGATTAAGTCCTTTATACTTGTCCATTTCCATATCATTAGTATTCGCGCCATAAAAATCAAAACCTAGAGCATTGTCTCCAGGATTTAGAAGATGACCCAAATGAGTTTTCACATTAAAAATTGTGTCATTCTTTCCGAAGTCTGAAACACGAGCTACCTGTGCATCTGCCAATGAATACTTCATACCACCCACAGTAGTCAAGCCAACATTAACCTCAATATCCAGAACAATATACTCCACCAACTGCCTACCTGAAAGAAGAGACCTAAAGGGTACCCTCCAATACTGATTTGCATCCATAAATGCATGCCTCAAGGTAAACGGGTCAAGCAGCATAATATTGGTACTGACTTTTGTGCACAAAACAAGAGGCCCCAAGTTTCCCAAACTTGAAGCAGCTTTGGGGGGAAGGCAAATCAAATCCTCCTTGCAAATAGGACAAATCTGAACAGAGAAAGTATACTTGTAATTATAGGTATTGCTCTTCCCATCATGTGACACCTGCTGCTTATCATTCCGACTCAAAATAGGTACCACACTACCCAAAAAGTTCACAAACTTAGAACCATGGCTCCTGTTGGCAAAGAAAAAATCAACACCCTCGTGAACTTGCTTAATATTAACTGCCTGAGCAGCTGCCCCATGCTTAAGTATCAACTGTTCCAGATAGAAAAATGTTCTCCTATGGCTAACATGCTGCCTAACCTGCACAACAGCAACAAACTGATCTGGATTTGTCTGAACCCTCCTACAGCTCTCACACATGTTCTCCTGTTGTACGTATTCAACAACATAGGCCTGTTCTAATATCGCCCCATTGAGGACCTCCTTCTGTATTTTCAACTTGACCTTGATTCTCTTTGAATGGGGCTCGGTCCATATGAATTCAGCTTGCACAAGCCTAATCTTATTGAGATTTTTCAGCCTCTTAATGCAGAAGGTCAGTAGCTCTTTGGATTCTAACTGGGCTTTGATCCATGTTTTGGGGGCTGCAAATAGGAGTTGCATTCGGGCAATGGAGGATTGTGACATGTTTTTGCAAGCCCTCGGTGATGTCAACTTGGGAACGGATGCAATTCACACACATGTTAGCTGCATTGGGTGGCATGGAAATGCCACACATACAACACAGAACTTGACCCATGGTCTGCTGGACTGTAAACATGTCGGCAACTGTACCATTGGCGGCCATTTGTACAGATTTGGAGAAAATTGAACCCTAAGAAAAAAAAATTTAAAAATCAAACGAGGGTTTTTCAAGCTTTTAGCAATCACCTAGATCAAAGATAACTGGCAAAAAAAAAAAAAAATAGACACTAAATTAGTATTTTTTTAATCTTTTATGCAATGTTCCAGATAAGGAACGCTGCAACAATATGGATTCTAAGTAGGGACTTTTAAACTTTTTGTGCAACGTTCCAAATAAGAGAAAAAAAAACAACAGGAAATTTTGACCCTAAGCGTTTGTACAATGTTCCAGATCAGAAAACACTGAGATATATAAATAAAAATGGACTCTGTATTAGGATTTTATTTTTTATTTGTGAATAACCCAAATCTGATGTATGGATCTCTTACCTCTGAACGCTATTTTCGATTCCTTGCGATCGTAGGATGTTGACAAAACCCGCGTTGCCTCTAGCAGGAGAAAATAAGGTGTCTTGTAGGGTTTTAAATTTACGCCTATGAAAACAGTATTGTGGATTTGTAAGGGGGCTCCTAATTTTTATTACGAAATGATTCAGATGTCTCGTGCTGTAAAAGTTTTAGGTATTTTCTTCTTTGTTTTTGAGATTAGTGAGAATTTATTACAATATATATTTGAAACTGCGTTATTTTAGTAGGCGTTCTCCTTTGAAGATGCTCCTGCTGGAAAGTGTCAAATTCCGGCGGATCCAATGTTTACAGGTTGCCGGATTTTAGATATTTGTTGTTTGCCGGATTTTGGATATTTATAGTTGCAATAGTATTCACAATTAATATATTTGGTGAAATAGTGTGAGTTGTCTTGCATATTTATTTGCTAAAGCAATGTTTTTTGCTTAATAGTGTTTGGAATTAATTAATTTGGTGAAACAACATAAATGCAGAAGTAAATATCAAATATATTGTCACACTCAATTCCCTCCATAATAAATTTACAATCTAACCTCACCGGCGTTGATTGCAACTCATGTGCAATTGCTAGTTTATAGTAAAAAATAAATTCAAATTTGTTAATTTCTAAATTAATATTTGGTAAAACAGATTTTACAAAGTAAGAGTGAGAATGGGAAACTTATAATCCTCCATTTCACCACATTGAAACTCTCCTCCTAAAACTTGTCCAATATTATAAAATTTATTTTTTAATTAAAAAGTAAATTATAGGGTCACCGCTAAATAAAAATAGGAGCCTTAAAAGATATTAAGAATAATTTTTGGAGTATTTCTATAAAACATGGTCTCGTGGTGTAAAATATTATAAGGGTATGCTTAAATTTCATATGATTAGTAATTACTTTGAAGATGTAAGAATACACTCAAGATGTCGAGGCCAAAAGTTTATACTTATGCGTAAATCGTGAAATGTGATATGAAAATGATGAAACTCGAGGGCAAGCAACTTTAAAAGTTTTTGAGACTAAAAACTCTTACCTAAGAAATTGAGAAAGTTAGAGACAAAATTCAAAATGTGAATTGCTTGAAAACCGTAAACCCAAAAATCCTACAAACTCAAAATACACTTGAAGACATTAACCGAAGAATCTTGAAACCCGAAAATTGAAAACCTCAAATCCATTAACCTTAAATACACAAAATATAGTTTGAAATAAAACATGTCTTTCATGTTCGAGACCCAAAATCCTTTATTGGAGCCATAGATGAAAGTCAACCGCACATCGGTGGTTTGACAAAACTTGAAAGCCCAAAAATATCGATTTCAATGACCTTATAACTCGAAATAAAAATGAAAATTGAAACCAAAAACTCGAAACCCAAATTTCCAAAACTTGAATACTAAAAGATTTGAAGTGAAAACCCCTTAAACTTTGAAATTTAACACCCATAGCTCGGAAAATCCCAAATTTTGAAACCCAAAAAATTGGATCTTAACGACCTAAAAAAAAAAAAAACATGAATCCTGAAATATTTGAACCTAAAAAAATTGAACCCCCAATGAGCAAAGCTTGGAAATTTTAAAAAGTACATTGATATTAAACATCTATGAAACCCACAATAGAACATTTGAAAATCAAAACCCAAAACTCAAAACCTAAAAATTAAAAGATTAAATCTGATTTTCTAGGTTTTCCCTCAAGATCCAGACTTGGTTCTCCTCTTAGGATCTCTTTTTAGGGTTTTCTATCAAGCAACACACCTTTCGAGGCATATTTAAAAATTAACCCAAAAAAAAATCAAATTCCTTGAGGCTTTTATTATTTTGACAAATTAATTATAAACATTTTTTAATTTTCCATAATTTTTAGCACATTTTTGGAATTTGAAAATCTTCATTTTCCTTATACATAATAATTTTCAAATCCTGGAGATTTTTATCCATTTTATTGAGCTCCTAAAATAACTCTCTTCATTTCATAAAATTCATCATATATTTTTAGAAATGGTAATTTTATTAAATTGACAAAAATCATTTTTTTCTCGCTAAAAGTCACTTTTTGGGCTTACTCATCTTAGTTGGTGTATGATTCTTCTCTACTTATAAGCTTTGCTCTCCTTTTTTCTTTCATGGATTCTCCTCTTCTTGAGCCCTCTCTTTAGATCTCTTTACTCGAATTGCTTACAAGTATCCATATGTACAAAGATATTTTTCACAATGTGTTGGAACAAAAATGTTTCATATTGATGTAGAACCTCAATATGTGACATCCATTATAAGGTGTATATCATCTTATGCAAAAGATTCCCCATCCCCGCTCCTATTAATGGCAATGACATTTCGATTGATTAAGAAAATATTGAAATAAATGCCTAATACTAATTGCAAGATGGCGGTAAATAAATAAGCAATAAAATACGAAATTAACCCAAGCAAATTAGGCTAGTGAATATAAAACCTTGGTTGCAAAGAGGGGATAAGGAGACTTAGTTGTTTCGCAATTAATCCTAGGTTGTGCCGAAGTGTTGACCAAGTGAACAGAGATGGATAAGTGTTGCATGAGAGACTCGAAAAATGTGTGAACCGATGATCTACCCGGACTAGGGTACCTGAGAGGGGCAGGGGTGCTTGTGGGTGCCCTAGACCTATATCTGGGCACTGTGTCTTCCAAAATCTCATAAGACCATCTCTCATCGGGTCGTAAGGTGTTCGCTTTCCTTTGCCTTTGCTCGTCGTTATTACGTCGCACAATGATCATTAAGGTCGTTGATAACCTGCAAAGAAAGATTAACTGCAAAACCCTCAAGAGTGCATCAAATCCCAAAAAGAAAAGAATGCAAATGAGGGGTCGATTGTCCTCAGCTATCAAACATGTGAACTTATGATTGAGTGTTGCACTACATTTCAGACCCAATGTAGTTCTAGGTGTGTGTGTGCGAATCGTGCCTTAGGTGGCTCTTGTGCGTGTCGCACTTGGTAGCGAGCAAATAGCTAGATGTAAGAAAATGTAATAGATGTGTGCATGGAATAGAATGAACTTCCCCTCCTATGAAGTGTATGTAGAATAATGTAGTCCCTTTCCCTTGAATGGATGCTTAAATGCTCTTGAATAGCCTTTGGATGCAACCTTAGGTGGTGATAACTAATGCTTAGTGCTTGGTCTTTTATTATGATCACATAACTTTATATTTATATGATTCCCTTGTTTGAATTTCGTAATTAAACCCGAAAAGCTTGACTACCAAAAAGATAATATGCTCAAAAGGCTAGAAAGGGCCCACATGTGTGATCAAAGTCTGATGTGGTCGGGGGGCACCTAGAGGAGATGGGGCGCCTGGTCTAGCATCTTCGGCGAGCGTTGGTGTCCAAGATGACAATTGTCGAGGTATGAAAAGACAGACTGAGCTAGAAAGGGTGTAAGACCAAAAGTGGCAATAGAAAGAAAGCAAAGATGGCCAAAGACATGGGTTGATTAGTACTTTTCTTACTTATGAATCATATGAATAGTAGTATGCAATTAGGACTAGATAATTACCTAAAGTGTGTGATTTTATGTCTACACCGATAAGGATATACTATAATATATTCAAGCATTAAATAGTAATCTTCAAATACAAATTCAAAGCATGACTAATGAGATCAAATCACTCAAAAATAAGATTTCATACTTAGGAAATTTGCTACACATTGATGTCAATCTTGTGTGTACGCATCATGATCAATCTAAATCGAGGCTAAAGGAAAGCAATGTGATATAACCAATATACACAATACATAAATTAGTCCAAACCACGTGAAAGTCCTACATAGAGGGGGAAATTATATGTTCCAAATAATCAATCATGAATACTAATACAACTACATCAAAAGTATCTCCTTGGATCACCAAGAATGATAGATCGTGTATTTGTCGTATTAGGTTTGATGATGTATTTGTTGTATTAGGCTTAAATGGTTTATGATATGGCTTAGGCTTACGAATATTAGTCTTAGGCTTATGTGGTCTATAATATGGCCTATATTTATTAGGCTTACGAATATTAGTTTTAGATGGTGTATCTTTTGTATTAGTGTTAGATGGTGTATTTGTCGTATTAGGCTCATATGGCCTATAATATGGCTTAGGATTACGAAAAGATATATTAGGCCACGTGATATTTTGTATACTCTATCAAATAAGCACTTAACCAATGTATTACCTAATTGTTATTACCACTTCATTGGTATGATAAGATTGAAGGAAAACCATATTTGAATCTTCGTGGAATTAATGGACATCGTGATAATGATTGTTGCATTTTACACTATAAGAGAAAATAAGTTGAGCATATGGGAACTATTTGTTTTGATGCTCAATACTATCATGCATCCCCATCTCCTTTTCTAAGGCATCTCTTTGTGGAGATCGTGATCTCTCATGATACCCCTCACAAGAGAGACATTGATTTCTCGGTATCCTACGAGTGATGTTTCTTAAAGAGGATGCTCTCCTATTTAGTCATCTACATCTCCTAAATTTATATGGGTACTTGAAATATCATACATTTATGTCAAACACGCATAATACATAAGTGCTAATGTAATTGTGCCTATAGTAGTGCAAACGAAAATCATAAAGGAGCAATCACAAAGTAAACAAGTATATGATATTACCATTTCATAGAACAATCACAGGAAACATAAAAATGGATTCTCGAGGATATCCCTAATTTCCATTACTAGTGAATTTTGAGTAACAAGATAGACCAGCTTTCGATTAATATAACAATGATAATGAAAATTTTGATACATAATATGTGCATAAATTGTGAAATTTAAATGCAAGTCCTATAGCTGATGTTTATTCGATGTTTATCTTTACTGGGGCCTATAACATACCAAATTGATCATTTTAAGGTCAAGGTTATAACATCTTCCCATTCTTGAGGCTAGTTAGACGAAAAGAAATCCTAAGACGAGATATATGTGATGTTATTTTCTTGAAAGTGTTTCTTAACAAGGAATCCCCACAATAAGATATACCTACAACAAATTCCATTTCAATATAGGAATCACTCATTTCCCAACATCCCACAATTTCTAAATGGTGACATATTAACATTCCACTCATCCTTAAGTTGTCTCTCAAGATAATCAGTTAGGTCTCCCTTGACACTCCATAAAGGTGTGCAATCATTTGGATGATGCATTTATAACAAATTTATCACTCAATCCTATATACATAAGTATACGATGATGATGTTCACAGCTTCTCACTTCTTGAGCTATTAACATATCTATGGGATATATCGCATTAACCATTCAAGTGGGAGAATCTTATTTGTACCTTTCTCATTTCTTCTAGATATTTTCAATGCAATTGTTTATCATGTTTGAATGCTTACTTGAGGATAAGTTCGTGTCTTTCCCTCTCTTGTCGAGGGTGATCTAAGTAAGCCTCAATGAAGATCATGTGAACCTCAAAGCAATCTCATTTGCTAAATAATTCAAGCTAATTTTTCCTAACTCTTACTCCTAGTGCGCATCAAAAAAATTGAGGTGTAATCCTCCCACTAATATAAATTTAGATCCTTGCCCTTTTGACAATATCACTAGATAGATCTTAATTTTTATATTCATATTCAAAAAAACAAAACATTTAAATAATCAAATAAGCACAAAAACATTCAAATATTTTCAAAATACAAAATCAAGACCTGCATATGACTTGATTTGCTAGTTTTTCACTTTGCATATAGTGTTTTCCATATTGCTTTGATGGATAACATATTTTTTATATACTCTTTACACATGTGCATTCACAAAGGTATCTTGAGCTTGATGTAGGACCATGTAGGACACACATGATTTTATATGAGATGGATGCTCGCCTAGTCCTCTTCCCCAACGACATAGCTAATATGGCGGAATTTTCTACATTATTCAAGTGTTTTTGTTTCAATTACAAAAATTACTTTCACTTCTTCATTATTTTTAGTTTTTATAGGGTGGTATATGATTTTTTGACTAATATGGATAACACATACATCTTGTGCAACACTAGCTTCTCTTGATCTATGTGCCTTAGGGATTTTGTCTTCCATTTTATTCATTTGATTGATTGTTTGTATTCTTTCTTTCAAGTATGTGGCCATAACCCTTGCTTTATGATTTTATTTGTGACTCGTGGTGTCCATGGTTTGTGGCTTACATTACCTTTACTCATGTTTTTGTGTGTGTGACACTCTTGTGTTCTCATTTACGACCTCCTGGGACTTATTTGTGACCAACATTTGACATTGCTTATGTGCATGTATGCTATTTTACACAATTCATCTTGATTTCCTTTGCGTTTGTTTACTTCTATATATGTTTGCATTCACATTTGTTTTTATTTGTTTGCTTTCTTTCTATTTGTGTGACACACACACACACACACACACACACACACACACACACACACACACACACACACACACACACACACACACACACACACACACACACACACACACACACACACACACTTGTAGGAATATGATATCAACGATGGCCTCCTATAACATCCATCCATGTGATCTAACACTAACTATTAAATACATTTGACATGGATACATATCATTTCTTTTGAGTCGAGCATTCTCTTTACACATCGCACTCACTTCAAAGGAGGAGGCGATTAATGGGGTTTATTACATGGATATTTATGCACATTAGGCCCATAGATAAACCTCAAAATTCAAGAATAGAATGGGAAATTGTAAAGATATTCAGGAATGGAATCAAATACATAATGTGAACATATTACACAGGGACGAAACCATCCATTGTGGACAAAGTTGCCATATATGCTATGGTATAGGATGGATCTGTTTGTCTTGGGGGTACTTTTTTTTAATCATATTTCATATTTCTCATATTCTCACATATAGTTATGGGTTTTTGATATAGGTTCAAATTCAACCGCACAATCTAAAGTAGGGTCTACTACATTTTGGTATAAAATGTAGGGGTTTGAGTACTTCATTCCTTTTTGGCGCTACATAAATTTAGCATGGAGTTTACTGTTGGGTATGAGGGCACGAGCCTTTTTCTCCTTCTTATATATTTAGCATTGCACATATGGTACTCATAGGACATCACATCGTGGGGGCATGAAACAAGTCATTCCCTTTTGATTGTGTTATTTTTCACTTGGACCTAGATTCGTTTTCAACAATGTTGTTTATACAAAGATTCTTTTAGGGGTGACCAAAAATCCTGTGGCATCCTTCTTCTCACTCTTTTAGGTATGATTTTTGGAGTGACTATAAATCCCTATGACACCCCTTCTCATTTTATAAGGTTCTTGGGACAACTAAAAATCACGTGACATCTTTCCTTTCGGTGTTTTATCAAGTGACGATGATTCCCTTATGGCTTCAACATCTCCTTTTGTAAAATTGGGGATTGATTTCCACCAATCCTTCATCAACCGAATTCCAATCCATATCCCCAAGTATAAAAACTCGGAGCTTCTCATTCGACTAAGCAAACGGGTGTACTTTTCTCATACCTTTGTCTCCTTTACTTTACTATTTATAAATTCATTGTTAAAAGTTACAATATGACACCCTAAATTACACACTTGTTTCCATCTTAGCCCAATGCACTTTCTAGTTTAGCCCTTTATGATTGATTGATTAAATCGATTAAATCATGCACTTTCACCTTGTTAGGATTAATTAAATTAGTCTCTAACCACACCTTTATCTAGCTTAATTATCATTTATTAAAATGATTAATTAATTAGTGTGCACATTATAGTTAATTAAATTAGTTATCTAATTAGGAAAATACACCTATTTTCCTAGTCAACTACCACTTTGGACCCCACTTGGACTCCACTTCCTCATCTCAGTCAACTCCACTTGGACTCCACTTCACCAGTCCAGTCAACTGCACTTCTATAATCCTAAAAATGTGGGGGAAATTCAATTGCATGTACTGAACCACCTTTCCAGATGTATATTTTGCAATTAAATCCCTTTACTACCCCTTAATGGTATTTATATTTTAAGAGTTGTTGTGACTTCCTCAAATTTTTTTAGCATGTGCATTCAACTATATGTAATCAACTTCCAACCACTACTTAGCCTTACAAAACACAAGATTATCCTCTTACAAATCCTCTTGGATTTACAACACAATTTCTCTATCAATTTTGCTCTCCACTATCTGCATATTGGAAGATTTTCTAAATGTGTTCATAGCAATTTGAATCCCTATTTGGAGGTTGTTCAGGAGCACCCAAAATGAGTCATTTACAAGATTTTACAATATTAAAGATTCCACAAATCTTACATCGAGTTTTACAACAAAGAGCTACAGGAAGGTTTCAAATTTGCAAGTTGTTTTGTTTATCTTCCATTTGTGTTGTTTTTCATTATTCACATTTTGGCACACCTAGTGGGACTACACCCATTTTTCTCCATTTTTGCTTCACATTTCACCAATCTTTTAATTTGTGTGATTAATTTTTTTAGTGTGCTTTTGTTATATAGGAAGATGTGTTTGTAGGATTCTAGGAGAAGCAAAAATCACATTACACTTTGAAATCATATTTATTTTTTGTTTTGAGCTATTTTATTGTTCTTGTAGTAGTTTAACAATGTTTTTGGGTATTTTTGGAAGCAAGAATTAGTTTTATAATAAAAAATTTCCAATTTAATACTTTTTTCTCTAAATTTAGTAGGATATTTAGTTACAACCAAATTTATTTTTATGTATTAAATTTGGGTGTTGGTTTTGCTTGTTGTTTTCTAGATTTTTTCCCACATATCTGCTCCTCTACAAAATCCAAATTAAAAAATGATATATAAAAAAGTAGAAAAAACATTTTTTGTTATAACCCTAATTTTTACCCCTCCCCTATCTACTAACTCGGTGAGTTGTTCACCGAGCTACCTACTTTTCTACACTCCTAACTACCGCAATGTCCTACCTAATCACTTCAACTTGATCCCTCCGACTCTAACTACCCCAAGCTCCCTATGTGACCCAACTCCTTGTCAAGCACTAGATTTCTACCCCTCACCCCGTGCTCCCCCTCGCTCCCCCACCCCCCATGGAATACCCCAACACTCTTATACCCTATCCACCACCACTTCAATCCCCATCTCTCGACCCAGATCCCCCAACCTACACATCCTCCCTACATAGATCTCCTTCCCGAATCCTCCATAGGCTGCCATCGGCAGTGACCCCATGCATATAGATCTACACCAGCTCTTCGCACCCGGATCCCCTACATCCTCTACTCATCCCGACAAATCCCACTACCTACCAACAACCTCACCACTATCGTCAAGCCACCATCGCTAAACCTACAAACCGCCACTACCAAGCTCTGCACCTAGTTGTGATCTAACACCCACATCCTCACCATCGAACTGCATCTCCCTGCCGAGGCCAAGCTTGCTCACCACCATCCTACTTTGATACCCTACACACATGAAACCTGACAACCAAACACAAACATCACTCGAGCCGTCGACCAACACTTTAGACAATTCGGTTATACATTATTGTTTATAACATTAGGTTTAACCTAAATTTTTCTAACTTAGTTTTACCTTTTGTTTTATTTTATTTCCTTGTTATTTTCATTTCAACAAAAGATAACTACAGTCTAGTCTATTTCCTTTTTCTTTCATTTCAAGTTAGTTTCTGTTTTTCTTACGTTTATTTTAATTTTTAAACTATAGTCTAGTGCGGTTTAAACAATTAATTAACTTCAATGCTACTTTAGATCAAGTCCTAAGTTATGGCTTAAATAATTGCAATCTAATTTATATTATTTTAATTAGTTTATTTTATTCACTTAGGCCTTTTAAACTAACATTAGGACCATTAACTTAATTTTTTTCCATCAATTTTAATAAATCGGGCTAATTGTCAAACTTAATTTTTTTAGGGCTATTGGACATTTCAAATATAATTTCTCTTTGCTTTTTAGGCTATTTTATCAATGTGTACTCGCTTAGGCCCCTTTCACTCACTTTTTCCATCATTTCTTCATTGATTAATCGTAAAAATTTCAATATAGGTTATTGGACGTTTTGATCCAATTTTTGTCATTTGTTAGCCATTTCATCCATGTTTAATTGTTTTGCGATGTCAACTAATGCTTTTTGGAGGTTTTTCACTCACTTTTTTTTTTTTGTGAAGTTAGTCGCAACACATTTCACACGTATGCTCTTCTCTCGCACTTATTATAAGCGATCTTGAGAATCATAAACATGATTGTGTTGTTTTTCATTGTTTTCTCTTTATCTACCTTGGGAAAACTACTAACACTCATTTGCATGATCGTATTATGAAGACCACATCAAAACTACTAACTGCAAGTTACCTCGATCATGAGCTAAGAAAACTACTAATTCTTTGTGTGCAAGGAATCTTTTTAATCAAGATAAAATGAACACTACACATTATATTTGTAGGTGCGGTTGACAAGGCTATTGCCCAACTACTATAATTATGGGAAGTTCTTTGGCATAAGCCATAAAACTCACTTAAGGAGTACCACAGAACCCCAAAGTAGTCAACACATTGAGGGAACTGATGATGAAACGAGTACCCCCATCCCAACTGACTAGTGCACCTTGTGAGATTAGAGTCACAAATATCCTTAGTGGCGACCCCAGTGTGATTCATTTGAGAAAGATATTTGCTCATTGTTTTAAAGGGGGTAAAGTAAAGCTAAAAGCTAGCAATAACACTACGCTTGCTTGGGTATATTGCTGACACCTAGTTAAGAGAACCACCTAGGAAGCCATGCCTTGTCCAAACCAATCTAAGGTAGAGGTCAACTTTCACTACATAATTTTTCATTTTTCTTGTGTGTTACACACTTGTGTTTCAATATTTTCATTCATGTTTTATCTCTCATCCACCTTGTCACTTTTTAAATGTTTCTAAGGTTTGAGTTACGAACATCCATATCCAAACTTGAGCACTTTCATTCTCTTCATCTAAGTCTTGACATCATGATACTCGCTTTATCACAGTCAAGCACCCTCTTGATCACCTTGATCTTTCATTTTCATAAGTCTTAAGTTTAACACTTACTCTTGTTGAACTTTGAGCATTCCATACTCTTACATTGTCACATTTCACATTCACTTTGTTGAATTGATGACATCTTCAATATCTCTCCCCATCATCTTATATCGTTGTACTTCTCATTCACCTTGTTACATTTTTGACATCTTTATCATTCCTTCATTCCTCTCTTTTAAAGCATTCACTTTGCTCTAACTTGAGGACCTTAATCAATCACATTCTATTTTTCTCTTATCTCCACTTTTGTGAGATTCAAACCTTCTCATCATCATTTCTTCACTTCTTGTGATGACATTCACTTTTCGTTCTTTAGATTCCTCTCATTTCTTTGTTATGTCTCCTCTTTTAACACACTTTTGTTAAGATTTGACATCCTTCATCATCTTCCTAAGTCTCCTCTTTTAACACCCATATTGTTAAAATTTGAGTAAACTCATCATATTTCTTAAGTCTCTTTCCTTAACACTATTTTTGTTAAGAGTTGAGCATCTTTCATCATGTTTTAAGTCTCCTCTTGTCACACTCATTTTGTCACAAGTTGAGAAAACTAACCTTCTTTCACCTCTTCCCTCTTTACATTCACTTTGTAAAGGGTCGTGAAGTTTTCAAACCTCTTCATCTTTCTTAGCACTCATTTTGTTAAGAGTCCTCTAAATTAACATTTCAATCCCTCCTTCTACCTTAGCATTATTCATTTTGTAAAGTGTTGAGACGTCACCCTTTTGTTTCTCTTAACACTTATTTTGTTAAGAGTTAACCTTTTCACATCTATTCACCACTCTTATCACTCACGTTGTTAAGATTTGATCATGTTCACTTATCACGTCTCTTCTCCCTTAACATCCATTTGTGTTACAAGGTAGAAAACATATAACCCCTTTTTATCCATTTTCTCTTAACTTTCATTTTTTTAGGAATCGACAATCAATTAACCCCTTTTCATCTCCTCCCTCTTAACACCCATTTTTCTAGGGTCAAGAATTTTCATCTTCTTTTATCTTCCATCTAATCATACGAATGGTACTTCCTTCATCCCACAAACTAATGCACCATTTTCTCAAGAGTGGAAAATTATGAAAGACAACATTTCGGGCATGTAAAAACAACGAAAAAAATTAATTTTGATGAATTGTGTCCATACCCTTTCGACATGGAAATCTTATGCATACCCTTCCCACGCTCTTTTAAGACACCAAAATTCGACAAATACAAGGGAAAATGGATCCTAGAGAGCATGTCAAATATTTTTTCATGGCATGCTAAGAGGTGGCTTATAACGATATCTTTCTCTTACACTCCTTTCCTAAGAGTCTAGGAGGGCAAGCTTTGGACTGGTTCTTACACCTTCTAAAGGTATCTATCTCTACCTTTGCAAACCTCTTAAAGAAGTTCATCAAACATTTTTCTTTCAATCTTGAATCCGAAGTCATGATGATGGATTTTTCATGCAATGCCAAACACTTGAAAAAATGAGAGCTTTGCATAGTCTCGTACAACGCTAGCGAGGAATTACAAGCCGGTTCCCATGTTTAATCCCTACGAAACATGTGGTTAACATCTTCATCCCAAACCTTAATGACGAGTTTCCCTTTGAAACGCAGATTCACTACCTCAATTTCTTTGGGGAAATTATTGAAAAGGGAACTCAAATAAAAAAATCCCTCATTTCTAAAGGCTTGAACAAGCCTCGTTATAAATACAATGGGCATAATCGTTACAACAACAACAACCCTAGAAATTCTCACGATAAACCTAGGTACATAAACTGCAACCGTAATGTTGTCAATAATGGTGTCATAGATACTTTCAATGTGCACAACTTACATAATAACCAATTAAAATAGATTAAGTCTAAACCATCTATCACCATTCCAAAAAGAAAAAAAATCTCCTCCTTGTGACTACAAACGAGGACAATATACGTCTTTGGGGGAAACACTTTTAAGAATTTTGAAACAAATGACAAGTGTTAATATGGTCACTTATCCTATTACACAACCCTTCCCTAAAGGAGAACCTAAGCCAAGTTGGTATAAACCTAACACATATTGTGATTTTCATCGCATTAATGATCATTAAATAAAAATGCAAACAACTTCGCAATTACATCCAAGACCTCATTGACATTAGAGACACAGTGACCTACCATCTAGCAAACCACCCAATGACAATCGAAAGGTTCTTTTTATTCCATTTCCTAACCATGATACAAAGGGTAATGTTGATGTGTAATCACATCATCCCTAATTGTTTGCACCTCGATAGATTGAAACTGTCAGTGTGATTACATAACATGGAGCTTTTCCTAAAGTGTGGGACTTTGCAATTGAGAAAGCTCTCTAGATGAAGGCCAGTTTATATTCCTCTATTTTGATACACACACTCAAATTGTAGAGGATCTATCCTAAAATCTACTCTAACTTACCAAGGAGACAAGGTTGAAAAGATTACAAGAAATTAAACCTAATCTACATGAGGTGATGCACCAAAAGGAATGTTGAATAACTTGCCTTGCATGGTGGATAAAATTGAACAAGATTGAAGAGGATGAGCATCAACACAGATCAATTTCTTGTCACAATTTATTCACCATTAAACACAAAACACCAAAACATGTAACACACCTAAAATGCACAATTAACCAAAGTTGTAATGAGAGATCATAAAGATGCAATGAACATAAGAGAGGGTTGAAATTCATCCAAAAACTTATATTATTGCTCCACAAATTTGATACAATGCATTACAATGGCCAAGAGGCAAAAATTACATTTATAATTTGAATGGGAGGTTTGAATTCCACAAGATCACTTACAGACAAAAGAAGAAGGGAGGGTGCAAAGCAAGATTATCCAACCTTTTGAAAATGAGCCCCTCCTTACAATATATAGGAAGAATGAGAGAAGGGAGAGAGAAGGAATTCAAAATCTTGCTTCAACCACCCAAAATGCATTAAAATCACTCTGCAATAATGATGGGTGCCATTGACAAAACCCATGCCTCCATGTACTTTGCCTTGTTGGGGAAGAAAGGAAGCCCATACCTTCATTATTTTGGTAGGTGAGAAATATGGAAACACCCTCTAAAATGGTGAACTATATTTCCTCATTTTGAAATACTTAACCTTACTAAAAATAAGAAAACCAATCATAGTTATGTAGAGGACACTAAGAGATTTCCAAAAGTCCTATTTTGTGTAAATCCAAGCTCCCAATCAAAATTTATGGCCATCTGAAGATGAGGGTGCCATTCATAATAAATGTGAGTGGTTGGCTTTGATTTTTGGACTCCAAAATTTCATCGCACCCTCTGAAATCTGAAATTTCAAACTTTTGGGATTCGTATCTTCGGGCTTTTCCAATTTAGAGATCATTGTACTATTCATCATTCAAGTTGGCTTGAGAGTTCCAAAATGTTGAACCTTTGAAGTCTGAAATTCAGACTTCAAGTTTGTAGTATGAACTACAAAATCATGTCGTGTTACATTATTCATCCTTCGAGCCAAAAGTTCCAAAATTTAGAAACCTCGAAGTTTGAAATTCAAACTTCGAGTTTTGGACCTTTGTCTTTTTGGGGTTCGGGACTTCGGGTTTTAAGGATTCGGGACTTTGGGTTTCTAGGATTCGGGACTTCAGGTTTCAGGGATTCGAGACTTCAGGTTTCAGGGATTTGTGACTTCTTATTCATCTAGGTGGCACATATCTTCAAAATTCCAAAACCCCAAAGTCTGAAATTCGGACTTCGGGTTTCAAACCTTTGCCCCTCCTCTGCGTGACACTTTTCATCGCTTTGAGCTCGTGAAACCTCTGAAACTCTAAAATCGAGAAGTCTGAAATTCAGACTTCGGGTTTTGGACTTCCATCTCCTTTTCCACACTTCTTTCCACCAAGTCCCCGAATTCACCTTTGGCCTACCTCCAAACGCCCTCACCTACAAAATCTGAATTTCAAACTTTGGAGCTTCTTCATTTCTCAAACTCCCCTACAATGTGATCGACTTGCTTCATTAACTTGCTTAGCTTGAGCTCAAAACGTGAGCTCCCATGGCTGAATTGATGCTCCTATTTTATCTCCATGGGGTCTTGTTTGTCCAAATTTTTCACTCAAGGGGTGAAATTGGATAATAAAAAATCTCATGAACATGATGAATCCTTGAAAAACATCAATTATAAATCCATCATATCTTGTATTATAAATGCTACTCCGTGTAAAGTTGAACATCAATTTACAACTCTCGAAGAAATTCTACCCATTTTCTTTCAACAATTAGCAAAGGCTAACATGATCAAATATCCAACTATGAGACCCTTTTCTAATGGGGAACCCAAGCATGTTCAAGACTTAATTGATGACGAAATCATCTCTATAGAGCTCAACAATGAAGCTCTCGCGATCAACAACACATTAACTTCCACAACTTATAATGAAGAGTTTTATGTTGTCCCCACTTTTATACATATTGATATTCAATAAGATCACAACGAAGGTAAAGTTTCTCTCCCTCCAAACCAATCTATTTCTTCTCCATATTTTTTTCCATTTGTCCAAACAGACATTAAACCTATTTCGACAACAACCTTCTAACACCAAATGAGATCTTGAACTTGCTTTAAGACCCCTTCAACCCTTGATATAATTGTAGACAATACAAAATAGGTACCATCATCAAGCACCATTGAGATTGATTTTATTATTTCCATTCCGGATCCTTCTCCTAACATCTCTAGTCTTGTTATCGAAACACAACCATAACAAGTTTGGACACTTGCAACAATGAGTATTTTATGTCTAATATACCTCAAATGATCAATCTTACATGAATATCCTAAAAATGATTCCTACTTGTCAAGACATTTACATGCATAAACTCTACGAGGTACATATACATTTGAATATCCTTATACAACTTTTTCATGTTTTAATTGCAAATCTTTCATCAAGTCAATTACACCCTTGTCCTGGAAGGGGAAACATTGAATATCCTCTCTACGGCCTACAAGTAACCTTGGATATACATCTCAGACTAATCCTTCTTTCCTCGTACTCTTTCACTTATGGATGAATATGAATCTCAACATATTCCTCGCCTCAACAATCCTCTTCTAACATCACATAGGTCTTTCGATCTCATCGAAGATTTATCTAATCACACATCCTTTAACTTGGATCTCATCCACCCATTCTCATACTTCAAGAATAGTTGAATCCTTTGATTCACTCCTTTGACTTGGATCCTGTCCACCTAAGTCTCATACTTCAGGATTTATCAAATCTTCGGATTTCCTCCTTTGACTTGGACCTTGTCTACCCAAGTCTTATATTTCAGGACCTATCAAATCTTTCGATTCCCCTCTTGACTTGGATTTCATCTTCCCAAGTCTCATATTTCAAGACCATTCAACTTTAATAAACATGGACCTTTTTTTGATGAGTCCATTTCAAACCTTCATCCACCAAAATTTAAAAACTTAAAAAACATAAAAAGAAAAAAAAACTCTCTATATCAAACCGTTTCTTAAAGCATTGTTTTCAAATTAGAAATGGAAAAGTGAGTACAAATAATATTAAGCATTATATCTATTGATAGATATCTTAATCATACCATTATCATATCTTCATGTTCTTCACCTATCACGACACATGTTAATCTTGTTCCTTGTGGGAATTGTGTGTCTCGTCTTTGTTATGGTTTCTACCATTTCATATATTTTTACCTATGGTTTTGTCTCGAAGCTTACTGATGGCAACTCCTCCTTTCAAATAAGCTCTCTCTTTAACAAAAAGCTCAAACTTCTTTACCCGGTCCTTTTTGACCGCCCATCTCAATCTGCGGTGTTGAATTTTGCATCCTACTAGTCGCATGAGGTTGAGACTTGGGGGCAGAATTTTCCTTCCCAATAAGCACATTATCAACATACAAGGAAAATTAAATCAATCTAAAAATACCAAAAAAAAACTATAAAATCATTACACCTTTTATCCTTCACAGTCTTCGGTGATAAGCCCATACTTCTCACTAGTAGTATGAGATTGGGAATGGAGGAAGATGTCCTTACTCGCCTACATTTTGTCTTCGGTGTTGAGCCCTTTCCTTTTACTGATGGCATGGGGCAACATGTAGGGGTCCCCTTTCAAAAATGAACAAAAATAATTAAAAAATAAAGCCATTATAAATCTTAATCAAAGTTCTTAATAAAAAATATCCCAAGAACTAGTTTAGTTGTTCATGTTAAAGAGAGACAATGATTCCTTCAACCGATTCTTGCTAATTAGTAGGCCATCTACGGATCTACGTCGAGTCAAAACCTATAAAGTGGAATCATCTAAGAATCGGTCAAATGATCTTGAATAGAGATGAGTTACATTTTTCTCATATGGATCATTGTTACACCTTGTGTCTTCGCATCCACCATCTTCACTTTTATATCACTATTCACCTCGTTTTCACGTCCTTCTTGGCTCTCGGTGATGAGCCCTCGCATCTTCCTAGCTATGTGGAGTCACGAGTGAAGTGAAATACCTTATCATTTTATCATTTACATTTTTTCCAATGGAATGGAATGTTTCTAATTATTCATACACGCTTTTTTAATAGCACCCTTTTACCAAGTTTTAAATACCAAAAAATTGAAAATGTTTCACAAAACTCCAAAACATTCAAAAATGTTTCACAAAACATAAAAACATTCAAATATGTTTCTCAAATACCAAAAAAATATAAAATTGTTAAAAATACAAAAATAGAATATAAAATTGTCAAAATCAAAACATTCAAATAATGTTTGACCAACTTTTAGCAATTGGATAACACAGTTCAACAATTTCACCTTTTGACGATGTTCCTCATGATCATTCCAGATCATCTTTTGATAATCATTTTTCTTGCCCATGGTGTATATCTATGCTCGAGGCAATCATTTATCCTTTCGTAATAAAACTTTGCTTAGGGAAAATTTGGATTTCAAATTTTAATCCAATACAGATCAAACTTCAATGGGATTTGACAAGAGTATCTTTTGGAGTATCTAAGTATCATTCTCATCTCTTCTTTGGCCCGATTCCAATCCTCTTGCGTTCTAAGATAACACTCGGGGGCATTCATATATGTATAGTTCTTTAATGTGGAACACATTCAAAGGGTTATTAGACGTCCTCATTACAAATTATGTTGTACTTATTGTGGTTTGTTAATGTTGTGATGTTTTTGCTTCTTTCAGTTTGTTATTTTGTTGTACTTTGTTTACTTTTACTATAGACCAATTGCAGAAATTTATTCACATCTTAGTTCACATATAACTTTGGTGTTGTTCCTTCCTGTTCATATTGGGTTTGTTTGCAATGCTTATCTTGCATCTTTTGACCACTTGCATGTGTTGCATTTTCCTCTTGGCTTATTAAATAAGCCATGAAGTGTTTTCATTTTTGTTGTGTATTTAGGTTTGTTTACATTTCTTTGTATTTGTATTTCAAATTTTTCAAAAACTCAAAAAATCCAAAACAATCATATATTTCCAAAATCCAATTTTTTTTAACAACTTTCGAACAAACATTCACTTATCATCGAAATCCTACAATTGGAAAACCCTTGAAGTGAATCTTTCAACATTTCAACACAATCTTGATAAATTCATACCTTTATCTACTACCCTAGTGATCATTCCAATCTTACAACTATCACTTTCTTCCCTTTGCATGATATACTAACTCTGCTTGGGGCAAGTCACAAAATTATTTTTCCTTCATGATATAACTTCACCTAGGGAAAATCAACTTTGATCATTTGCACAATGGATCCAAAAATAGTGTCATGAGGAGTCACTTTAGTTCTCTCTCTTCTAGTTTGATCCTATTCCCACCTTGGGAGCATTTACATCTACTTAATCTTCATTGTGGCACACATTAGGGGCATAACTGATTGTCTTCTTTTTTGACTTTGTGTTGCATTGTTGATGTTTACTTTTTGGACCACTTAGTAGAGTGATTAAATCCTATTTTCTTTATAACCATGATGCTTGCACCTACTTTGTATATTGGTTATGTTTTATTTTTTATCTTTTCTTTACTTTATGTGTGTGTGTGTGTGTTGTTTTGGCGTGCGTATATGGGTTACCCATCTTGATTCTTTCATAATCATGGTGACAACTCTATTGTGCAACATCAAAAATAAGGTTGCTCTAAATTTATTCTCCAAATGATGCTCATGCTATGAGCACAATCCTTTCCCATCCTTGTTTCAATCCCTTGTGTTCTTCATATCAAGCGGTTGTTCACCGCTTTGTTGTGTCATCCAACCGCCTGAGGGGGCATTCCTCTTCTATCCTACTAGTTAGGGCATCCAAATGATTCATCACTTTCTTCTTGATGATCTGCATGCATCTACTATCTATAAAACACTATTACCTCCCAATAACACTTTAAAGAGGGGCAAATATAGACACCCTAAATTACACACTTATTTCCATCTTATCCTAGTACACTTCCTAGTTCAAAACCTTTACGATTGATTGATTAAATCAATTAAATCATGCACTTTCACCTTATTAGTATTAATTATATTAGTCTCTAACCACACCTTTATCTAGCTTAATTATCATTTATTAAAATGATTAATTAATTAGTTTGCACATTATAACTAATAAAATTAGCTATCTAATTAGGAAAATACACCTATTTTCCTAGTCAACTGCCACTTTGGACCCCACTTAGACTTCACTTGGACTCCACTTCCTCATCCCAGTAAACTCCACTTGGAATCCACTTCACCAGTCTAATCAACTGCACTTCTAGAATCCTAGAAAGGTGGGAGCAATTAAATTACGTGTACAACCACCATTCTAGATGCAACTTTTGCAATTAAATCTCTTTACTACCCCTCAATGGAATTTATCTTCCTAGAACTTCTGCAACTTCCTCAAATGTTATTTTTAGCATGTGCATTCAACTATCTATAACCAACTTCCAACCACTACTTAGCCTTATAAAACACATGCTTATCCTCTTACAAATCCTCTTGGATTTACAACACAATTACTCTGTCAATTTTTCTCTCCAATATATGTATATTAGAAAATTTTCTAAATGTGTTCGTAGCAATTTATAACCCCATTTAGAGGTCATTCAAGAGAACCCACAATTAGTCATTTACAATATTTTACAAGCTTAAACCTTCCACAAATCTTACATTGAGGTTTACAACAAAGAGCTATAGGAAGGTTTGCAAGTTATTTTGTTTGTATACCATTTGTGTTATTTTTATTTGTTCACAACAAATATATTTTCAAAGCCAAGCTAAAGTTCAAATATTTTTATGGACATTGAATACACTTTGTATGTTGTAGGTTTCATTAATGAGAAAGCCAACATGCACGTGGAATCAACAACCTCAAAGTAAAAAGAAAGTGTTCTTACACACTTTTCTATCTTTTTATTTAAGAATGCAATTTTCATTTCATACTTAAGGAGGGAAAGGGGGGGTGTAAACACCTAAATTTGGTAATGAAATTTTTATATTTATCCCTAAATCATGACTTGCACACATATTCCAATCTTAGGTGGCCTATCCTTACCTCTTTGTTCGTAGACAAAAATCATGCACTTGGGTACATTTCTAGGTCCTAAACACATACTAGCATTCATATGATTCATAAGCAAGAAAACTAGTGATTGACAACTATCTTTGGCCTCTTTTCTTTGTTTCTTGTTTTCTATTTGGTCTTACACACCCTACAACCCAGTCAAGATTTTACTAATTTATCGTCTATGGATCCAGACACCAGCGCCTTGCTAGGATAGCGACGTTGAGACGCCCTTGTCCCCTCTGGACACCCCCGAACCTTTTCCACCTTACTCGCTCTTTTTGGGCCTCTTTTATCTTTTAGGCATATTTTTCACTTATAGGTCAGCCTTCCAGTTGTCAATTATAAAATTCAAACAAGGGAATCATATAAATACATAGTTATGTGTTCAAAATCAAGGACCAAACACTAAGCATTACTACTATCACCTAAGCTTGCATCTAAAAAGGCACCTAAAGCACTCTAAAGAATCCATCTAGCATCCATTCAAGGGACAAGGGCTACATCAAATCTGCATACACAATATAGGAAGGGGAAGTTCATTCTATTCCATCCACACATTCTACTACATTGCTACATTTAGCTACAACCCGCTATCAAGTGCAACTTGCACAAGGGAATCTTAGGGCACAATTTCTACACATAATCACTAGGCCTACATGGAGTTTGTGATGTAATGCAACGCCTTCGCCTTAAGTTCTCTCTCGGGATGACCGGGGTCATCGACTCCCCATATTACATATTTATTTTTAGGCTTAATGCGGTTTGTGGATTGTGCGGCTGAACTTTGCTTTTGTAGGTTACATGTACCTTCATATTTAAAGGATCGAATCTCGGGTGATCAACAAGAAGCAACAATGAAAATCTTGACGCAGCAGTGAAAACCAGATTATGGTCATTTACGTAGTCAAAGGCAACCAAAAGTGGTCTTCGGTGCCTAGGTGTCCTTGTTCTCGCCATGGGCACCCATGTGCGACCTCATTCCTAAATTCTAGAATTTATTGTGAGCAATAACGACACTCTACCCAACATGTTCAACACTTTTCCCAGTTCAAATCAATCTCAAACTATGCATAAATAAGCTAATTCCTCTCCCCTTCTTCTTTTTCTTAGGGTTTTCAATATTACATCTTAGGTTGCTTGTGTCATTTCTATATCTTAACATTTATACTTCAGTGACTTTGTAATATTCGATTTAATTCAAATTAAATTAAATCACCGTCATGGTTTGCTTCTCTATTCACTCTACTCATTCACTCACATAACTACTCATACTAGTCCACAACAACATATTGCTCCAAAGAATAATTCCCAAACGTTATTAAATATCATGAACTACATGTATATGACCTCTCATTTAAGACCAACACATCCAACAATTCAATCCAAATCCGATAGTTTTGTTCCCAACCACCAAACAATTAAATTTTTATTTTATATCTTTTATGGGTAGACACATATCCTATAGGTTAGACTTAATGAAAAACTAAACCTACGAAGGCATATATAAGTAAGTCTAATTCACCTATTTACCTCACTTGGAAATCACTTAACACTTTCAATATTATATTTGTAAAATACATTCCAAAAGAACTCCAAGGTCCCTTAAATCCTTTTGAAGCAACAACACACTCTATGAGCAATCCCCACATAGGTCTAAAGCACACTCAACCAGGTTATAGATTCATGTTTCCCAAGCTAGATATCTCACAAAACCAAGTCAATCTAAACACACAAAGTAATTATTTCTCATTTTCAAGTGATCAAGTTTCCAAACTAGTTGCATCCATATAGATAACACACAATAGGTAGAGAACTACATGGATTTTGAGGCATCTTTGTCTAGTATTTCCAATGTAGACAAGTGTATGGATCAAACTCTAACCTAATCATTAACCTTTTAATAGGGTCTCCTACTCATGGTTAGAGTTTTAAACTATTTTGCATCACATAAAGGGTTTGATATGTGTGCAACACCTAGGGTGTAAACTTGAAACATATTTTTGAGTGTCACACAAACACATGTAAAATTGTAAAGTGTCGAACATCATAGTTGCAAAACCATTTAACCCTTAATGTATAATAACACATCATCCACAACATTCATTTATTTATTTTAAGGTTGAATCACAATTGTGCAACTTAGTATTATGTTTATGTGAGTTGTTATAAATCACATAACAACACATTAATAATAGTGTAACATACTAACATGCGAGAGTAATAAAAATAACATTTCTAAGGTGCCCCCTTAGTATAACATGGTAGAAATCACCATGTATAATGTTTAGGTGCCCCACGGGCCCCGACTACATGGTGTAACCAATCGAGTGGGATTCAAACATAGATGGTAGCTCGATACCAAATGTAACAAACTATAACACCAAAACCTTGAGGAATTAGTGAATCCACACACCATGATCATAATATCCCACCACGCTTCCATAAATCTTGACCTCGAGTTGGGTATGCACCCATACTCCCATATGTGTGATTCTTATTTCACCGATGTTTAGGCGCCACATGGGCCTCGACTACACCAAGTAACCAACCGAGTGGGATTCAAACACGCTTGTTCTCTCCGATACTAAATGTAATGAACTGTTACACTAAAACCTCAAGGTGTTAGTGAATCCGCACACCAGGATCATAACATCCCTCTACATTGTGGATCTTGACCTCAAGCTAGGTATATGCCCCCACAACCATATGTGTGAGCCTCGCTTCACTAGCGTTTAGGAACCTCACAAGCTCCGACTACATGACGTAACCAAATGAGTGGGATTTGAACATGGGTGGTCACTCTCGATACCTTTTGTAATAAATGGTTACACCAAAACCTCGATGCATTGGTGAATCTACATGCTAATATCATAACATAAACAACATGTCACTTTGGAGATCACACATGGTCTTAACCCTCACCTTTAATCTGTGGGAACTATGTCAACCATGATCATGTGCCCTTTAACCTATTTAGGTGAATACATTTAGCATATCGAGAGTCATCCACCTTGATGCAATGCGAACATGACCATTCAAACACATCTCAAATGCACAATGAGTTCGATTAATGAAAATGTAGATCGATGTAATGTAAAAATCTATAAAAACTATAATCATATTCCTCACCAAACCCTAACTTCACACTCTCATTTTTAGGCTCTAATCAATACTATATGCCCATATATTTTTCCGCTTTGATAACAATTGATAATTTGGTCATAATTGTGCATGCAATAAAACCTTTAAATATTCATTTTGTAGACAAAGTACATATACTTAGGCTAGTACATCTCCTTAATAGAAAGATTCAAGCACTACAATCATGCAACTTAGTACAATATGTTTGTGATTTGTTATAACTCACATAATAACACATTAAGAAAAATATAACTTACTAACTTATGTGAGTAATACTAATAATATTTCTAACAACTACTTGTGACTAATATAAACATTTTTGTAGGTGGTTAGGAAATGCAATGAGAAGAGAATTTTTCAATAGGAATAAGGATGAATGAGGATATATCAATTAGGCTCAGAATAGGCACACAAGTCATGGTTAAAGGGATTAAGTCAATACTAACATTATCAAGTGATAAATTACCAAATTTAGGTCTTTATATATGTCGTCGGAAATACAAATCATAATATTGTCCACTTTCCACAAACCCATCATGTTAATCTCTAACAAACATATTATTAAAAGGATGTTTTGGCTTAGTCAACCTAGGTGATATTTCAAGATCAATTAAGCAAAAAAACTAATTAAGATCATATATATAAATATTAACATACCACAACCTATTAATGGGTTTTAGTACTCACCTTGGAATCACCTTGCACAATCTAGGATAATTTGTACTCCTTGGAGAACATAATCTATACATCTAAAGACATGCAAGCACAACCTAAAATCTAAGCACTCACACTAATGACATATATCCATGTGAACTTATGAAGTGGGAAAAGTTCTAGTTTACCTGTAACTTTGTATAAGTACAAAATTTTAATATCCCACATATGTTCATTTTATTCATTGAATTCATCTTCGTCATCATTCAGTTCCTTGGTATTCTTGAAGATATCATAAATGCCATTGTAACTCAAACTATCAAGCATATTCATGGGATGAAAACCATGTTTCTTGACTCTTTTCCCAAGACTATGTTTTACTTGCTATCATTATAAAAATTTCATAAAATTGTACCTAATTCAATTTCTCTAGATCCATTCTTTTCAAGTGTAAAGTTAATGACATTCTTCTTAACAAAATTTGAAGCATATAGAAATAACAAACTAACTATTTCCTTGAGATGAAACTAGATATTTTGTTTCCAAATGTATCTTTAATCATTTTTTACATTAATTAAGCATAGTTATTCTTACATTTCTCCACTTCATTTCCCCATAACATGAAATGAATGAAAATAAACCTAAAAATAAAATAGAAAAGAGTGGCATTTTGGTATACAAATGGGGACACATGACCTCAATTTGCTTTGTGGAGGAGAAAGAAAGCTCTAGTTTTTGCACTTGGTTGATTCTAACAAGTCAAAGGATATGGGATGTTTATAAATAGACCACATTGGTCTCGAAATAAATAATTCAAATGCATAAATTTGTTTTAATTATGCATGCTTTATAGAAGACACATATAAATCATAAAATTGAGTGAAATTGAACATAATTATTTTTAGGTTCAGCTGCACTTTATTTTCTGCGACATTAAATAACCCTCAATCAACCCAAAAATGAAATAAATAAAAAATTGAAACATTGAAAAAATAGCAGTATTTTGAGATTCGTGTGGGGACCCATGACATCATCTCGTTTCATGAAGGACAAATGAGACTAAAAGTTTTTCAATTAGGTGTTTGATTTGGGTATGTGACTATGAGATGTTACTGTGTGGACCACACTGGTCCCTCAGATAAATACTTTTGATGATAGTTAAAGCCATTGATTAAATTAGGGTTTATACACCAAAAATAAATAAAATTGATATAATCATCGGTTATATGATAGCTACTACCCCATCCTTCGAAAAAGTGACCAAGTATGATTTTACAATTTTTATCAATGCTCCATGGAGCATACCATGGTGTGAGATATTGTCACATAATGTTAGTCCATTTTAGGGAGGAGGGGGAAATCTAAACAAAGATAAAAAATAATAGACTCATAATTTGGAATGATGGAGTGTGCGGGAGCGGGTGGTTTTGAATTTGGCATTGGGCGGGAAGGCGAGAAGGAGCCAGTGCGAGAGGATCACGAGGCAAATCTACGGGAGGGTAGGAAGGATGAATTGTTTACCACTGAAAGGGATAAGGTGGAGCCGGTCAAGGGTCCCTCTATCATGTGGGTGAGGCGAGTGGTTGGCCAACTAGTCAAATAGGTACCTTCCATCGATCTCAACCCTATCTATAATGAAAAAGGTGTTTTCTTGAAATACCAAAATCTCTTACCAACTAGGTTTGGTCTTCAATGGGTAATACCATTCTCATAAATATTCCTAATGCATGAGACCCAATATCGAAGAGTTCAGGAAATGGGCTAATAGGAAATGGATGCCTAAGGGGGTGATGGAATTTTTGGCTTATGCTAATGCGTTTTTCGTGATCCATATTTCCTTGGAGGAGGAGTTTTAAGGATTCTTATAGGGGGCCTTGGTTCATGGGGCAAGTTGTGGTTTTGGTTCAAAAATGGGTATCGAGTTTCAATCCTTTAGAGATGGTTATCAAAAATACCCTGTCTGGGTCCGGTTTCTGGCTACAGTTAGAATACTAGGACCTGGATATTCTACAAGGGATCACTAAGGCTATTGAAGCCTTGGTCATTATTGATCCGGTCACATGTGTTAGAACAAGGCTTCTTTTGCATGTTTCTATGTAATTGTAGCTCTGAAACACCTTTACCAAGAAGCATTGAGATCAAAGCACTTTGGGGGTTACATACCCAGAAGATTGAGAATGATTTTTCTCCGTTTATGTGTTTTTCCTATTTTAAAACATGCCATAATATCAAATCTTGTCCCAAAGCTAAAGAGGAGGTTTCTGCTAAAAATCCCTACTTAAGAAGACTAAGAGTTCCAGAAGGAATATTTGAAGGGAAACGATCCAATACATTCCAATGGCAATGGATCACAAAGGTCAACCCTGAATGGAGACAGATAAGTAAGCCCAAGATTTAAGTTACAAAAGTCCTAGAAAAGATAGATAATGAAGAAGGTCGGAAAAGGATAGCAAAAGGGAGGATACCCAAGAACTTGATAATAATGAGGATACAATTATTTTTGAGGATTGTTAGGAGGATAGTATAGTGGGTTCAATAGTTTAGGAATCTTTGGACGCAAGTTTCTTTGCACAGAGACCAAAACAATCTTTACTGGTAAGTAATATGTATGAAATGTTAGATGTTAATTTGATGGACATCTCCACTTGTGGAGGAGGATGTCCAACGTGAACAGGAGGCTACTGAGAAAATGTCAAAAGAAGACCCAGATGGAAGTAAGAAGGTGAAAGGAAGTTGTAAAAGAGAGTTCAATTAAGGTGATTTTGGATTTCCTCATCCCAGAGACTAGGCCACCCTCAAACCAGATTCAAACACCTCGAGCCAAAGCAAAGGCGAATGTAGGAGAAAACAAGGCATCCTGGAAGACCCTTAGAAAAGGATAAACTAGAAGGTTTCCCTCTTATCAATAGTCAACATCATATTGCTATTTTCTTTACGAAAGTTAGAACTAGAAATCAAGTTCATTCTATCTAATGTCTATGCTCCTAACACCTCTATGGGAAGAAGGGAGCTATGGGAGTAGTTGACCACTTTCAGAAGAATGTTTAATGACTTAAATTGGATAATTGGTGGAGACTTTAATACCCCCTCATTCCTTCTGAGAAGAAAGGTGGTATTAATGTTTTCACGGAAAGTATGGAGGACTTGGGTAATTTCATGGGTTGGAATGCCTTAATAGATCTGAATCTCAGTGGCTCTAAATACACTTGGTCCAATAGGAGAGAGGGGGAAAATTTAATCCAAATAAGATTGGATTGTTTTCTTGTTAATACTCAGTGGGTTCAACAACAACAATACACTTTATCCTCCCTTCCTAGGATTGGGTCGGACCATAACCCAATAATCCTCAAAATGTGCTAGAGAACACAATGTGGGAAGGCCCTTCAGGTTTGAAAAGATGTGGACTACTCACCTAGAATTGGAACAGAGAATTAAGGACTAGTGGGGCATTGAAGTGAGAGGTAACAATATGTTCAAAGTGACCACCAAGCTTAAAAATATCAAAGTTAATATGAAATTTTGGAACAAGGAAATTTTGGAAACATCTTTCTCCAAAAAAGTAGAATAGTGGAGGATCTTAGGATTCTTGAAGAAAACATGGAACAAGGAGGGTGGAGCCCTAAGGAAAAAGCTAAAGAGAATATCCTTCTATCTAATTATCACAATATTCTACATCGGGAAGAGGTTTATTGGAAACAACAATCGAGAATCATGTGGCTTAAGGAGGAACTTGAAACACTATTTTTTTCATATCTCTGCTACTATTAAAGCCAATAAACTGTGCATTCAAGAGATCAAGAAAGATAATGGGGATTTGGCCACTAAAGATAAAGAAATTGCCTCTACCATTGTTTCCTTCTTCAAAACCTTTTTGTTGAAGACCTTCTCGATGATGAAGTTTCTAGGAAGAAATCCTTAATCTTTTTGAACCAGCTATCAGTCTAGATGAAAATCAAGAACTTACTGCTATTCCTATTGAAGAGGAGATCAAAGCTATCTGGATGCTATGGAAGGTGATAAAATCCCAGGCCCAGATGGGTTCCCGACCTTTTTCCAACTTTATTGGGATATTGTTAAGACTGATGTGGTCTCTACGTTTTAATAATTTTTCCAATCAGGATGCTTACTCAAACAAATCAATCATACTTTTATTGCTCTCATTCCCAAAAATCTTAGGGCTAAGGATCTGGGGGACTTTAGACCAATTAGTCTGTGCAATACCACCATGTACAAGCTCATTTCTAAATTATTGGCTTTTAGACTTAGGGAGACCCTTAGTAACTTCATATCCCCTAACCAAGGGGCCTTTGTGCCTGGTAGACAAATTCGGATAACATTATCACAATTCATGAAACTATTCATTCTGTGGAACTTTCAGGAAGGGAAGCTATGATTTTGAAGTTGGACATGCAAAAGCTTATGACATAATTTCTTGGGACTTTTGTACTCTCTTCTCTCTAAGCTGGGTTATCACCCTCATTTTATTAAAATGATTCAAGCTTGTACTAAAGATCTGAGCTTCTCTGTTATCATAAATGGGAAACCTAATGGTTTTTTCAAAGTTGAAAGGGGGTTGAGACAAGGGGATCCTTTATCCCCTTTTCGTATATAATTGTTGTTGAAACTTTGTGCAGGTTATGCCTTAAAGCCCAAAGATAAGGAAACATGGTGGGGATTAAGGTGGCCAATGGAATTGAAAATCAATGTCTCACACACATTTTTTTGATGACACGGTCCTTTTGGGTCATGTTGTTGTTCAAGAAGCCAAGACTATCAAAGGAATCACTAAGAAGTATGAGAGAGTTACAGGGTAGAAAATTAACTTTAGGAAAAGCTCTTGTTTCTTCATAAATGTTGAAGAGGATCAATATAAAATATTGGCTACCATCTTGGAATGTAATATCAAAAATATCCTAGATTCCTACTTGGGAATGCCTCTCTATGGGAGAAAAATCGATGAAGGAGGATGGAACAAACTCATTGAGAGATTTCATAAGAAGCTTGCCTCTTGGAAAGGATCCTTACTCTCTCAAGTTGGGAAGGCTCAACTTCTTCAGAGTAGTATGCAAGGTATTCTAGTGTATATCATGTCCATTTTTATTCTTCCAAGCAGATTCAAGAAGGCCATTGAAGGAATTTAGAAATGGTTCCTTTGGAATGGATATGAGGATAAAAATAGAATACCTTTGGTTGCTTGGGAAAAGGTTACTCAACCCAAGGACAAGGGTGGTTTGGGTCTAAAGAACATTCAGATTATGAACCATGCCCTCATAGCTAAGGTGGGGTGGAGGCTTCACAAAGAGGAAGGCATCTAGGTGACTATTCTTGAAAGAGAAATATTTGCTGTCCCTCTCAGCGGAATGATGGAATTCTTCAGTGACATGGTGTTCCCAGAGAGGCTCTATATTCTGGAACAACTTGTGTCAAACTAGAAAATTGTTAATTAAGGGGTGAAAATGGAACCTTGGAGATGGATCTAAAATCAAATTCTAGGAGGACCCATGGGTGGAGGATGTTGCCCTCAATTTGAATAGTCCATGGAGTGAGCTTTGGAATTTCTTCTCTAATGAGAAGGAGCTCTTGTGTGTAATTACTTGGGATGAGGAACGCAGATGGTCTCCTATCCTTCCCCCTCCTTTCTATCATGGGGATATTCAACCTTTTCATGAGTTAAACAAGAAACTCAAGGATCTTCATATTCCACCTGACAATGTCTAGGATGAGCTAATCTGGAGACTCACAGACATGGGGATTACGAGGTCAAATCTAGATATTTGTTAAACTTTGAACATTTGGAATCAAATATCATATGGAGGAAGGTTTGGAATAAGCATCTTATCCCTAAGATCAACATTTTTTTCTGGGAAGTCATCAAAGGTAAGGTCCTTACTATGGATAGACTCAGATGGAGGGAATGATCATTATAAACAGATGTGGGTTATGTAAGGACAATGAAGAATCCATCAGGCACCTATTTCTAGAATGTCCCTTCTCTTTTCAAGTCTTCATTGAGATCCTATGCATCTTCAATGCATTTGGTCCTTCTGGGAGATGTGGCCCTCTTACTTAAGCAGTGGAACTTTAATTTTCAGAATGACATGGTTAAAAAAATGTGGAAGTTGGCCTGCCTCATGTCTTGTGGGGAATTTGGATTGAATACAACAATAGGATTTTTAGGAACAAATCGGTCAGTCCGAGCAGGGTGTCTGATAAAGTGAAACACACTCTTAAGGATAACTCTAGGATCCTTAAACCCAAACAGTCGAGTTTTCCCAGAGTGGGAAAATGACATACTTAGAAACTTAGATATTGAACCCACCAACATCATTAAGGAAAGATTGAACCATAATATCAAATGGACTAAACCATCAGATGGTAGACACAAGCTTAAATTTGATGGCTCGACCCATGTGAACGAAAAAGTGGCTGGTGGAGGGGGTATTTTTGTGACCATAACGAAAAATGCATTGGAGCCTATGCGGGCCCCATTAGCAATCAATCAAACAATGTAGTTGAGGCCAGAGCTATGCTTTGGGGTGTTAGATTATGTCATGATTTAGGGATAAAAATATGATTATTGAGGGTGATTCGACGTGTGTCATAAATTCCCTCAAAGATAGCAGAAAATGTGGATGGAAGCTAAATAATTTGATTATGGAGGCACGTGTCATTCTTGCTTCATTTGATCAAGTGGTCATTCAACACACTTACCAGTGGGTAATAAATTGACAAATGCATTGGCCGAAAAAAGGTACTACCATGGTGGAATTGGAGACATGGATTAGGACACGTACTCCTTGGGGTTAGGTGAACAAGCTCATTAATGAAGACACAATGTAGGAGGTAGTGTTATGATGACACCCCTAGATTGCATGCTTGGGTTTTTGAAAGGACTTCCCTTTTTGGAAAACTAGCCTTGTCAAATTCACTTGCTTTTTCCTCAATTTTTCCCAGTTTATCTCTCAATTCTACAAAGGCGTTCAAACTATAGGTTTCATAGGGGGAGACGGGGTGAGAACGAAGCCTTCTACTTTTCTCCACCTCAAAAATGACACGTGTTTATGGAAAATGCTGCATAAAGGTGGTTTTACCAAGTTCATTCATCGGCTTAAAGGTAATGACCCTACCCTGTCTGTTGATTTTACAAATGCCTGGATGGATGGTGGTTTTTTTTGTGGGGTTCAAATTGATGTTTTTGAGAATGCAATTGTTGAGATTACTGGGTTAAAAATGAAGGCCTCAAAATTTTTAAAGACAAAACCGGATAAAAAACATGAAATTGTTAACTTTTTTTGAAGTTGGGGAAAAAATCATAGCTTATGATGATGGTATTTCTTGCACCTGTCTACCGGATAGGTGGGCTGATGTTTTTCCTGGTCATTATGAAGTATCTGAACCTCGAAGGAAAATTTCAAAAATCTTTACTCATCATTTGTCTATCCTCAATTTTTTTCCCGTGGGACTAGACTATGAGCCTTGCTTATTTTCTCTATCAGGTCACTTCTCTCGACCATTGAGGATTTTAAGAAAGAGAAGGCAGATATCCCCCTCCACCAGGTCTCATTCTTCTCATGGTTTAAAGGGTAAACCTGCCATCCTTAGTCAAGTCAATGATCATGATTATGATCAGAAACCCTC
The DNA here is from genome assembly GCA_018340775.1 of Taxus wallichiana var. yunnanensis. Lineage (NCBI taxonomy): Eukaryota > Viridiplantae > Streptophyta > Pinopsida > Cupressales > Taxaceae > Taxus > Taxus wallichiana. The sequence goes on from CM031238.1 coordinate 296,485,940, forward strand.
ACTTCTGCCTTAATAAAATTAGGAAACAGAAAGTTATTGATCCAGATAAGGGTATCGTGGATGCCTTGTGTAATCTTAAAAAAGGGATTAGGAATTTGGATGAAAATTCTACTAAAAGGGACCAGAACTTGTTGACTGGGAGGACAGATTGATGAGGGTTGAGTCCACATCTGACACCATTCTCATGGCCAACAAAAACCTCATACTAGAGCTGAAATATTGCCACCAAAGGATTGATACTCAAAACAAAACCATCAGGGGTATCCAAGTCAATTATGTTATGCAAAAACAAGAAATTTATATTCAGTAGGATCAAGTTGCTATTGAGGAGGGTAAAAATAAAATGAAGCTGATGTTGAGCTCTTTTGACAAAGGAGGAGTCGGATCTCGGTGACAACTCGGGTATGGTTACGAGTCGAATCATGGCAACGATCAGGAGGAAGAGTAAGTTGAGACCCAAACTAAGAAAGATGAAGCCAATTGTCCGAAAAGGATCATCATCAAGGTGGTTTGGTAGAAGATTGGTCCAGTATTAGAACTCGTAACAAGGCTACGAAGAACTAATTGCGTACATGTTGCTTCCCTTTTCTTTTTGTTTTCTTATCTTTGTTTGTTTCTGTCCCTTTGGGACTTCAAAAACTCTATTTTAATATGCAAACTCTTGTAGTTTGGCCCGTTTGTGTGGGGGCCTGTTGTCAAGTGGTTTTGACTCTACTTCCTTGGCTCTATTATAGTTTTTGTTTTTAAAAACTTGCTTCTCTATGTATGGGGTTTTTTTGGTCCCCGGTTTAAAACCAAACCTTTTTTATCTTATCTAAAAAAAATTAATGTTTTAAATAAAATACATTAAAAATGGATTTATCAACAAAACTAAACATATAAACCAAAAAATAAATAAAAATAAGCCTAATATTGATGAAAAAGATAGACATACGATACTAAATTTGTTTTAGAACACATGTAAAATTAAATATTCAACTAATTTTTGAAGGAAAATATTAGATTTCCAAACTAAAGCTCAAAATAAGATATAAAACAACCATGGGATTTCATTTTAATGGTGTTTGTAATGTAAAATTTTATTTTTAAAACCCAAAACTACTTTCTTTCATTTTGAGAGTTCAAATCAAAGGCCCCAATTTCTCTTTAATAACTTGGATTTGTTGGTGACAAGAAGATCCTTCCGAACTTCTTCTTCTTTCTCCCTCACACATAACCAAGTAATCAAATCTCACATATTTAACTTGTGTGTCTATCCTTCCTCAACCTCTACATGAAGGAATACTTAGCCTTTTCCCTGGGGTAAAGATTTACCCACACTAAATTTCTTCTCTACCCCGGATAAGTGTGTTGCTTATGCATTCATTTGTCGCCATGTAGTACCAAAAAGATACCCAATATATAATAAGGCCCTTCAAAGTCCTATCACTCATCATTGTACAAATTGATGTATTCAAGATATCTTATCTACATGCAACATAAGTTTATTCAAATTCGTATACAAGCCTAATGAAATGGACCTCGCAAAAGCATATATAGTCAAACTAGTACAATAATACATCTATTTGACAAATGTAAAGAGATATCAATCTCAAGACCTTTATCCAAGGCTCTTATCTTGGATTTTACTGAGATACCACAATTATCAATCACTTCATCACTTTCTTTGGAACTTTCTCATTGCATGATGAAAATTGGTGTCAATCTAGTTACACCAATCGATTAGGCTCAAAAAAATCTTTTCGCCAAAAAAGGGCTATGATTTTCATCGTATTGCCAATATTTAGGTTTTTCGATCGAATTCACCAAAAGTAAAAGAAACACTTTATGTAATAGTCAAACGAACATCAAATTTAAAGTTAGAATTATTTTTTAATAACTTGCAAAAATTATGGCGAGGTACCAATCTTAATTGTCATTAACGACTACTCCTTTTTAACATATTCAAATTTATTTATTGAAAAATTATTACCCACCTCAAGTTTCATTTTTATTCTTCCAATTTTATAAACAAAAGCAAATTTTTATAGTTCTTTAAACCCTTTCCCTTTATTCTTCGTAGTAAATTAAGATTTAAGAAGTCATTAAAAGCATGTGCTTGACCAAAACAATCTCAAAATACATTTAATCAACACTTGGCATATATAAACCAACATAAGTCAATTAGTGTTTACCTTAAACAAGGTTAAGTAATGGTATATTCTATTTAAAGAAGTGTTAAAGTGAGTTGTTTCTTTATAAAGAATACGTTGTAAAGTAGTTAACTATAGATTATAACTAATTGTTATATAGTAAGAGTAACAACATTATGTATGCAACAAAATAAACACTAAAATCATTATAAAAATTTAAATATATTAGATATTCTTCAAAAAGAAATTATAAAAAAATAATGTTCGATTTTATTTTTACACAATTATTACTTCAATTAAATCAATTGTGAATCATTTACACACTTGGTTATATAATATGTTACTAATAAAGGAATTCATATTAAGTTGTTTTCTCTACAATCTTTACTTTCCTAAGAACAATTATATGAATAGTTTACAATATTAGTTGTATACATTTCTATGACAAATTGGTTAGAGTCAAGGAATCATAATAATAATTAATTGCATAATTATTATTATGATTGCCTTTAATGTATTTTTAAAATGGATTTACCTACTAATGGAATTTAGGAATGATCACAACGATTTGTATTTTTCAAGATGAAGAATTCACCATATCATCTTCAACAGCATGGATGTTTCAAGACGCATGTAATATTACAAAAAAAAATCCAAATTGATACAAAGAAGCTGCCAAAATTAATTATATATCAAAATGGTTTGTCTCGAAGAATATCAGCAGCATTGGCAGGAAACGTTGCGATAGAAATATTATAGAACCTCTCAATATCCCGCAACTTCTGCAAATCATCTCTTGTTATAAAGTTGATTGCAGTTCCTTTCCTGCCAAATCTTCCACCACGCCCAATTCTGTGCAGATAAGTTTCTGGGTGTTCAGGAAAATCATAGTTAATGACTAAAGAAACTTGCTGTACATCAATTCCCCTGGCCAAAAGATCAGTTGTAATTAAAACCCTGGAAGACCCAGTTTTGAATTCTCTCATCTTAGTCGCTCTGGTGATTTGATCCATGTCACCATGAGTGGAAGACACAGTATGGTCTCTGGTCCTCATTTCTGCTGTCAACCAGTCCACCTTTTTTCTAGTGTTGAGGAAGATTACAGACTGAGAAATTGCTAGGATTTCATATAAGTCACACAATGTGTCTAACTTGTAGTCCTCTTTTTCCACATTTATGCAGTACTGTTTGATGCCCTCCAGTGTGAGTTCATCCTTTTTCACAAGAATTGTGACAGGATTATTCATGAACTTCCTTAAGGTATTTATTACTTCTGTGGGCATGGTGGCTGAGAAGACACCCACTTGTATACGCTGAGGAAGGAATGTACGTATTGCAGTGATCTGTGAAGAAAAAACATGAATTTTCAAAGTCAATATAACTGAAACTGAATGAAAAGGAGAAAAAATGCTCACCCTAAAGATCACACGAGTTTGTAAGTTGAATTGTTGATCAATCAATAAAAAACACCATCCAAAAAATGATGAACAGCTCATTGGTTTGTGAACAATACAACTTACAGATAGTTTTAGGCTTTTAGGACAAAAACTAAAATAGATCAGTAGAGGAAGACTCAAAAACAGCACCAGATCAATAGAGGAAGAGCCAAAGACAGCACCAAGAAGATTTCGTGCGAATTAGGCACAACTGAAAGGAATACCTGCTCCTTGGATCCTAGAGCCAATATTACATCATTGAATCATTGACCAATCAATGAAAAAACACAATTGTAAGTTGAATTGTTGACCAATCAATGAAAAAACACCATTTAAAAATTGGTAAACAGCCCATTGATTTGTCAACAATTCAACTTACATACTCATGTAATTTTAGGCTCTTCGACAAAAACTAAAATAGATCAATAGAGAAAGTGTTCATCCTAACTGTCATGCATGTTGTAATATATTAATTTTCACAAATTATTCGAAGACCCAAAAACAGCACCAAGAAGACTACAAAAGAATTAGGCACAATTGAAAGGAATACCTGCTCCTTGAATCCTAGAGACAACATTACCTCAGCCTCATCCAGCACAAGTATTCTTATGGAATTAGATCTAATGGCAGGTCGGCTAAGAATGTCTGAAACCCTTCCAGGAGTACCCACTAGAACATGAACCCCTGCTTCAACAGTCCTTATATCATTCAAGACGCTTGTTCCCCCTACATAGGCATGCACTTTTACCTGTAGGTAATCCCCTAGAGCGTTCATCACTTTTTCAATCTACATTGCAAGCTCTCTGGATGGTGCAAGCACCAGAGCTTGGCATTCATGCTTCCTGTAATCTAGCTGTTGTAAAATTCCACAGCAAAATGTTGCAGTCTTCCCTGTTCCAGACTGGGCTTGTTGGATAACATCTAGACCTTGGCAAAATGGAACTATTCCTCTTTTCTGAATTTCAGATGGACGTTCAATCCCTGAGAAAAAAAATGCGGAAGAGTTCTGAGCAGAGTAACAACCCCCTCAATTCCTCCATCTAAAAAAAAATTCTTGCCCCTTTTTTCACAGACCATTGATTCAATGGCTATTACAATTTATAATTAATAACATACTATTACAATATTAGTAATAATATATTAGGTCCCTAAGTCATTAACTCCTACAGTATAAAAAAATAATACATTATGATAATTTACCATATGAATAAATTCCACGGAGAAGATCTTCTTTCAAACCCATTGAATCAAAAGAATCATGAACCCGGTCGGATGAAGTATATGACTCTCCACTGCCCGACCTGTTAAATACATTAACAAACAAAATTGAATAACTATAAACATAACAATGGATGAATTTAGTTTGCCAAAAAAATATTCAACCATCATACGGAAATTTAGTTCAATAAAATTCATATGCTCCTTTGAGATTGATGCTCTTTATGAGAATAATAGTGTAGATTTCTATAACTCTTAATGATTGCACGGAGATAGTACTGAAATTTAAGTTAAGAGATTTCACATTTTCAAGTCTATTTCATGAATTAAAGTAATTTTTGGGAAGCAAATTGTGTCAAAAAAATTAACTCTAAGTTTAAGGTCACTTTCTGTGAATGTTTATCATTAAAGATAGATAAAGTAAATGAGTAAAATATTGATACAATAAATTAATGGATAGCAAATATTTAAAATTAAAAAAATTAATAATAGAGATATATATGATATTGAAATTAAAATTGTAAATGGTGGTGGGTTGTAATATCTGTGAGTGTGTTCATTTTTAATTTTAACTTGTTAAATTTAACGTTTAATATGACTTAAAATTTTTTATTTTTTGTTGATATTAAGGTAGAATTCACCACTAATGAAGTTATTCATAATTGTAACATGTAAAAATCTAAGACAAGGGATTTGAGATTGATATCTCTTGGCATTTTTCATAGATGTATTAAAGATATCTACACTAATTAAGTTGAGAGGGGTTTTGTAATGTTAGGAAGGATAATTTTTATTCTCCACCTTATATTTGATGCTCAATTTGACTATTACACCACAATTAGATCATTTAAATTTGACGTGTGTTTGACTATCACTTAAATTTCTTTTCTTTTAGTTTTGAGAAGTCAATCAAAAAATAATAATATTTTGGTTATACTTAAAAGAATTTTTGCACCTTTTTTAGTTAGAAAGGTTATTTTAACTCCACACAATGATGTAGCTAAATTAATATCATTTTTACAGATAAAATAACAATTGATAGCAAATATAATAAAATTATTAATCAATATAATATATGAAAATCTATCTATACTTCACAGAAATTTAGAACTATCTATTAAACTAATTAAGGAAATTCAATTTTACCCAACAGGCACCAAATAACAATGCACAAACCAAAATTGAAATTGAAATTGAAATAGACTTACAGAGACTGAATTCTGACGCCATGATTGTTGGAATCAAAGCAGCCATTTTGATCAGCCTCTTCCATGACCTCTCAATTCACCACAACTGTTCTCCTTATTGAAAAATAGAATTTCTGCATTTACCAATAATGACCATACAATCCATTAAAAGAACATCAGAAAGGAGAAGTAATGTACAGAAGAAAGAACAAATTAAAAAACATAAGGATTTGGCAAATGATAAGCTCAGAAAAAACAAGAAAGAATAGAAATTACATAAATAAGTCAGGAGACAGTCTGGGAAATGTATGAAGAGTAGCACTTTAAGAAAGAAACGCGTGGCTGGTCATCTTCAACGTTTAAGGCATTCGAGGAAGATGAAGAGGATGCGCCTTTCACACAACCATCATAATTGTTGTATGGGATCTATTCAATGTATATTGGCTTAGAAAATCCAGGAGGATTTCTATGTTGTCTCTAACAAGTTTAAAAAGGAATAAAAGTTTTTTTAAAATTAGGGTTGGCTTTCTTAGTCTTCTGAAGTAATTTTGTTACGGTGGTGAGTACTTCATTATAATACATTCAAAAATTATAAGAAAAGTTATTTTATATGAAAATTTCTCAATTTTAGATCATAACAATTATAAATATGATAATAATAAATTTAATAATATAATTTAAATTTAAATTCAAATTTATATTTCATCACTCTCACGCTGCACCTCTATTTAATACACACATGCTCCTTCAAAAGAAAAGTACCAGCGCCTCGCATGAGAAATGTATCCCTTCTTTTACAACCTCACATATTTGTTATGGTCTTCAATAGAGAAGAGTTTATAGAGCCATTTTTTTATTAGAGGGAAAAAAGGGTTGAGGCGACCCTACCCCAAACATCGAACACTCTCCAAGAGAGTAGAGGACAACATTACAATAACATCAAAAAACTATAATATAACTATTCATAGTAATAAGAGCTCTCCAGAGCCCATAAAGCGAAACTAACAAAGCAACAAAAAACATAGATAAAACTAACAACATAGAAGAAAGTAACAACCAATAATAGAGACAGTGAAAACAAAACAACCCACCCCAGGTCATTTCTAGGCTTTTTCAAGCCCCTCCAACACCTTAGCCCATTCTTTCGCCAAAGCTTCAATATTAACCGCCAAGGATCCCAAGTCGAAACCATCCAGGGTAGCCTTTCTCTTCTTGCCACTCGACTATCCACGGCACAATAGGTATTGGCGAGTTGCCCCGAGTCTAAGGTGTTGCAAGTCGATTTCACCGTCACAATGCTCCATTCCATATAACTATGGAGAATTGCCTTAACTTGATCCTTAATTTATAGAACCATTAAGTTACTCACATGTTAAATATATTTTATATTTAACTATTTTTTGGTATTAATTTATTTTAATCTATAGATCATCACACAAAGTTATTTAAATGTAAATAGTGCCATTTATGTCAATTTTAAGTCGTCATTGTTATTATTAATTTGTTAATTTTTGTCTTAAAATGATGTAAATGTGACACAAAAAGGGTGGGACAAATATTTGTATCATTTTTATATTATATTATATTTGAGTTATTTAAAAATAAATAAATAAATATTTTATTATTCTATTTTAATGTATATAATTAAAATATTGTTATGTATGATGCAAAATGTGTCATATTCACATCACATTTGAATCACCAATTCTTTTAAAATTAAAAATTCATCATGTTGTCCAAAATTTAGGGATTCATTTCTAAATTTTAGCTTTAAGTTTCTCAAAGTAGCTATAATTATAATCATTGTGGGTAAGCAAACAATGAAGCATTGCGATGGTGAAAGCAACAATGGGAGATGTTCAAAGAGTTGTGGGGTCATGTGAGGCATTGTAATAGTAAAGGTAGCCATGGAAGCTCATGAATCCATTTTCCTAATTCATGTAGTAAAAAAAAATTATATCTATTTTATGGCTATTTTAGGAGCATAACTAATGACGAGTAGTCAGGAGAACGGTGAATTGTGAAGAAGGACATAAAAAAATCTATTCTTGCAAATGTAGGTCTACAATAATTAAAGAAACGAAGATTGATTCCTTACTTGCAAATGCATGCCCACAATAGTTAAGATACGAATATTAGTAGTGGATGTCATTGGCATTGACATTGTATGATTATAACTAAAGCATTGGAAGTGTACATTTTTAATTAATATACTTTTACCATAGTGACAATGAAACACCGCCACGAAAATTTTAGACTATCTACTAGGTCCTCACCCACCATGCGTGCACCACAGTAGATTTTTTATTTTTCATTTAGTTGAGGTGACACAAACTTTTAATTTTTACTATTTAATTATAAATAGTATTTTTATTTATTTTTTATAACGATGATGCAAATGATGGTTAGCATCATTTTCGAGTGGTGCTAACATGGTGTCATGATGACGATGACCCAACAAAATAATAACAATATTTTATTAATGTAGATCAATAAAGGTCATTACATTCAACCGGAAGAGATGCAATACTTGAAAATATTTTGCAACCGAATTAAGTCCCTCGAAAATATGACTTATAACTTAAAAACAAACTCACAAAACCAATATCACCAAAATATTACAAAATTAGTTATGTGAATAACCACAACTCTAACAAACTAACTTGATATTCACCTACATGAGTATGAATTACTCACAAAGATTATTACTATGGTGAATTAATTTACATAACATTCCCACCCTTAATTCATCATAATCGCTTGAGTGAACAAGAGAGATTCTCTAAATACCTTAAATTTATCTCATGCAAGTATTTTTGACTTACATTTGTATGTTGCTCTTTTTAGGCAAAGTTGAAGTTAGATGTGTTGTAAAAATGTTCACGTATGAAATGTAGTTGTACCTCAATGTGTTTCATCTGTTCATGAAACATTGGATTGTGAATAAGTTTGATAACACCTTCATTGTCAACATACATGATATTTGGTTGTTTCTATGATACTCTTAATCCTTCCAAAGGTGTGATGTAGCCATATTGCTTCATGACAACTCCTCTTGAAATACAATATTCTACTTTAATGGAAGATTGAGAAACAAAGTTTTGTTTCTTGCTCCCCATGATATTGGACTAGATCCTAAAGAGAACACACATCCACAAGTGGATGTCCTATCATCAATATGTCCCGCATGATCCAAGTCTAAGTATCCTATTAAGAAAAACTCGATCATTCTTCCTAGGCAAAATTCAATTGTACCTTGTATGTATCTCAAAATCCAATTTGTTACTTTCTAGTGACATATTTTCATCTCTTACATTAACCATGAGATATAGCTAACAACATATATAATGTATGACCTAATATATGTCAAGTAAATGAGACTCCTAATCAACTATTAGTAGAGAGTGGAATTTACTTGCAGCAATGGATCATCATGAGACAAACCGAAGCTTTGGCTTCATGGGTGTAGGAAATGGTCTACCATCCATCATCTTAAACTTCTCGAACAATGTCTTTCCATATTTTATTTGGGACACAATGTTTCACCCGATTCTTAGATAGTTTCTTTGAAGTGTCGACGAAACAGATAGGGTAATGGGCGTAGGAGGAATACCTGTTTCAAATGTTGGTTGATGGGTTGTTGCGCGCGTATGACTTTTGAATCCACATCTGATTGTGAGAGCTTCCTTTTGGCTAGGATGAACTACCTGTAATGCAAAGCAAGACCACCAGAAGGAATTAAATAATATGAGTAGTGAACTGCCTAGCGTATGCTAAATCCGGAAGTGTGATACTTCCTAAATGGTTATTAGTCCACTATTTTAAACAATTTAATGTTGTAAACAAAGTAAATCCTATTGTAATTTGAAATGATTTAGGTATCTCACTTAAAACACAATAAGAAATAGATCCAATCTGACAAGCTAAGATAGAATAGAATCCAAAGGAAAAATTATTGGTTCTGGATTCTACAGTTTGATAGGGGTCTCGAGTAGATCACAGGTGGATGAGGGTGAGATGAAATTTGGTGGGTAGGTCTCTGTTCTGGGCTGTATGAGAAAATACAGAGACCGATGTCGGTTAAGGGTAACTGACGGCGGTCAGGTGTAACCGATGCCTATGCATTCTTATGGAAATCTAGAAATGCCACAGAACAAGCTTTGGGTCTCCTTTGTGATTGCACAAAGGACTTTGGTTGGTCGGGATGAGGTATTGGGTGACTGGGGTAGGCTTTGGCGAGGTTTTTAATGGGAATATGGAGGTGGAAGCGTTGGAGAAGGTCAATAGGTGGCTAGGTAAGCAATAGATGATAAAATAATGATGAAATGAAATAAACCAGAGAAGTATGACGTTATACTTACTTGGATTCTGGTCCTGGATGCCTGTGTGTGAAGGATGGAGGTGCTGATGAGAGGCTTGAAGGATGCAAGTGATCACCAACTGAAGGAAAGCTTCTGCATGGGATGTATGTGCACTCCTCTTTGCTTGGTTAGATCAGATCTTGGCTGGGATGGTTATACAAGAAAAGATGCTTGATCTCCTTCCTTGCATGTGTGGTCTCACTGGAATTCACTCTCTGAAGATGTGTTATCTCTCTGAGATGTGTTAATGCTCACCAACCTTTTTGCTTTCGACTTCCAACTTCCAACTTCCAACTTCCAACCTCCAACCTTGAGAATAAGGTTGTTTTGGGGTTAAAAGGGTAATTGACAACGGTTTCGACTTAACCAACGACAGTTAGGGGTAATCGGTATCGGTCAAGGCGGGATTTCCTAGGTTTACTAAACTATGGAGATCCTCTTGATTTCCTTGGATCTCATGTCGTTAACCCGAAGATTAGAATGGGAGCTTCTTGTGATCATGCGGGAATGTGGTTAGAGGGAATGTAGGCATTGATTTTTAGGGTTTGGGTAAGTCTCAGTTAGTTATGGCAACTTACTAAGAACAGGTCTTAGGTGAGTTGGCTTGGTGAGGTGTCTAAGTGAACTGTATGTGTGGATATTATTTAAAATAAGATATTTAAATAATAGATATAGTGAGGATAATTAATTAATTTAATTTAATTAATTAAATTAATATTAGTGGGGTGAAAGGGGTCATGGCTAGGTGAATGTGATGAAGGGTGCTTATTCGTCGAGGAACCAAAGGGTAGTGTGACCTAATTTTAGTGTCTACATTTTGCCCCTTTTTGTTGCGTAGCTTGTATTGGTAAGCGATGCTAACAAAAATAAGATGTGGTTGCCCCATGTGTGGGTGAAGGTGATCCCCCTCAAACTAGGAACTGATGAGGCAGAAGGGAGAATCAGTGAGTGGTTTGATAAAAGGTAAATGGGAGGAAGAGGCAAGTGGGCACGGGGGAGAAAGGGTTAAAGGTCTACGCGGGCAATCTAGGTAATGGGTCCGGTCAAAGCAAGAAAAACACACACACACACAATAAATGCAAAGCACGCTATCGGTTGAAGAGCAGAAAACTCTACATCGCCTCTAAGGTCGATTGGTTTATCCAAACAAGGTCAAGTGAATCTGTAGCCAAGGTATAGGATATGGTCAGGAAACACAACGTAGGTTAGGTGCAGGAACGTTTAGGTATGTTCCGGTACACCAAAGGTAGGGTCAGGATAAACGGTCACGACAATAGGCTAGGTAAGGTCATCAGGTCAATCAACATAGGTAACAGTGCCGCAAGGTATAGCGAACACATGAGGTCAAAGGTCACTAGAGAATGGTCCAAGTCCAAATATCTAGGTCGTGAAGCACGGGTAAGGCCAAGGTAGGGGTAAAATAATGAGTCCCCAAAGGAGGACAAATGGAGGTAGTAAATGATGAGGTCAGGAAAGGTAAGGTAAATGGGTTGGGTAAAGGTGTGGTTGGGGAAAGGATCAAGGTGAAGGGTGGGGTAAAGGATCAAGGTAAAGGGTGGGGTAAAAGGAAAAAATTGAGGGCAATGTGCAGGTGGGGTTGACCGATGGCGGTCATGGATAACCGACGTCGGTATAGGAAAACCGACGACAGTGAGGTAGGGCACACGACCGATGCGGTCAAGGGTAACCGACGTCGGTTAGGTCGGGTTGGTTATAAAAACAAAAAATCCACATTTTTATTATTCATTTGTTATTTGCGAAGTGAGAAAACGACAAAAAGAGAGAAAAGAGAGAAAAGTGTCCAAAGGAAATAGGATAGTGAGTTGGCAGTGTGATTGGACAAGGGTTGGGTTGGTGAGCAATGGGTCCATGAGATTAGGGCGAGAGATTTGATTGGGCGGAGGTTACGAGTAGTTATTCGGTGATGGCAGAGGCCGAGAGGGATCTAAGAGCCACCAAAGACAAAGGGCTGGACGTGCCACCGAGATGGAAACAATGCGATGAGGTAAGCGCCCAACTCTACATTGTTAATTGGATAGATTAGAGGGTTGGATAATTGTTATTTTAGGTTTTTGTTGTTTGTGGGTGGGTAAAAATAAAATTTGGGTATGGGGGGAATAACGGGCAAAAAGAGGGAGGGGAAGGGTAGTAAATGGTATAGGTGGGGTGGGTAGAGGTCCAGGGGTAGTTTAGGTCATTTTAGGTGGGGTAAAAGGGGAAGGGGGTGATTTTTAGAAAATGGGGGTTTTGGGAAGTCGCGGGATTTTTTTCAGCAACAATGACCGGCATCGGTCAAGTTTGGCCGGCGTCGGTTGGGTAGAATTGGTATCGGTCACCAAACAAGTGACCGATGCCGGTTACGTGATAACCGTGGTCGGTAATGGTGAATCGATGTCGGTCACCAAACAGGTGGTGGGATCGATGTTGGTTTAAGGGTGACCGGAGTCGGTTAGGATGAATCGGCACCGGTCGGGATTTGAGGCACAAGGGTCTAAAAGTGATGTGGGCTAGCTAGTTGAGATTGTTCGAGTGAAAACAAGGTGGAGGGTAATGATAATTGGTGAATATAGTCATGGTAAATATGGATTAATGTCATGCTTGGATTGATGCAGGGAGAGTGCGATTACATATGCGGACGGGGTTCCGCCTCTACCGTGACATTGCATACGGCAAAGCAACCCCTTTGGCTGCAGGCATGTGGAGGTAGTGGGCTTGAGTGGGATTCGTCGCTACCGACATGTTTTTTGGTAGCCCAGCTTGATGGTCGCGTTCATCGATAGATGGGATCCCACGACCAACACGTTCCACCTTCCAATTAGAGGACATGTTCCAGATTTTGCAGCTACCCATATTAGGTGCCCATGTGTATTCTATCTCCTCTGAGGCCTCAGAGGAGTTGATTGGGACAATTTTTGGCGAGGGGGTGGTTGATATGAGATTCTATAGCTCCAGTTTGAGCTATGGAGAGATGTACCTAGCCCGTCTGGATGAGACGAGGCTAGTGTTTCGCTGATGGAGGTAGTGTGCTTTGCATGCACCGCCGATGCGGAGGGTGGATGCTTTCCCCGATCACCGATGGGGGTATTCCACGATATGATGGTTCATGAGAGATGTTTTGCCTGGACACCAACATTCTTGGTGCAGTTATACAAAGAGCTATCGACATATGGGTGGTTGCGCAGGTTTAGCCTGTGTTGTACATTTATACTACACTGCTGGGCATACAAGCACATAGTGTGCGTATGACCTATAGGGATGCCCCGAGAAGATGCATTCCCACTTAGATTTTTGTGGGTGGGATACAGGAGATGGGTGTCGGTGATAGGAGAGCGGAGATCGGATAGGCCGACACATGATGTGGCCCATTATCAGCAGTTATTGGAGGGGTTGTTCGAAGTGGACATTATTTGAGGCCATATGTGGGATTCCCCTCATATAGGCATATGCATGAGGAGCTAGCTGAGCTCTAACTAGAGAGGTGGATACAGGGTCACCGTGTCGGGAGGATGAGATGATCTCGGTAGACAGAGTCTGACGGCAGTTTGGGCTATTACAGGACATTCCTCCGCCCTTCCCACAATATCATAGAGATGACATGGAGAGGCCCTTACCTCTACCACAAACCTATAATACCGACAAGGAAGGAGGAGCAGCCAAAGTGGATTAGTGGATAGATGACGTCGGATGTACAGATAGGTACAGAAGTGGTGGGCGGCTCGATTTAAGCCATACCACCCATACTGGGCAGCCGAGACCTAACTACCATTACAATGTAGAGAGACGCCTACAAAGGGGCGCGTAATGTTCGCCCGATTACCTAGTTGGGTATACTACCAGACATAGTTAGAGGGGTCTGAGGCAGAGGTAGCAGAGCTACGCATATAGGTGGCTAGTCTGCAGGCCCAGATGGCTGGTGGAGGAGATGGAGATGGAGAGGAGGGGGATGGTCAGGTGGTAGCCTTACAGGATCTAGTGGCAAGTTTACAGGCCGCCTGGCCACATCCTAGGCACAAATTGGGGTCTTACAGCCCAAATACAGAGCACGGGAGCAGGCACCACCACAGCACTAGAACAGTCCCGGCTTCATAGGCAGCGCGAGGCAAGTTAGCTGCAGGGGCAGTACAGAGGGGTCTAGACCTATGGGACCACCATAGACCGTGCATGTATCCAGGTTACGGGATGCCCTAGGTGAGTCGAGATACTATCAGGACCAGCTTAAGGTGGCCGGGATAGATTTTATCTCCTATGCCGAGTACATGGCACAACAGGCATCCAGTGAGAGGACAAGATCCCACACTCATAGTGTGGAGAGCACAGAGGTCAATGAAGCTCCGAGACCCGATCGGAGAGGCCACCAACGCGGGTGGTGACCAGCGCTAGGTGAGGTGCTAGCAGGGACACAGGAGGCCAGGGTATAGGTGACACAAAGATGGAGGACATCCAAAGGAGATGCCTGATATGCGGTCACCTGATTTTTGATGTATATCGTTATTTTTGATATATATGTCAACCTACGTCTCAAGATAGTTGTGTTTTTTATCACATACCGGCTTGCATGCTGAAGACAGTGAGGATGTACGAGTGATTTTTATATTTTGAGCATATACCGGCCTGCATGCCGAAGAGATTTTATATTGATTCATTCTTTTTGTATATATGAGACCGGCTTGCATGCCGATGACATTTTGTATTGTATATCGGCCTGCGTGCTGCGACATTTTTGAGATGATGGACATGATGAGATGGGCATGTATATTGAGATACATATTGATTGATTTATATGATGAGATACATGGTATTTTGTGATTTGTTGATGTGTTTATGAGATATTGGTTTATGGCTTGTGTTAGATGAGATATGGATTTGTTACTTTGATGTGGATGGAAATTAGGTGAGTTAGGCATGATGGATTCAGTTGGTTTAGGCATGGATCGAGTTAGGTTATAGGCATGGTTGAGTCAGGTTATAGGCATGGATGAGTTAGGTTGGTTAGGCATGGTTGAGTCAGGTTGATTAGGCATGGTTGAGTCAGGTTTGGTTAGGCATGGTTGAGTCAGGTTATAGGCATGGATCGAGTTAGGTTGGTTAGGCATGGTTGAGTCAGGTTGATTAGGCATGGATATATTGAAAGTAGGTGAAGTTGTGATTCATTATTTTTGTATATGAATGATACTATGGGTCATATGTGAGATGTGGTAGAATCCATGCATAGTGATGATAGAGAATTGGTAGGCATAATAAATGTATAAAATATGTAGCAAATTGTTATGTATGTGGCTTAATTT
The DNA here is from genome assembly GCA_018340775.1 of Taxus wallichiana var. yunnanensis. NCBI lineage: Eukaryota > Viridiplantae > Streptophyta > Pinopsida > Cupressales > Taxaceae > Taxus > Taxus wallichiana. Next base: position 296,501,559 of record CM031238.1, read on the forward strand.
CCAATTTTGTATATAAAAGGGGAACTAAGTGAAATGTGATGTAAATGGTGAGTTAGGCATGGTTGATGAATTGTTTAGGGTAGAGAATGGCCAAGCTAACCTCCAAGGGCCCCATGCCCTCGGAGTGTTGCCTACATAGTCCCGGTGAAAAGGGACCTCAGGCTAATGTAGTTCTCCCATGAGCTAGGGAAGAATATGAAAATGAGATGGTAGGTTTTTGGGCATGTTGTGGGTTTAGGTTTGATAGGTGTGGGTAGATTGTAGGTAAAATGATGTAGGTGAAAGCGATTATGGCGAAAGAGGAGGATTACCCCAAAGGTAAGCGTCGAGGACCAAGTCATGTATAAGGTAATCAAAATGTAAACAAAGATGGTTAAAAGATAAGAGGGGGCAATAAAGCCCCCGATTGGGTATTGGAGATCATACCTTGGAGGAGGTGATGAACATAAGACCTTAAAGACATTGCATGATTGACATGTTCTACGATGAAAAGTAGTCACAGGATCACCAAATGTCTAAATTCTAAGATGTCCCTTGAGGCAATGAGGAAATGTGAGTGGGAATGGTAAGAAGGGTGAAAGGTAGTTAATTTTTATATGGTATGAGGTAGCAGGCCCTTCAGGGAAAGAGGTCCTAGGTCACAACGGGCAAGTCCATGACTAAAAAGTTTTTTGTTTTGATAGACTGATCGATGCGGGAAGTCTATATGAGATAAATAATATGGAACTCCTTGAGGTCTTCGTGAAGCTGATCGATGCGGGAAGCTTCGGTTGCTCTCATTTTTTTTTTAGAGCTTCACATAGCTATCCTTCGAGGGAGCAGTCTATTTATAACAACAATTTGTCGAGAGGAAGATGTCCTTTTGAGGGAGTCATCTTTTTATGAGAAGTTTGACTCAAGGAGTTTGGTCCCATGTGAGGTCTTTGAAGTCATGGACAAGACCAAGGTGGAGGATAGGACTCTTGTTCAAAAGGCAAGGTGAAATGACCATGGGATCTCATCTAAAGGTAGACGAAAAAGTATCCATGAGAATCATGCTATGTGCAGAACCGTGGTACACATATTCAAGGGAAGATAACAAGTGACGGGTACTCACATGATTCTAGTTTAATCATTAGGGAGGTGTATGGAGTGGGTAGCACTCAAGGGATGAGCCTAGAGAGAGACAAAGGGTGAGGTAGGACAATGAGTCAACAATAGAATGGTCGAAGATGCAAGGCATTTAGGGGCTCAGGCTTGGGTTTACCATTGAGAGAAGATAAATGATAAGCACCTGATCCATAGGTATGAGTCACAATGTATGGTCCAAGCTAATTAGGAGCAAATTTTCCCCGTTTACTTTTTTCTGCTTTGGTTACGTGTTGATTTTCTTTCAGGACAAGGTCACCAACTTGGAAGGTTCGTTTATGAACACGTTTGTCATAGGCACGTTTGATACGTTGTTGGTAAACTTGAAGGTGATCTAGAGCGTTAAGACGACGTTCGTCTAATAACTCTAGTTGTGTTAAGCGGTCCTGATGAAATTCATCATCAGTGAGCATGTCATGGAGAGAAATACAAAGTGAGGGGATCTAGACTTCGAGAGGCAGAACAACCTCTGTACCTGTAGACCAGAGAAAAGGGTGTGGCTGCAGTGGAAGTGTGAATACTAGTGCGGTATGCCCATAGGGAAAAAGGAATGTGCGTATGCCAATCCTTCCTAGTATCGTCAACCACTTTCATGAGAATTTTGTTGAGGGTTTTGTTAGTGGATTCGGCTTGGCTGTTGGTTTGTGGGTAGTAGGGTGATGAGAAACTAAGTTGAATGCCGAAGGCGTCGCAAATTTTTTGCAATGTTTTTTTTTTAATTGTTTTCCATTGTCAGTGATGAGGCGATGAGGAACACCAAAGCGACAAATGATGTGGTGGTTAATGAACTCACATATTTTCTCAACTTTCGTGGAAATGAGTGGGATGGCTTCTACCCATTTTGTGTAGTATTCGGTAGCAGTGATGATCCATTGATGGCGTTGGGAAGAATGAGGATTGATTTCTCCGACAAGATCCAAACCCCATTGAGAGAAGGGCCAAAGGTCACGAGTGACTTGTAAGGCATGACTAGGTGTATGATGAAGGTTGGAATGTTGTTGGCATTTTACACAATGTTTGACATAGTCGCAACAATCATGGTTAAGGGTCGGCCAATAATAGCCTAGGTGAAGAATACGCTTAGCAATAGCAAGGCCACTAAAGTGACCTCCACATATGCCATCATGAACTTCCTTAATGGTATAAGGAATTTCAGAACTTGTGAGGCATTGTAAGAGAATACCATCAAAGCCATGCTTATAGAGGAGTCCTCCCAGGATGACGTAACAAGAGACCTTTTTAAGGAAGGCACGTTGTCTGATTCACGGTGAGATCAGGAGGTAAGATGGAGAAAGAAAGGTAGTTGGAGTATTGTTTATACCAAAGGTCACTCAGGTCAGGGGTATTGGTTACGATCGAGTAAACATCGTGAGGTAAATAAGAAGGTGAATGGAGGAATTTATGGTGACAAAGATTTTGGAATCAGCGGGTGAAGTGGGTATTTGGGAAGCTAAGCAGGACCATGGTATCTACAAATTTGTTGGTGGAACATGGGATGGTTTAAAGGGTGTAACGATCAAAGGTAATCAAAACTATGTCTACATGATGTTTATACTTTTGAAGTATCTCGTTACGACATTGGTACATACCATTGACTTGGTTTATGACCAATTGAGAATCACCAAAGATGTTGATTGATTTAACATCTAGGGCATAGGCGGCTTGGAGACCTAGTACGAGCACTTTGTATTCGGAAATATTGTTGGTACATTCAAAATCTAGTTTGAAAGACAAAGGCATGGGTTCTCCATCAAGAGGAATGAGGATAATACCAGCCCCGCCTGCGCTGACACTTGGAACCGTCAAAGAAGAGTGTCATTTGGTAAGGGGGTTCGTTCCAGGAAAGGGTAGCAATTGACTCATCTGGAAAGTCAAAATTAGAAGGTTGATCCCCAGAAATAGGTGCGTCGGCCAATTGGTCGGCAATAGCTTGGCCCTTGATGGACTTTTGATGAATGAATTTGAGGTCAAGATCAGCTAAAAGCATAAGCCATCGTGTGGCACACTGATTTTGATAAGGTTTGGCGTACATGAAGTGTAAGGGGTCGGTGTTGGTCATAACATAGGTTTTGTGGTTGAGTAGGTAATGGCAGAGTTTGGTGGCAATGAAAACTAATGCTAAGCGAGTTTTTGAGATGGTTATATCGGTTTTCATAGTCCAAAAGAGTACGGCTTATGTAATACACCCCCTGCTCCCCGTGTTGTTCATCGCAATGAGCCAACATGGCTCCCAAGCAATGATCGGTAGGATATATATAGGTAAAAAGGTTGATTGTCTTTAGGTGGGATGAGTACGGGTGGTTAGAGAAGGTATTGTTTTAAGGCCTCAAAAGCTTTGTGACAGTCATCATCCCATTTAAAGGAGACATTATTCTTAAGCAGATGATGAAATGGTTGACACCGATCAGATAATTGTGAAATGAAATGGTGAATGGACTGTAATTTACCTTGTAGGCTATGAAGTTGTCAAAGATTAGTAGGTGGAGGCATTTTGAGAATGGCCTTGACTTTAGCAGGGTCAACTTCTATACCATGGAGGGAAACAATAAATCCCAGGATCTTTCCTGAAAGAACCACGAAGATGCACTTCTTAGGATAAAGGCGGACGTAATATTTAATGAGGTGGTCAAAGATGGTTTTGAGGATGGCAAGGTGCTCAGAGCGACGTTTAGATTTGGCCAAGAGATCATCCACGTAATCTTCCAATATGTGATGCATGATGTCATGGAAGATGTAAGTCATAGCCCGTTGATATGTGGAACCAAAGATTTTTATGTGGCAACCGTAACCCACCCAACCTACACACGCAACTTGCTGTCGTCCAACCATGCGAAACCTAAGAAAATTGCTCCTACAAAATTGCTTTCTTTGGGAAACATTTTATCATAAATTTGCCAATGATTCGAAAGTCAATTTTTGAGATTCGCCACAAATTCTAAACTAATTTTTTGGAGTGGGATTCTTAAAATGAACCTTGATAATGATTGTACTAGATTATTAATTCTTGTGGGATTTTACTCACGTGTTATTCAATGGTGAGAAAAGACCTAGTAATGAAAATCCTCACCACCTAGTTAGTACATCATGGGAAAAGAGTTATCGGACCGCTTATTCGTCCCACAGTTTGAAAAGAAAAAAACTCAATTTCAAAAGGGTAGATGTCATGGTGTACATTCACTCAACTTGGTAATTATTTTTGTTAACACTATGAAGATTTCTTCTCTTGAATAGTACATTATATTGGAATTACCACGTAAATTCCTAACAACTCTCCCGAACTTACAGATGATGATGATCCTCAAACCAATTGGAACACTTGAAAGGATCTTGGCGATGAAGACCAACACCAAAGTGAGTCTTCTCAACAAGAGATGGTAGGGAATTTTAAAAATCCCTATGAGGGAGAAGCCTAACCCCTGAATACTAGTATATTGTGATACTCGTTTTGGCCCTTGGTCTATGAGTCTTTGAACTCTAATAATTTGTATCGTATTTGGGCACTTGACATGCTTAATATGTAATTAAAGTTATCTAGCCTGTAGCTTGCGATTTTGAATTCTATCTTTTTAACCCACGGTGGGTTCACTTAGTAAAAGTATGGTATAACACGTGCATTCGAGACGGTATTGAAGAATACCCTTAATTCTAGTTTCTACCTTTAATTATCAATTGATAATACCCCTATTTTTCCATGTACCTTACCCATTTTTCAATTACAATTTTATTAAACCCTTTTATTTCTACCCTAATATATTAGACAAAAAATATATTATATTTCTCGCTCATTTTTTAATATGCATTTCCTCTCGAAAGATGGTTTGAATCCATTGAAGAACAATTACAAATCACCTTATATATGTTAAGATTTAATCATTTATCAATAGTTCTTCAAATAATTAAGATGGTGAAATAATATCACTTGTGTTGAAAAACATACTCAATCCTAGTTTTCTACCATCTTATTATTTCTTAGCTAAGAATCTAGATTTCTTTATTAAAAAGAAATTATAATTTAATTTATGACCACACTCCTACAATTTTAAGGTATTTACTTTTAAAAACTAGGGTTCAAATGTTCTAGTTTTATATTAAAATTAAACATCCCTTTCCTTTAGCCCACATCTCTAACCTACCCCCAATACCTGATTCAAAATATTAATAAATTAAACCCTTTCACCCCCTCATGTCTACCGTATATTGACTTTAACTTTATTGATTTTAATTACCTCAATATGAACCCACGTGCTAGGATATTGCCTAGCTAATGAACCCTCATGTTTTAACCCTAGATGCCTTTTAAGATGAGTCAAATGTTTTTGAATTCGTCATTTCAAATTTCAGATTTAAAAAAAAAAAAGTGATTTCAAGTTTGTAGTTTAAGATTAGAGTTTTGATATTTGGTGTATACTTGTTCTTTGGGTGGGAGTGGAAATATAAATGAAAGAAAAATGTTGGAAAATGCCGAAACTGTGGACAATTTGGTAAACCTGGGTAATGCAATTTAGCCTTAACAAGATTTAATTGAATAAAAAGACAAACCCAATATTTTTTTGTGAATGACAATTGCTCAAAGAATGCCAAAGAGATCGAGCGGAAAAATAGACAAGTTACCATGTTTGGGGATGACTTACCAAGATGTCATGGCTTCTGAAGGCTAATATTCAAGAAGTAGGAGAAAATCTACAAAATGGATGCATATTCCTACAACAATACAAATCAAACACATAAAAATGTTATGCAATAGGCCCTCCATAACATGAAACATGATATGTTGGTGCTAAATGCCCTGAAATAGAGAAGCATAAGTTATTAGCTATGACCCACATAAAGAACGTGTATACCTTGTTATGAAGGGGGCATTTGCAAAAGCTCCAACAAATAGTTTACGTGCAAAATATGTGAAACAAAACTTTCGTGATTAGTGATTTGCCATAGGATCATTACCATAGAGATAGATGCCTAAGCTGGGAAGAAACAATAAAACAGGAAAGTAAGAGAAGAAGCAACCCCCTGTCTTACATACAAACAACTCTCGGCACAAGACAGACGAACATGAGTAAGAGAAAAGAAATAAATTGGCAATAAAATATAAGCCTCCGCAATGTCGAAAAAAACCACCAATGAAAAGCAAAGGAAATAAAACATTTGGTCAACATAAACTATAGTTACCATCATACATATCACCTTTGACAAAGCCATTATATTCCAAAAAGTCACCACTAAAAACCCACCACTTTACAATTATAGGAGAAAGCAAAATAATAGTATCCTCGCCACGTCGGTACTAATAACACTACGAATTAGACATAATTGAAATAAATGTGGAGGCAATGACCCAAGAGGTCAAGTGGATCATGGATGGGTTTGTCTCTTGTAGAATAGGTCTCCAATGGAAGGAAGGTGAAGCAAAGAACATATTTGATAACACAATGCGAATCCAAAAAATGCAAAGGCTAAAAACGAAAAATGGGATTTAATGCATAAGATCTTGCATGCAAAAGGATGCAGGTTGGAGGCTGAGGAAAGATGGCAACAGAGAAAATAGCTCAGCATGCATCAAGAAGTGGGTCTAACAATGTAACTCGCACAGATTTCAACCTAGCCAAAGCACTTTGACCCTTTTGTGGCTCGAATAGCTCGACCAATGCACATAAAACCCAACCATAAAACTAAACAACCAAATGACCGTAATGCAAGGCCAAAAAAAGAATGCTACACAAAGTAATGCATAGATGAAGCTACAAAATTTTGATGCGAGTAAACAAAAGACGAACCAAGAGGGAAGGAGATGCAAACAGAGATCAGGAAAAAAAATTATTTTTAAAAAATCGCTTTTAATTAAACAAAAAAAAATCATTTACTTTTTTAAAAAAGATTAAACAATCAGATTTTTTTATAAAAAAATTCATTCACTTTTCAAAAAAATGATTAAAAAACCACAAGACCCTACCTCCTAGTTTAACAAAGCCTCCAAATTTGACTATAACTAGCTAAATTACTGCTGCAAAACCTTAAAACCTGCACATGCATCACTAGCAAACCGCACAAACTTCCAAAAAACTATGTTTTCATATCTATTGGCAAGATTCTAAAAATTATTTGAAAATAACTGGCACGAAAAGTGATAAATCCAAAAAATGAAATAATCAACGAACGAGTTCAAGAGAGTGCACGTATACCGAACATCCACTCTGATACCATATCGGATTGTTCCATGAGGATCAATGTTGGAACCTCGTGCACATCAAAGACATGTTTCACTTCTAATGGAGATGAGAATGCTTTGTAATTATCAAGAGCACGAATCACAAGGAAAATCAAGTACAAAAAAGATAGTGGAGTTTCTGACATGCTCATAAATTAGAATGAAGGGGTACATATATGAGTGTTGTGTAACTCTTGTGCATGACACATGTACACAACCCTATGACCTATTCAACTATGATCAAATCAACTATGACCTATTCTCACTAAGTGAGATGACTAACCAACTCAAGACATCGAATAACGAAAAGTCTATTTATATACACCAACAGTATGATGCTTTCAAACAAAACAAGAAATCCTTCCAAAGCCTGACATTCACTTTGACAAGACCAAGAAATGAGAAAACTTAAGATACAAGGAAGAAGAGACTCTTACCACACTATATTCATTTTGTTGACTATTTTGTTGGAGGAATGAAATATAAATGGTTATAGATTGGGTGATTTTCACATATGATTTGTGGGATAATCAAGAATGTGGTGAGAATTAGCACATCCACACCATCTCCTTCTTAAATGTTCTTCCCATCAAATTGGAGAATGTTCACATCCACACAATATAATCTACTTGGTATGATGCTTTCAAGTAGAACAAGAAGGCCTTCCAACACAACATCCCTTTTGACAAGACCAAGAAACAAGAAAACTTAAGATACAAGTAAGAAGAGATTCTTCTCACACCTTATTTGTTGTGTTGACTATTTCGTTGGAGGAATGAAATAGAACTGGGTGTAAATTGGGTAATTTTCATATCTGATTTGTGGGAGAATTGGGCATGGCACTGAGAAGGAGAACATCCACACCATATCCTTCTTGAAGGAAATTCTCATTAGATTATGTCCACACAATCTCCTCCACCTGATATGATGCTTTCAAGAAAAATAAGAAGGCCATCCAACACATCATCCACCTTGACAAGACCAAGAAATGAGACAACTTAATATATAAAGAAGAAGAGAATCTTCTCACACCATATTTTTTGTGCTTTGACTATTTTGTTGGAGGAATGAAATAGAATTGGGTGTAAATTGGGTGATTTTCATATTTGATTTATGGGAGAATTAGGCATGGCACTAAGAAGGAGCACATCCACACCATCTCCTTCTTGAATGTGATTCCCATCGAAGTGGAGAATAAGCACATCCACACTATCTCCTCCACCTAGTATGACAATTTCAAGTGGAACAAAAAGGTTTTCTAGAACAATATCCACTTTGAAAAGATTGAGAAACAAGAAAAGTTAAGATATACATAAGAAGAGACTCTTCTCACACCGCATTTTTGTGCTAACTATTTCATTGGAGGAATGAAATAGAATTGGGTATAACTATATGATTTTCACATATGATTTGTGGGAGAATCGAGTATGGTGTTGAGAAGGTGTGTGTACACACCATCTCCTTCTTGAAGTCACTTCACATCATATTGGAGAAGTACGTCCACACAATCTCCTCTAATTGGTATGATGCTTCAGCAGACACTCATTTTGGTAATTCATGTCTTACAACAACACAAATTGTACAACACTCTTGCACTAGCCCACACTTGTTCAATTTGACCAATTATGTTTTCCTAACTATATCTCACTCATTATTGTTTGCACATACAACCTATTTGTTCGCATAACAGTCATATCAATCCATCAAATCAAGTTATACCATTGTATATTATAATTCTAATTTTTAGATTACTCACACATGTATCTAAGATCATAGCATATAAAAATTTCCATAACACCCTTACGTTATGGGCCGCCCTGGTTGCTTTGGTCCCTCTTCCTCTAACGATATTTTTCTTAATCTAAATACCTTTGGTAGACTTATAGTCGGCCCTATCCAAGTTTTCCTTATCCAGAACACATATATAAACAAGTTATTCATTTCTTATGTAAGAGGGCATTCTATCTACTTGACTCCTAGCATTCCAATGAGAAAATACTAAGAGCAACAAGCAAAGCTACTCCAATATTCCCTTGATCTTCATTTACTCTACATACTCATTCTAAGGCAATCATCCACTCAGATCTGCAAGTACAAAAGGCACATTATCAAATTCAAGTCAAGCTAGGGAAAAAGGTCAAGTACAATCACATTGTTGCAAGGTTGTGATTATCAATATGGTTGCATACATTCTAGATATCACATGTTAGGTGAGAATGACGTGTGATTTGAGCCCTCTTCGAGTAGTGGTGACATTGGTGGTGTATAGGGGTACCCACAACCCAACTAATGTTTGTTTTGCAAGACTCCTTCACCATCTAGGGTTTTGAAGATTTAATCAGTGCACAACAAGCATGACACAATGTAAAAGGTCAAATTATAGACAAGAGTAGATTAAGAAGTCATGCACAAATCTAGAAAGTTTTAGAAGATGGAAATGTAGAGGGACAAGGGCATACAAAAAGGGCCATAACATGGGTATGTTTTGGGTCGTACCATACGCTTTGCTCCAAGTATCTATTTAGGACAATGTTTCAGCTGGAAAATATCTGCCGATCATTTCCAACCTTATCCAGTCATCAAGTCATCCCATATCAGCATGAAAGTGAAAATATTAGCTAAGTCTCCTTCTCTCCTCTCAATGCTAGTGTTTTTTTACATTGTTTGTCATTATTTTGCATTTCTTTAATGATTATTCTTGTTATTGTTACAATTAACTTTGGAAACTAGTTGATTATGATAATCTACCATCGATATTGCCCCCTTAAAGATTAACCATTTAGGTTAAATCATTTGGTCAACCTGAGTATTGTATGATGTGCATCGAATCTATGTTTATTTCTCCCAAGTCATTTTTCCAAACCCTAGTGGACCTAGGTTCTACATGACATGCCCAATACATGTAGTGGAAGGCTTGGTTCTCAATAACATCTTAAAACTCTCGCCCTATACTCACAAGCATTCCAAAGCTATAGCCTCCTTTATACCAATGAATGACAATACTCTATCCAATTATACTCAAGTGCCATTAGAAGATAGAAGCTTCTGATAATGAGCATTCATGTGATGAAGATATTGATCTTGATAAAAAAAACTTGATGATCTATCTCATTTCTATACTCAATTGTGAGATAATTCAAGTCATGTATAACCAGTCCTTAATGTTCTCTTATCTCGCAAACTTTCTCATGATAAGGCTTCTCATGAGAGCATGCTTCAAATATTAGGGTCTTCCTCTATTACTACATCTTCCATTCCAACTTCTTCTCCCCGTCCTCCATCATAACATATAGTCTTAATGTCTCCATTCTTATGTTTATTACTCATTTCTCTTCTCTATTAATTCAACCAAATTCTTCCTCTGAACCCATGCCTTAGAATCATTGGTGTGTTATCCGCAAGCCCACATTATTCAATTGCACGTAAATGAGGTGCCGCTACCTCCTCTACTTCTATGGATTCTTCACTTACTCTGCACATTCCTCTCACACCTGAGGTTGCATCTTATCCTCTTCCTCCTGGTTTTATTTCACCTAAAATTCCACTTTTCAATGGTAAGGAAGATCCACAAGAACATCTTATATCATTTCATATTGCTTGCTTAGATTATGCTTTTGATGATACATTATTGCATTTGTTTATCAAAATTGTTTCCTAGAAGTTTGCGAGATTATGCATTGCAACCCAGTTTGAATGGTTCCTATATGATTTTCCTTTTTATTATGTATTCCAATATTTTAATCTTGTTGTCATGTAAAATGTCTAGCATGCAAATTTGAAAATTTTGGCCATGACAACTAAACCCGCCCTTTGAAAATCATTTTCCTAGTCATTATGAACCCTTCCTCCCGCTAACGTATTAGTTTCATGCTTTTTTTACTTGTTTGGGTCATGCAACCCCTCCAAGTTTGTGTCACCCTCATTCCAGCCAAGAGGAAAGTGATAACATGGATTTTAAGTGTGTTTCATGTGCAGGGAATGAATCTAGGTTGATTTCACAATGAGATCAAGCTCTGAGGTAGAATAGTGCTCTTTGAAGCACTAAATTGGCTATTTTTAGCCATATTGTAGCATGAAGACATCCTCCGAAAGGTTAGACTTATATCGAAATCTATCTTCAGGGGAAGACTCCATTGCTTCTGCTCCAACCCATCTGGAAGTTGTGCAAAATAAAAATGATGTTATCTAAGGTAGTTTAGGAAAAATTGTCGAGATAATTGATGTCGGGAACAAGTTAAGAAAAATAGGTAAGTTGGCTTTGGTTTTCGACGGTCATGCTTTGCTAAGTAATCCATTTATACATTGATTTGTTCCCATGTTTTATTTTTCCGACTTTTTATTAGAAACATGGGTCAAATATATACAACTACCCGAATGGGACATTTGCGACTAAGGAAAATACTTTTTGTTATAGCATATTATAAACTAATTTATTTTTTCTTAGCATAATATGGTAAATCGATGAGTTCCAATTTTTAAAAAATAAACTTTGAATATAATAAGTAAAATTCTGGTTTGTTTCTCACATGGCTCTTTTCTTTTGAATTCAATAGTCAAATGTATGTTTTTAAAATATTTTTTAAAATATTGCGGAAAGAAACTTTCAATTAAGAAAATTGGTCAATTACATGATAATTAGAGTTAATCCTATGGTGTACACAAGGGATTCATCCTTATGTCATAGTTGATGTAAATAGTGTTGGGTGGATGCACCTCTCTATCATCTCAAAAACACCGATATATTAAATCTCTATGAATAACGATAAAAAAACATTCTACCCACATGGCTCTCCAATCAACCAATGAGAGTCTTTTTTTAAATTATTGTGTTGAAGAATTTTTCAATTACATGGTAGTGGAGTTCATCCTATGGAGTACGTAGCGCATTCATCCTTGTGAGTACATAAGGATCTTTCACCATGAGTTTGCATTCGGTTTTAGGAGATCCCAAAAACTTGAAAATACCAATTTGTTAATTTTTAATGCAATGATGAAAATTTTAGCTCTCTATTAGATTAGCTAGCTAGATGGATATCTACCTCCGAACCGCACATTCAAGTTTTAATGAGGGACTTCTATACTAACTAGCAATTGTACTATAAATGTATGATGGGAACATCGAAAGAACGGACCAAAGAAGTAAAATTGGAGGGAGTGGAAAAAGGGAAAGGAAGAGGGAAAATGAAGAATGGGTATGAGGAAGGAAAATTGTAAGGCGAGGTTTTAAAACAATTGCGATTAGGGTTTATCTCTCGTTGGGGTATAAATTAGGATTGCCCACAACAACATTCATGATGACAAGCTTTGTCGAGGACCAACACTATAAGATGAGAGTTGTTATTTTCTTATATATATTTTTTACAACAATAAGGATTATGATTGATGTTGGAAATTAACTACTTTCATGTCACACACCTATTTCATGACTCAAATTGTTCCTTCCCAAATAATATCTAGTATATGTGCTTCACTTTAGAGTCTTGATCTTGGTTGCACTATTTACACAAGAGCAATTTTTGCTTAAAGGGGCCAAATAAAAAATGGGGAAAATCTAATAGGTTCTTGGTTGAAAACCCATCCACAATGTTTGTTACTCGTAGCACTTGGTAGCCCACCTTTTTAGTTGTAGGACTAAGTAATTGTAGGAAAGCAAGAAATGTACAAATACCCATATGTGACTAAATGTAAAAATATTTTCCCGAGGACGAAGAATGTAAGAACGTGGTATTGGGAAGTTGTAAGCCTATTCCATACTTTAACCATGCAGTCGATGGATCCTACAGAAAGAAAACTACTAGGCGTGAAGACCCCAGAATTGATGACATCATGTTTAGCTTGAATGGACTTCACACATTTGAAATCCAACATCCTCCACACATTGATACTCTTTTCCTATGAACCCAAATACAAAAGGTCTTGTTTCTTGTTCACATATAAGGAATACATCGTGTGCATGTCCTTCATCCATGGGCACTATCTATACTTTGATTGGCAAGAAGGAAAACCATTCTTGGCATATGACAGGGGTTGTATAGAGACCGCCAGAAAGTAGGTTTTGTTATTTTTATTGGCGTGAATCTTAGCGATTAGATGGAATTTAATATGTTAGATAAGTCAAAGACATGAACGGAAAGATGGAAATAAAAATGTGGGAATTAAATTTGCATGTACCACCCTTATTCCACCCCTCATATTGTTCCCACCCAAATAATATTTGTTATTTGTGCTCCACTTTATTGACTTAATCTTACTTGCATTATTTGCATGAGTGTAATTTGTACTTACATGGGCCGAAATAGAAAAGGGGGAAATCCAATTGGTTTAAGGTTCGGAATCCAACCACACTACTTCCTTCTTGTAGGGAATCAAGTGATGCATGATAAACCATAGATAATTGAGCTCCTCTAATTGTTGGTCATATGAACAAGTAGATTTTGTCTAACAATCAAACTTTATTATTTTGATTATTTTATTTTTTCAATGTAACCGTAATTAACTGGACAACGTTTAAATTTATAGACGAGGTGAAGACATAAATGGAATTTGTTGGAAATAAAAGGTAGAAATCAAATACATACATGTCCCGCACTCAATCCATGGTTCAGAATGTTCATGTCTAAATAATATCTACTATATGCACTTCACTTTATACTCTCCATCTCATTCACGCTATTCATGTGAGTGGAATTCACAATTAAAGGGTCTAAAATTAAAAACATGGGAATTCCAATAGGTTCCACGTTCAAACCTAGACACAATGTTTCCTACAATGGTTGACCATATGAGAGATATGTAGATGTTGTATGTCGATCTATCTTTACGAAATGAAGGTTGATGATTGGACGACATTTCATTTGTTACATAAAACAAAGACATGAATCAAAAGTTGAAGATTAAAAAAGTGGGAAGTAAATACTTGCGGCACACGCGTAAAAAAATGTAATAACATAAAATAATTTTGAATAGAAAGTTGAAACCCCTCTGTTCAATCTCCAACACCTAATAAAGAGCTAACAATCAAGGTCTACGAAAGATTCGATGGGCAAGATTTGGTAAAAAGTCGATAGTCAAGAGTGAAGGGAAGTTAAAAATATATCCCTACATAGGGCCATCCTAAACAAACAACTTGTTGACTTGTTTGTATAACATATATAGAAAAATAAACCAAAAATGATGTGTTCTAGGTAAATCTTAAATGCATCATGATCACGAGTTACATTAGACTATTGTTTACACATTTTTCATGATTTTAACCATCAAATAATTGCAAATCTTAAATACTTATAAATCTTTGAAATAATAGTCACACATGCATGGATATTTAAAATATGTCCTTCATTTTGTATATAGATTTATATACAAACCATATAAATATACATAATGTATTTGAAAATTTTAAATTAATAAAGATTAACTTTTTAATGTTTTATTAGTTGTGTATGTTTAAAGGGCAATATTGAAAAAATATCTCACATAATAAATTAAATTAATGTGTTGGTGCTTTGTTGAAAATTCCTACTCATTAATATACCAATAATGGAGCTTGTTATTATGTGGACATTGTAGAGATTTCACCTAATCGAGTTAGTCAAACCAGGTTTAACCAAACCCAAGTCTTGTCTCGAGTGACTGGCCATGGGTCGATACAATGTTGTATAAGCTATAAGAAAAACATAGCCAAATTGTATTGGTGTTAGGTGGTCTTGTGATACGGTTTCTACCTATACTAAATTTCATAGATGCAACAAGTTATGCGACACGCCTCCCTATGCAAAAGATTTGAATTGTTGCCCTCCTTAAGATGGTGAAACCTCATACCCTTCATCCTCCCTACTAGCCTCCACATGTAGAAAGAGATTTGAACGCATTGAGTTGAGGAAATTTATTTGGTCTGGGAAATGTAGTTAATGAAGGACCTTTTGCATGACAACCTCTAAAAATGTACCCATAAGGCCAACATCCATTATGCATACTACAATTACAAACCATTACTTGTCACATGGACGACAACAATTATATTGAATATCATCAACCAAAATCATTTGTGCTAGCTAAACCAAGTTTACCAAAACTCGAGTCTCAATTAAGTGACCCAACCCATAGGTTGATATAATGTTGTATAAGCTATAAGAAAAACATAGCCAAATTGTATTGGGCCCAGGTGGTCTTATGAAATGGTTCTTGCTTATACTAAATTTTATAGATAAAAGAAGTCGTGCGATTTACCTCCCTATGCAAAAAAATTGAATTGTTTCCCTCCTTATAATGGGGAAACCCCATACTCTTCATGTTCCCTATTGGCCTCCTCATGTTGACGGGGTCTCGATGCAAATAGTTGAAGAAAAATACGTGGTCAAGTACCCTTGGGCCATGTGGCTGATGAAGGACCTTTACGGCCAACAACCCCAAAATGTTTACCCACCAAACCAACATCCATCGTGCTTAATGCGATTACCAACCATTACTTGCTGCGTGGACAATTATAGTTATATCTAATATCATTGACCGAATCCATCTATGTCGTATATGCCACGTGACACTTGTCAAAAACATCAATGTTCGTTCAACTTAGAAAACAACTTCAAGGTAATTATCTTCCTCAATACTTGTCTTCCGCACATGATAGAAATGTCCAGTCAGGGTTGAGCCCTCATCTGTTGACATCATTGAGCTATTTTGCTTGGTTTCCGCACATGAAGCATTGTAAGAAAGCTTATACTTATTGGAAATTTTGAATTAAAAAAATTGTTTTTTGTTAAATTATTTAAATACCCGTATAGGGCTCTAGACGGACTTGGACTAGAGGGGTACAAGCAGGAAAGGAGAGTACAACTGCACTCGAGCTAGTCGAGTGCGTGCCAAGGCCCAATTGTTCCCCTCATGTGCGGGTCTAATTTTTAGCCACTAGACGTTACTATTTGAATTTTAATTAATTCCATATTTGTGACATGTGTTACATCCTACTAATCTCCATAAACTTTTAGAACACCACGAATTAATAAAATTTCCCTTCCAACAAATTTCACATAGAGAAATAAAATGTTGTTTAAAATTGTTTTGCATGCAATAGGCTACTTTACAGCTGTCGTACTTAAGGGCCACAACAATCTTGCTTAGAGATAAACTATATTCCACTATTCTATGAAAAAAAAGCTCGAGGAAATACAGGCGCCCATGACTGTAATATGTGAGAAGCACGGACCTGTCTAATATTATGGGAATCTCAAGGTTAGCTTCAACGCCTCCACAATAATCGATCTGAATGCCATAATAACATGTCAAAACAAAATACCCACTTTACTGTTGTAAATAATCACACACAATTTTTGATGGGAAATAAAATGTCTCAGGGGCCGAACAGGGTATGCCTCCTTTTCGGCCAACGTTGTTTATACACTCAAACTGCGAAGCATTTCATTGCCACCTACATACAGAAACAAACAAGCATAGAAAGTATGGCTATGGAGGATCCAATGCCTCCACAAATGCATCGACTTCAAAGACAAGATCCACCTTGCAACACAAAAACATCCTCCATTATAAAATGTCAAACGCTACTTTTCCACAAAACACTACTCCCCACCAGCGAAGGCACAATACAAAAGTTATTTATAAAATGGCATACTAACCGTATTGAAATCCTTTTTGCTGCAACATGGCAAATTTAGCGGGTAACATCACTGGTGGGTTTTACATAGGGCTTCTATACTTGGTGTAGTAGCAAGAAAGGCACTCACTATATAGTTAGTTCAATGATATAGATACAACATAATGTCTATATATAGAATTGTTTGATAATTTAGAAAATACATAAATACACTTGAGCAATGCAAAATTATAACAAATAACTAGTCCCGTACTGAAATCGTAGATGTAAGAGAAAACTCTTAATTGGTATAACTAAATATCTCTTAATTGGTATAGTTAATTTTTTTAGGGTAGTCGCTTAAAATGTTAATAGCTAATTTTATTACCTTTGTTGAAGCAACCTCCTCTGATCAAGTTGATAGCATAAGTTTTTAATTTCCATAATTTATGTATAGAACAACATGGTTAATTACGCCAAAGGCGTTATTCCTATGGGAAAAGGTTTTGCGGACATTCATGGGACTGTGTCAAATTTGACGGCTTAAATGACGGTTTTGTTATTTTTAACAATTTTGTTTTTGCTATTTTTAACAATTTTGTTTTTTGCTTTTCTAACAATTTTACTTTTTCTGATTTTACATGTTGCTTTGGCTTTACTATTTTTAAATTTTATTTTATAGCTTTTGCATGCATTAACCTTTAAATCTTTTCTTTCACTAACACTATAATTTCATTATTCTCTCTGAGTTCTAGTCAATCCCTGCGTTAAATCGAATTTTGCAGGTATACATTTAAATTCATAGTCAATTGGTTGAATTCATTTGATCTCATGCGTCGCAAATTCGTGGAGGCGGTAGACAACAACTGTTTGAAATTCTATTTTTATTTTGAAGATTTATGTTAGGCTCTTTTCACTTAAATAGCTACTTGACATCTATCTCACTTAGTGGCAGCACCTATATTTAATCTTGTAACATTACTTGTATTTAATCTTGTAAAAATGATTTCACCGTCGAAAGTGATTTGTTTTCTGTCTCGTCTCACATTTGGCAGAACACTTGAAAGGAGATTTCATGGTAGACTATTAGAATCAAAATCCTATAGAAATGAAATTCTATACAATTTAAAGTGAGAATTGTTTCATTTTTAAATGTCCATCCAAAGTGACTATTTTTGACTTGGATGTCTCACGTCGGATAGTTTCTCAAGTCACAATTTCTGAAAATTGTTGAAAAACTACTTCCTTCTTTCTTATAAAAATCTTCTTCCTCTACACTCAGTAAACTTGGAGATGCCATAAATTTAAGATTTCCATCTAGATAGGATTATGTGCATTTGTTTGGTATGAGAGTGTGTCAATGTAAGTTAAATATGCATCCCAATAGATTTTTTATTTCATGGATCATGGATTTCTTTGCATGTTTTCAGTGATTCAGTTATAACTTTTCAGACTTTCAAAAGCTTGATGATGTGAAAACTTATAGTTCTACATATTTGTCTTTATCTATCTCTATTCTATAATTGTTTTTTATTGATGTTCCCTTCTGACAACTGAAATTTAGTTTTACGGACGCCACCACCATCCACTGAGTTGTAAAATAACCCTTTACCCTTTAAAATTGGCTTTCTATCTATCAATTTCGCCCCCACCCCCCATTGTCTCCTCTTCCCCCACCCCCACCACCTCTCTGTTGTACTTGTTCAAAACTTCATGGAGTTCATCTTGATGTATTAAATGTGCCCTTGTTTATCAAGAGTGCTTTATGTTATTTGCTTTTGATTTCGTTACATTTACATTTATAGTTGACTAAATCATTTTGGGAAGTGACATTTATATTTATATTTATAGTTATCGTAATTCATTTAAAATGTTGTAAAATTACCTTTATATTAATTTGTACCTTTGAAAATTGGTGCTCATCTATTCATTGATCAATTTATAATCTTGTAAAAATAGGGTTGTTTTTATGTAACTAATCAATAAGTATAGATATATTTAGTTTTATTAACTTCTTTTTCACTTTTTTGTAGGGTATTTGTGATTCTCTTTCTCCGCGGTAAAGAAGAGAGTGTCGTCTATAAACGAACTTCCGATCTCCTTTAAATCGTAGCCAGGTGGGTTTCAATATTAATTGAAGTATTTATTCATTTGTTTTGTTTATTGCATGTTATGGATTAAAAAATTATTGTAGAGTGCTTTCATGTTATTTGCTTTTGATTGTTACATTTTTATTTATAGTTGACTACAATCCTTTTTCCGAAGTGACATGTGGGGGCATGTGCCTTTCTCATTGAGCGGGATTCATTATGTGTTGAGGACTTGTTCTTAGTAAATGAGGCCATTCAAGAGTTCCAGTTGGATGTTAGAATGATCATTGGAGGGAATTTTAAGTTAGTATTTCATACCTAAAAACATCTTCTAGAACTAACATACTTCTTTTCCCTCTCTAGTTTAATATGATGCAGAATAGAAACACAATTCCCCTCCCTACAACGAGATTGACATTAACTATGTCTCGCTTGCAGAGGGAGGAAGAGTTTAAATGTCTTCAATATGTTGTTAATGTTTTGCATTGCAGGAAACCAAAACCACCTAAAACATTGATAACTGAAATTATCAGAGATCGCCTCGACCTGATGGCAACATCCCCAATTTTTATCTCCAAAATCTGAATGATTGGAGATCGTTCACGAGGCTTCTGTTTGATTTATGATTCTAATGAAAATGCACTGAAATATGAACCACCCCACAAATTGAGGAGAATGAGAATACCAATCGAGGCATCTGCAACTAGACAAAAATACATAAACATGCAAAGAAAATTGCACAAGCAAAAAGCAAGAAATTTGATTTTAAAAAATAGCTTGTAGTGGTTAGTTTATAAGTGTTTGTCTATAAGTGTTTTTGAAACAAATTGTAACTCGTTCCAAATAATTCCATATATGTATTGTGGCAGTATATATCAAACAGAGAATCAAACTTTTCAAACACATACAATTTTTGTAATCAAACAACTATGCATTCCTAATTTCTTTATCATTGTGTCTCCATAAAAATACCTATAGTTTTCTCACTTCAAGTGTACATATTGTTCTTATTGTTTTCCATTCTATTTTCTTAACATAATAATCTATAATTCATTTCAAATAAATGCATGTATATATTATGCAGAACATATGGAAGACAAAATCTAACTTTTTAACATACGTGTTCAATTTTTCCTTTATACAATTGCTCACTACTTTATGTAAACCAACAACAACGCATTTTTAATGTGTTCTTCATTATATCTTTCCTTTATACAATTGCTCGCTTCTTTATGTAAACCAACAACAACGCATTTTTAATGTGTTCCTCATTATATCTAGAAAGACAATTAAATACACACAAAAATACATCTAGTTTTAAAATGTCGAGAAAGAATCATGCAATTTTTAGTTATTTTCATGCAAAGCTTTGTACATTATATCACTTTTTGCATATTGAATTGTTAAAGGGTTAGACTTCATGTTTGCACTTTTTAGAAAATATAAATGAAAAAGGAAGCAAACTTTAAAGGTTCTCATTGCTTACAAATGCATGTTTTCAGAACACATCCTTCATTTCATCTTTGACTGCACTACAAGTTTACATTTTCCACCATACATTTGCAAAACTCCCACTATCTCGAGCATCTTTTAGTTGCCATGGAAATAACTTTGACACACGAAGGCATTTCTCAATTGATTGAGGGTGGTTCCATTGTTGACCCCACATTTCGAATCTTGCGCACTTGTCTTCCCTAAGGTCCATTCTCAACACTGCTTTCCCAACATCGTGTTGACCTTTCAGATGGGATACATTTTCAGACAACACTTCTACCCTTCAAATTTTCAAGCCGTGTAACCGACAAATCAATACAAGAAGGCTCCATTGTGTGCTTACACAAATCTCGCATTAGAATGATCAAAATTGAACTGTAAGCTTCATCTCCTACTCGATTACCAATGTATATAAACTCCCTATATTAATTATAATTTCTTTATGTTTGTTTTTTTCATCCGTTGCTCAATTCTAATTCTATCATGATTTTCTTTTCCACTGTAGGATTGTTCTTATCATTGAAATGGATGTTGTTGTCGAAAAACATTTGATAATCGGTGCTCCAACCCGACTACCAACAAATGCTCTCCAAGACAATCAATTTCCTCAAATAGATGCAAGTGCCAATCAGGTTAACAAATATTTTGCGAGAACACCAACTCAAATAAGTGGATTGAATACATCTATGCGCATGTGGTCCGTAGAGGGTCGTGCCCTAGCAAAAACAACCCTTCGTGAATATCACAATGCAAGGGAGATGGTTCCATGTTTGGGTTTGATTTTGTGGATCAAGAAGAAGGGGAAATCCACATCACTGTTTTCATGAGTCGCGGAAGCATTCTATGAGTAGATTGAAAATGGGAAGCTATATACAATTTCCAATGGGAGGATTGCGAGGATTGCTGATGCAAAGCTATGTTACAACCATTTGAACAATGCTTTGGAGATTTTCCTGCAACCTTCCTCAACCATATCTCCACTCATAGAAAATGAGGATACAATACCTTCCCATCACTTTCACTTCACCAAAATCAAGGACATACCTGCAAGCGTTGAAGGTTCTACAGTTGATTTGATTGGCATTGTTCTTATGATGTCACCATGCTCAACAATTCATCGGCATGACAAGTCTAAAACAAAGAGAAGAACACTACAATTAAAGGACATGTCGGGATTCAGTGTAAGTGTCACATTGTGGGGACAACACTTAGATGAGATAAACAAAGAACTTGAAGACATGCTTTCTATACCGCCTCTTCCAGGTCCTTGCCTTGAAATTTGCTCACATCTCCAGTTTCAATGGAAGCTTAGTTGACACTATTTCAAGAACCAAATGTTACGTCAACCCTCTAATTTCATAAACAAATACACTTTATGGTTAAGCTGATTCTGATGACTACTCCCTTCCGGTACCCTCTATCACAAGTAAATTTATGGGCCCTCCAAAAGCTTGACCTTTGTAACAACGATTTCGCACGTCGTACAAATGGGGAACACTGAGAGAAATGAATGGGCCATGGTTACTACAGAAATCACAAATATCAGCATGGACAACTTTTTTACAAGGCATGTCCTCTTCAAAAAGGTGACAAACAATGCAGGAAAAAGGTGAAAGAGAATGGTAATGGTTCATGGTTCTGTTCGAGTTGCAACGTACAACTTCATAACTATGATTATAGATATGCACTCAGGATCGATCTAAAGGACCCAACAAGAGAACTCCAATCAGTTACCGCTTTTGATGAGATAGCTGAGTCAATCATGGGTGTTAAAGCTAGCAATCTCCACCTATTGTCTATAGACGAAGACATGACTAGTGAAATTACAAGCAATGTCATCGTGATGAATACTACTTCACACTTTCCCTGAAAAAAGAGACATACTGCGAAACAACAGATTGAAATGTGTCATCCTCAGTTCTAAGAAAGTGGATAACAATGCAACTCCTTCATAACCTTCTTTACGCAAATACTTCTAATGTATCCGTCCCTTCAAACTTTACACCCTCACCCATCCCATTCTATACTTTGAACTATCACCGCTATGTTGCTTATTTCATATCTATGTTTCGCCCTTTTCCCTTGCTTCAAAAGAAAACTTCGTAGTTCCTTATAAACTAACATACTATTGTCACCTACTACTATGTGGATTGTAAGTAATTTTAAGAAAATAAATGCATTTAACTTGCACTTTTATTATGTACATATTTTCATCCTTGTATACTATTAGAACGTATTGTATCTTTCCATATAACAAAAATATTTTCCTTAGGCAACACATAAAAGTTTTTATCCTCAAATTGTTACCTCTTATGATTAGTTCCCATTAGAACTCCACATGCATTTCAAATGTATATAGTTTATTGATTCTGACATACTATTGCCTCCTACTACTATGTGGATTGAAAGATCTTTAAAGAAAATAAATGATAATTACTTGCACTTATATTATGTACGTATTTGCATCATTGTATACTATTGGAATGTATTGTATCTTTCCATATAACTAATATTAATTTCCTTAAGCAACAAATGCAAATTTTTAATCCTCAAAATGATACCTCTTACACGTAGTTCCAATTGGAACTCCACATGCATTACAATTGTATATAGTTTATTGTATAAAAAAATTTGTATGTCAACAAACAATGCATCGTTCATTCTTGTTGATACATGTTTTCCCAACAGGTGGTACTCCATAGGTGTGTCACTTCACAATCATGTCAACTCTGCAAAACATGAGCTCGACGTGTTGGAGAAAACTACGCAAAAATAAAGTTTACATAAATTAAAGCAGACGTTGCCACCTAGAGTGTAGAACAACGACAATCTCAAATATTTGTCAACTTACATTGACCAATAGAGACCATTCCTGTCATTCCAAACTTGCCAACAAATACAACTCTTTAAAGATTGTCACGAGATAACATTCAAGTAACTTCCATGGAAACAAATTTGCACGACCATACCAATTCCTTCCATACGAATCCATATTTGCTAACTACTACCACGCCTCCCCATTTTCTTGTGTCGCCACAAGAAATTTGTCTCATACTAAAATTGCTTCGGTTCCTCGCACATGTACAACCAATTCCTCCTCTCCTTCTGTCTGCTTTCCACCTTACAATCCACAATCGACCCAAACAAAACACCCCACCCCTTCCCATACACAGAGACTTCCCATATTGTCACCCTCGTCGCATACTATCATCTTTTCCCAACGACAGTTTCACAAAAGAATAGATTTGTTGGCAAACATCCAAACTTGCTCAATCTGTTTGGAAAATTACCCTGGAATTAAAACAATTTCCTTTGAAGGCTTTCCCTCCTATAGCAAATGCAAATCTGAAAAACACGGCCATCGCTTCTCTTCGTGGAACAATATGGACCCTGAAAAGCAACCTACCATTCTTGCATCTTTAACCCAAATCAAGGAGATGTTTATCGCACGAGTCAATCCATTACTGCAAGTCACCCAAGTATGTGGAGAACAATACAAATACTTAGGACACACCATAAGTTTCCTGCAAAACATTACTGCAATAGCAAAGTACCTAGCACACCCACCTTAGAGATTTGGACATAGTACTCATACAAAGGGAAGGATATAATTTTAAAAAGTATGATTTCTACATCAGTAGATCTCATGTTTGGGTAGCCTTGCAATATAAAATCCAACATGATCCCTATTACAAAGATGTCTTAATCGACCATGACGCCCTTTCCTCCCTACCATCTGAGTCGTCAAATGTTTCCTTGTCTCTTAACACACAGTGGAATTTCCCCAAATGTAAATTGCCTCTACAACTCATGGTATTGATGCTTCCAATGACTCTGATGAAACGTATGAACACTCATCGTCTTTCATGCCAACACCCCACAATTTAGGAATTGAAGAAGAGGAAATTGAACAGTTCTTGCTCAACCACGATGGTAACACCCCATTTACCATGTCATGGCCAGAGCTTGGGCTCTCGCCTATAAATGAATACAATATAGAGGGCATGTTCTCAATGGCCTTCCCAACTTTGTTTCTAGCTAGAAAAGCAATGTGGCAACAACCCCACATAAAAGAAGTTCCAATGCATGAATATGCTCTTCATTTGATGCGCTACCATGATGGTCACTTTGGTTCACACCCAAGATTTCGCTACTTCCTTCTAAACCTCATGGTGCACATAACAACACTTGAGCCAAGAATTTTCATGAAACAAAACATCAAATCTAGAATCCTTCTACTACACTCTACTTTGATAACACCCCCGCTACTACTTTACTCAACACTTCTTCTATCCTAGACACCATTTCCGTTTAAAGGGTATCTAATGTACTCATGTTTACCGGAAATAAAATTACCCTCAAAGGCTATCATAATGATATAATTCTTCTCATGTTAAGTTCAAATAAAACAGTCCGCAAAACGATACCACTCATGATATGAGATTTGTAAATGTATATGTACGAATTTGTAACAACTTTGAAATGAAGAGATGAAACCTTTAAATGAAGTGGTTCGTCTATATATCTTCAATTACAAAATTACACTTTTCAACATACATGTTCAATTTTTCCTTTTTATTGTTGCATGTTTCTTTATGTTAACCAACAACAACACATTTTTAATGTCTTCATCTGCACACAAATACCTAGAATTTTAAAATACCAAGAAAGAACAATGCAATTTATAGTTGTTTCCATCCAAAGCTTTGTACATTATATCACTTTTTTGCATTTTGAATAGTTTTAAGGGTTAGACCTCATGTTTGCATTTTTTAAATGAAGTGACTCATCTATATTTCTACACATACAAAATCAATCACCCATAGTTTAAACAAACACAACTACAAAAGAAAAAACTATCCCTATAACACAAATAACATATACCGTTTTTTTTTGCAAAATGCCTCAAACAAATGTGGTCTCATGGAATGCTATGATTGTAAGATATGCACAAAATAACTCTAACAATGATGCTCTCAAACTTGTTGAGGTAATAAAGAAATTTGGAATGTACCATAACCATTTCAGATTTGTTTATATATAATTGCATATTCTGTCTCATTTTAGTTTCATGGAGAGATAATATGTTAAAGCACTTAGTCATTCTTTCAATCTACTTTGACAACAACACTTCACATTCACAACATTCTTGAGAGTGACTATTAGCAAACTTACATGTCTCACTTGCATTTGTATTCAATTATTACACAACTAACTGTTATCTAACATCCCTTCTAATGTATTTTGCAACATTTGTTTTGGCTTTAATAGAAAATCAGTATTGTCAATCACACCCCTTATCAACATCAACTAAAAAAGTAATAACTGTGTTTCTAAATCTAATAACATATACCATTTGGCATTCACATTGCATTGGACACATGTGATTGCTAGTTTTAATAGCTATTAAGAATTAGTTGATTGATAGACAAGTATTTAATTTTTTAAATAGCTACTGTTCTTGTGCTGCCCCTATTTAGCTTATGTTATTTGCTGTGGCTCAACTAATTAGTTGTTACCAATGGTGAAAATTAATAGCATAGTTAAGCAGACAAATATATTTGCTCTACTATATTATAGTTTTTGTATCTAGTAAAGGAGTGCTGGTTGTGAAATGCATTTTCACAAATAAAAATTCATATTTCCATAATAATATTTCTGGACTACAACAATATCAGTATCCCATGGGTAAAAGAGGGCAGTGGATAAAGAAATCTGCGCCCATATCAAGAAACCAGACCGCCCAGATTCTTTCTGCTTTTTCCAATGTAAGACTTGGAATTTTATCAAAATTGTGTTGAAGAACTACGAAAATCCTTCTATAGAGAAAAGTCCCCAGATTCCCAATTAATGCTGAATAGACCCATAGCGGACTGATATGCAAACTAATGAGTTTCGGAAGCTTAAGTTTGGAGACTTCTGAACCTGTGGGAGTAACTCAAAACAATTTACATTTATCTTGCTATGCTGAAGCAAAAATGACTAGAAATCCAATAAAAACCCTGTCCTGTCAACAGACCTTGAGCTTCTGGAGACCCCACAAGGTCACAATATATGTCAATTTTTTCATTGCTTAGGAGACATGTCGCTGATATTACAGACTTGAGGTTTTATTGAAGCAAATAAAACATCTGTAGCAGTATATTGAGTTCCTGATGTGAAATCATTTAGTGGTGCCTATCATGGCTTTTGGGTCCCAGCTGTTTTGTGGTGGTTTTCATTTTGAAATTCTCTTTTTCTTGAAAAATGTTTAAATGTTATTAAATATAGAGGAGTGTCGTGGAAGCTAAAAAAACAGTTCACCCAAAGGACAAAGCGCTGACCATTATCAGCCAACATAGTGCAGAATATTACAGTGAGTACTACATTCCTAAGAATCCACCTGAAATACCACAAAATTATGAAGTATTATTACCAAGTTGCTGATCCTTCTGAAGAAAGCAAAGCCTGATCTAGATCATAGTTCAAAAACTCGGACTCACTATAACTATTTTGCCTCAAATTCAGACTCAGCAAATAAAATGATTATATAAATTCATAAAAATAAACTTAAATACATAGTTACCAAGTCTAGAAATCTGGATCCGTTCAAGAGGGCAGAAAAATCCACGACTCTTGAAAAAGTTCAGAAAAAATCATGCCTAATATATACATATTATATATAAGCATAATTTATAAATATGCAAAAATTGACAACTACAGATCAAAACATTAATAACATAATGTAAAAGGTTAATATTTTTAATATTAAATAATTTATGAGGGTGTTAGGAGTATTCTTATCCCCAAAAAACTGAAAAAAAAATTACCCAGACAGAATTTATCCAGGCAGGCTGGAAAGTCCAGATCCGGCCAGATTTGGTAATTATGCTTAAATAACACACAAAATACTTGTAAAAGCATAAGAAATGAATTTAAATAAACAATAGGCATATTTTCTATTAGATTTAAACAGAAAAGAGTAAATGCAACTAATTCAAAATCTCTTATCATGGCTGACAGAGCTGGAGAGGAGAAAATGACAAAATAAAATAGAAAATTGCATTTTTAACCACCTGACAATCTTTTCTGGCAGCTTGTGAGTCTCCTCCTCAAACTCGCAAGTTTTTATGCAGGTACTTGCCAAAAACTTGGCTGCCGAGTTTCAGGCAAGTTACTCGCCGATCAAATTATCAGGCGGGTACTCCGGACTTGGCTGAGCTTTGAATCTATAATCTAGATGACTATGACTAAACTTCTTACCAAACTGATAATACAAAGTGCTTGTAAAGATGACTATGCATAAACTGAGTAAGCATACATAATAAACTTGAAAACTGCTCCTTGATGAGACTAGTCTGAATCTTATTTAGGATCTGCATGGTGGAGAAGCATATAATCAGCAGCCTGGGCAAACTGGGAAGCTTCCTTTGATTGATGTCATTGGGATTCTATAGGGTTGTGACCTTATTTAGAATCTAGCCTTGGTCAAAGCACCGAAGCAGTGGTGCCATTATCTTCTCAGTAAGAAGGTAATTCTGCATAAGATCACCAACTACATCAGTTCTTGAACCCTCAATTTAAGATTCAGGAACATTCAACAATTTTATTTTGTGATAAAAAGTCTAAGAGGGGCATCGCCAACAATGTGGCGGGTCTTCTTAGTTGCCCTCTTTCTATGATAATTAGCATTTTGGATATTAGGCATGCAACCTATGATGACTGAATAGCTCTCTAATTTACAGATACTTAGTTTGATCTGATTGTGTAAGGTTTGCGGCAATTGATAATGGCAAACTAGACACCTTTCCTTGACAACATTTTAGAAGAGGAATTGTATTAGTCCACTCGGCTCTGCATTCCCACCGGCCCATCTTGCCAACTTTTGCTAAAGGAAGCTCTTTTGTCCTCCTATGGTGGACATTTTGGCATATAAATGACCTTGCAACACCTTCAACGGTGCTTTTATTGGCCTGCCATGCAGAAGCAGGTTGAGGATTATGTGTATTTGTGCTCTCTTTATCATCAATCCAATCTCCAACCAAAATCTTGGGTTATATCAATCATTACTGGTACCTTCTCGACCACAGGAATCCATTTCCGTGGACTTCATTTATGGGCTGCCCTACACTCAATGACTGCATGCCTGCATCTCTGTGGTTGTCAGACACTTTTTCAAAATGGCTACTTTATGTCATGCTTCAAAACCATTGATGCTCCATAAGCTGCAGAATTGTTATTCAAGCATGTTTGGAGCGACTACGGGCTACCAATCACAATCATTTCATATCACAACTCATGCTTCTTGAGTCACTTTTGGTGACCGTTTTGGAAGCTTCTAGGTTGTCGGTTGCACTTCTCTACATCATTCCATCTGCAGATTGATGGCCAGACTGAGGTGGTTAATTGCAATTTTCTCAACGCTCTTTGCATTTCTCATTAGAAGAGTAGGTAGTGGGATGCCTGTCTACATGTCATTTAGCATAGGTACAATCAGACTACCCATATTTCTTTAAGGTATTATCCTTTTGAATTTTGTTATGGCTTCTAAACTTTGGCAATTATGAGATTCCAATTGCTCTTCCAACCACAAATTTGGACCACTACCAAATAAATAAGGGAAACATTCATCCTCTGTGCAAGATTTGACCAAGCTCCACACAGAATCCAGAACATTTCACAACAATCTCAAGACAAATTCAAGGCACTACCTCACTCGTTCTATGCTGGCAACAGCATTTGGTTTCAGTTGCATAACAGGGGGTTCACAACAAACATCACAAATTGAAGCCCATCAAACTATTCTCTAAGCAATCGGACCTAATTTCTTTCGACTTGATCTTCCAGCTCAACATAGTATCCATGATGTTGTCAAAGTAAGCCAGCTGAAGTTGTGCAAGCCATCTCACTTGGAAGAGACGGATTGCACTCATTCTGAGGCAATTGTCCCCTCTTTTCAGAAACTGTTAGTTGAAGATACTTTGCTTGATGTTCAGACTCGCACTAATCACAAGTAGGAACCATTGCATACCTTGTTGGCCAAAAAGTAACTCTACCTATGTAGGCCAAGTGATTCTCCGAATAAGCCTGTCTAGGAAATCCCCAAATCTCAAGTAATTATTGAGACAATTTCCTCTAAGCGTGAAGAAAATGATGAAGACATCTATTATGTTAAGAAACTATAATAGAATTGCAAAGGAAGCTGGATTATAGTGGGACTATGTGTTGAAATATTTTTAAAAATAGTCAGCTATATGACCCTGCAAACAAGAAGCTTGATTAGTTATAGACCTTGAAGGCGTGTTAGGATTATAATGGGATTCTAGAAATGGACATGAAGGAAGCTGGATAATAGTGGAATTCTGTGTTGAAGAATCACACATTGGAATATCCACATCAATTACAGATCACAATCCCTCTCCAAGGGGGTCAAAGTCAAATGGTTTCCATCAAGAAAATTTCCCAATGCCCCATCCTAAACTTCAAGCAAATTGTTACGTTGGGCCTCTGTTGCCTGTGCCATTCTAGAATGAGGAATTCGGTTGGGCCTCTATCACCCGTACCATTCTAGAATGAGGAATTCAAGGGCAATTCCCAAAGATTGGTGCTTTCTCCAAAACCCAACATAAAATAATGTCACTTCAAGAAATGTTAATATATTTATCGTAGAGTATGAACTAGCTAAATCTAACTTTGGCAAAGTCAAATGGCATTAGAGAAACATAAAGTCAATGTGCTAGAACAATTCTATTCTTCTATAGCCAACTTAAAAACTTGTGGATGTTACTATCACGAAACCTGAGTCTCTTGGCAGATAGATTCAATTAATCCTGCATTTTAGGAATTTGCCAATTGTTAATATTAAGAAACTTGCACAACTCAATTGATAAGAAAGGAATTCACATATCTTAGGAGCCAAGATATGCCAAACCCAATGAAGTGAACCTAAGCGAGAGGCATAGAATGACCTAAGATTGTGTCCCAATCTTTTCAACAACCTGAACTATTATACTGGTAAACAACTTGAACAGTGCATGGCAAGGGGAGTTAAACGAAGTAAAACAAAGCTTCTTAACATATACTAGGATTTAGCCCACAAGAGTGTGGTCTAACATTAGTGTGGATAAATGTAAGAAGTAAAACATACAGTAATTGAGACCCGGGTTCAAACCCCTAAAGTGGGTGCAGATGAGGACTGGTGCAAGTCCAAGTTAACTTTGACGGCAGAGATTCGCCTATCATAACACAATAGCATGGTCAAGTGAAAGTATATGTGTACACTGTATATATGAAACATTCTCCATAAAACAAAAACAAGAACAAAAAAACATATAGTGGGATTCAACCTAAACAAGTTATCATGTTTATCTTCTAATAGGAATCCTTACAGCTAATCTCCACTGAAAGAGAAGTTGATGTAATTCCTCTTGATGCATTTGATGTGGTGATTAGAAATCCTTACTTGTGTAGTACCCTATATTTGGTGCAGGCACTTGGTAATATGGCATTTTGCATTTATTCTAATATACACTCTATCTACACATTATTTGACCAACTAAAGGCACCTCCTGCTCTATCTCATACCTTGTATCCACTAAACGCCAACCACTCTCTAGCTCAACTCCTCAACAATCATGCACTTGCTATTGAATATTTGTACAGACCTACACTTGTCTCGGACCTAATTTCTATCACACCCTAGATAGGTTCATAGGTCTTGGATAGGTTCAGCTTCAAACCTTTATACCTCCTACGACCCTATTCCCTTGCATTTTAATAGTCACACTTTCAAAAGGGTTACTTGGTTTAGTTGCCTAGGCGAGACTTTTGGGTCGGTTGAGCAGGAAAAAAACGAATGGTCATTAATAAATACAAACACACCCTAATCTATTAGGGGCACTTGACACTACCTTGAGAAGCATCTAGGAACAATCTAAAAGGTCAACAAAAGTACTAAAACATTTATCCCTTAGAGCACATTATCACAACAAGAAGCTGCAAATTTGAAGTCATCTATATTGCTGCCCTAGATCAAGTGTTGAGCTAAATCTAAAGCACGGATACATGTTGCCAAGTGTTAGGGACAAATCAATGGCTTGTTTTTCTATGATAAATTCAACCACATGTCATCACAAGTTTGGAGAACTACATGTGGCTTGATCCCTCTTTGGAGTAATGGTATGTAGCACAACACTCATCACATCAACGAGGGACCCCAGGGTGTATTGCGGTAGTCCAACCAAATCATAATAGCCCCTTTTCAAGTCAAGGGTACAAAGCTAGGGTTTGAAGCAAGAATAAGTCATAAAAGATCTAGAAACAATCATCGCAAGATTCTAGATCCAAACAGCAAAAGTGCAAACACAAACGAACTGCACAAAAAGAGGGAGCAAGTACAAAACCACGGAGGATAGGTTCGTAGCCCTCAAGACAAGCTCGATAATGGTATTGTCCATCTTCCTACCAACCCGTCTAGAGCAAACTTCCAAGTCCTAATATTTTATGAGTATCTTCCTTTGCACACAATCTAAACACTCTTACACAGCTTGATTCCCGTATTCTAGTTCCTCTCTCTAATCCTAATTACACTTTGTCAAATTCTAGTTAGTGTTTGTTCAAAACAAGATTATAATAATTTAGGACTGCCCTTTATTAGTTGTGAATTATTCATATTAGTAATAGGTAGATGATGCACAAAACTTTAATTTCCCTATTACATTTTGGTGAACTCACTCTTTTTAAAAGTTACGCAACCTAGGGTTTCATTCTTCGCCTTTAGGGTTTCAGATTTCATGCTTAATTTTTCCTGATTTTAGGGTTCCTAAACCCTCCTTTTCTCTTCTTTTATGACACCTAGACAAGTTGGGCCCCTCACACCAACTAGATGAAGTGCTAACCATCCACTATAACAGCATAAGCTACATACAACAAAGTCCAAATGCTGTTATATACATACCTATATTCTCTCAAAAAGTATGTCATAAAATACATGATGTCTACATCTCGGATATTTCCTTGACCCCATGGGGAGGACAAACAATGCTCTCGAGAGGACCATGTCTGTCTAGCTGATTATAGGAAACAAGCCAAGGAGGACACCCTAGAGCCTTCCTCTTGAGCCTCCCCTGTGCCTCAGCTAGCCCAATCTCTAAAGTATTAATCTGCATTGCATTGCCTATTGTCTAGCCACGACCACCTAAGTATTGACCAATCTACCTACTTGCTCTGCCGACAAAGCATCTTGCGTGCGCTTAAGCCTTTTCAAAAGATCACCCATATCTCCTCCAGCTACGGCTGTAGATGTAGCAAACTTGTTTGTGCTCTGTGCCTTTGTAACATCCAGGCAGCCTCTCTAACGAGTGTAAAAGACCTATATGCTCACCCGCTAAGGGCGCCACTCTGGCATCACTATCATGTCTAGTTGATCGAGTACACCATCCAATATCTCATGGTGTGCACTCTTTATAAGAGAATGCCACTTCTCGATAGGCCTCTCTACAAGAAATTGACATATTCAAACACACATTAGTTATCAAATTAATCCTAATACCTCTACTTTATAGCATATTTCTCTAATCTAGGAATTGAAATAACTCAAAAGCTTAATATCTTTCACACTTGGATGCCTTGGACTGTCCTCAATGACTGCCTTGTCGCCCTACTACCATAGTTACCTAAGACTCTGGGATGGGGGACGTCGGGGCATAGGGGCCGGGGTTCCCGGGACGGCAAAAAATTTCCAGTTTTGGGGACGGCGAGGGGCTATTATTAAAATGATCTACGTTGCATGGAAACGGAAACGAATACGAAAACGCGAAACAACAATTTTCTTAAAACCTTGGATACGAAACGTTACCAAAAATGTCCGTACAATATATTATTAAATATATATATATATATGTATATATAATACTCATTTTATAATTGTAGACCATAAGAGATAATTGATAAAGCACTCAAAATATTTTGTATTCATTGAAATTTGAACTTCTAAAGAGTCATGACTCATCATTATATAGCTTTTAGGAAGTGTCTTTAGCAAGTCTAGGTAGGTAGATTAGGGTTAGGGTTATTAAATGCAACTTCTTTTTATTTTTTAAAGTTTTGATGTTTTAAACTTTAAAAAAGCGGTGGAAATGTGCGACGTTTTGGAAGCGTCGACATGTTTCATTTCCGTTTCCGTTTGAAACATTTTTGCCACAAAACATGACCCCCTGAGGCATTTCCGTGCTTTTGAGAAAATAATATATAAATATTAAAAATATACAATGGGTCCCCTAACCTTGGAAAAAAACATGAAAGGTTATAATTTCAGCACCATAGCCAATAATGTTACCAAAGGGCATGTAACATGCCAACATCTCTTTATCATGTCACTTACATGATTATATCCTCAAATTAAAAAAATAGCTTTTTGGAACAGTAGAGGCCATGCAAACTACATGAATAGCCATCCATAGACAAAACCGGCTAAGGTAATTGAAAAACACTAAAAATTAAATACAAAGTTGGCCTCTAGAACATCCTAATATACCGGTAAAGCCTTCAATATCATACAAAAAGAAGCAAAAAGACTTGCACAACAAAATTTTGAAACTAAAGAAATCCTTTAAAATATGCATATGAATTTATTGATCCTATTGCTATGTATAAGAAAGGCTTTAAAATGTAAAATAACAGCGACCTCTCGTTAGAATATCTTCTTTTGGAACCTACATAAGACAACAAAAATCCATTTCTTGGGAAGGTAAGTTTGCATGGGAAAAGGATTAGTTTTCATTTTCCTCTTTTCAAAGTCATAATCCTTTATGTTTTTATATTTTTATTTTTTTGGGACTCCGGGGACTTTGGGGACTTCGGGACGTCCCCTAGCCATCCCTTAGCCGTCTCGGGGACTTTAGGACATTCCCTAGCCATCCCCTAGCCGTCTCGGGGACTTCATGGTGTCCCCATTGGAGTCCCCAAAGTCTCAAGCGCTGGGGCGTCCCGGTGCGTTCCCTAAAGTTAAGGGACGCCCTTCATTTTTGCATTTGGGGGGTGCGTGGGGGCGTTTCATCCCGTCCCCAAGCACCGGGACGTTCCGGATGTCCGGACAGCTTGGGAATGGGGGGGTGTGCGTCCCCGCGTAACACTGCCCGCTACCTAGTTGACATCGTCATCATCCTCCAACTCTCTGAGAGCTACTAATTGCTGCCATGACTCCCTTTGGATCACAACCAAAGGCCTCCATCGTGCTTTGTCTCATTCACTTTGGATCCACTGGCAAATTTTTGTAATCTAGACTCCCATGGGTTCCAAGTAGCCTCCATCAAGTCACCTCAATATCCACTCTCAATCCTAATATCGAGGTCTTTATATTGTTAATTTCCCAACCGCTAGGGAATCCTCTTTTGTAGAGGCATCAAGATTAGGCGATAGTTAGCAATGCATCCGAGTCATAGGAACAAAGACGTCATGTTAGTTAAGCCCTATGTGTGGGAAAGAACCAAATCTGATTCTAGTTATATATTGCAAAGCCTACATGTCTAGGTAGTGAGATTGTGTGTCTTGCATCTCATTTGGGATTGCGGAATCTTGTTATTTCAAAATTGTAATAAGATTGTCATTATTTTGTGCATATAATTGTAATTTCCTCTATTGAAGGAATATATTGGAATTAAGTATTTCAAGTTGTGCATTGGGGCATTGTTGTGCATTTCCATTGATCTCGTGCCTAAGTAATTAGGTTGTGTGGTATAAGATAGTCCTTCATTGGACCCAGTAGTCCTGAAAGCATCAACTGTATATGTTAAATACAAGAAAATACCATGGCAAATACAACATCTCAACAATGTTCTACATTTGACACACTTGGCCTCCAAAGGGGGTAACTGTTATGCACCAAATTCTCTAGCATAAATGGGTTTCCATGGTGTACCACAAACTAAAAAGAGACAAAGGGGATTATAGAAAAATCAAGACTAAATGGTTCTAGTGATAAAACTCCTCAAATACTCCTTGTCTAATGAATTTAAAGCAGGCAAATGGACTAGGGAGAAAAATCCTAAAATGCTTGACATTAGTAGTATTTTACAAATTATATCTAGTTAGATATTTCTGAGAATAATAGATGGCCCTAATACATTTCTTCAACGTAATGTACAGCTCCGCATCACTTGTATCAGTCCTGAAAGATCAAATAAGGAATGGGTGAGAGGGCTTAATAATAGTTTTATTGGCTCTTAGACCTAGCATTGCATGTGATTGGATCTTTTTATGACCAACACCTATTCTGATTGGATCTTATAAAGGGGATGCAACCAGAAAGAATTCCATATTGGAACTTATAACCTGTGTGATTTATGATGAAACCCATTCTACTGAAAACTAAAATATCTCAGAAGTAGATAGGAATGCAATTTTATTCAACACATATCATAATAGGGAATGGGTAAGAGGGCTTGATCCTAGTTTTGCTGGCTCCTAGACTTGGCATTGCATGTGATTAGGTCTTATTATGACCATCAGCTGATAATCAAGATTGGATCTTATGAAGGAGATGCAACTAGCAAGAATTTTGTGATGGATCCTCTTAACTGTTTGTGATATTGGATGGAAACTATTCTAGTGAAAAACTAGAGTTTCTAAGAAGTCTGTTGTTGGGGTGCAATTTTTAATCATACATATCATAATTCAATGATAAAATTTCAGCTTTGTCTATTAATAGATTGGCCCTTCTCTAGCTTTCTGTAATGTTTAGAGCTCCTTACCAAGACAGATTCTATTATCTTATCGTTTCTTCCTCCGTGAATCTGCAAAGATCCAAAATATTCTCATAAAATTCCAACTCAAACACAGATTAACTTAATCTCTCATTTTATAAAGACAATAATTTGTGCACTTGGATTTGGAGCTTGATAAGTCCTTTGGAAAATATCAGTTTCCTCCAGTCCTTTGATCTCTGCTCAAACAAATTACGCTAAGACCCTAGCTATGAATGCAGAATATCCAACATATGAGATTGAAATCTTAATTCTTATCATCTGCAAGAAGAATAAGAAAATAATTCCTCAGAAGGCTGTGCACATACTCCAGGATGCTGATCTCTCTGGAGCAGGAAATGCACTTGAGTAAATGAAACCTATTGGTTTCTCCATGACCTACTGGTGAATGACCACAACTCAGACAACTGGCAGGACAATGCCACTAGTTGTTAAATCTACTCTCCCATAAAGAATGAAGCTTCAGTATGTTAATTCCAATTGAACCTGATTTCACTCCATTCGGCCCTTTCCAAGCTATCACCAATGCTGCCAAAAATTGGGAGTTAACCCTATATACCAGTCCCCTCTACCTCAGCCCCAATACCTACATCAAAAAATACAATAAAGGTATCTGTTTCACCCCTTAATACCTAGGGGTATATTGATTTTCTTTTTGCCTATATAAAAGCCACAAATATGGGCATACGTGTTTATATTGCATGCAGAATTATTTCTCAGCTGGAACAGTGACATAATTATTAGGCACCTGTGACAAAATGAACATGATGGAATCACAAAGCACCGAATATTATCATAATTCACTAAGATGTTAATATTTATGCCAATAACAGTATTCAATGCAATTTCTGTCACTAAAATTTTTGGTACTACATCTGAAGAACTGAATGTTTATTGTTTAGCATAGCTTGTCACCTGGACATAAATTCTAAGCTGCCTTCTTTTTGCTCTGCTGAAAAATTAAAAACTATGTGTGTGTATGTTAGTGTGTGTAGGAAAATCACCAGAACTTCGAGTTTAGCATATTTCTCATATATCAAAGGGAAGAAATCTTATGGAAATTTGGTGCCAAACAATGCTCCTAAGTGTCTGCAAGAAAACTTCACTCTTCCATAAAAAAGTGGCCACCCCACACAAAGTTATATAATACACTATAAATGGAAAGATATTGATTTCTAACCATTCATATGAAAATTAGATAGAAACCCTTGTGTACATATTCAAATGTAAACCATTTAAGTGCACTGAACCTGCTTGATTGAATAACTGCTACCGGGGCTCAAAAATCACCATAAAAGAAGTTAAGAACAAGAATGACTAGTCATGCAACAACAATCTACTGTATGTTACTATTATACATGTACATTGAACTTACATGGCATTTTCACTTGCAGGATTCTCCTTTTCCATTTTCTGACACAGACCTATCCATGTACTGGAAGTCTAAAGATTGTAAGAATTCCTAGACATTTAAGAGTATAATTGTTCCTGGTAGCCACAAAGAAAAAAATCACATACAGATGGCCCTCAAGTTCGATAATCATGTATGCGTTTAACAAGCCTAGCTTCTGCTTTCCTACAAAAAAATTGATCATACTTCCTGATATTATAAGCAAATATATTTGCTTCCTGAATCTTCCCACTTTGCAAAAGCCATCTGCAATTGCATTATAGGTGGCCTCATCAGGCTTGCATCGCTGTTTCTTCATGTACTCAACAACATCCATAGCATCCTCAAACATTGAAAGACTTGAATAGCTAGCAACAAATGTATTGTAAGTGACAACATTAGGAGTGAGTCCTGACTTTATCATTTCTGAAAAAATTCTTGATGCATCCTGCAAAAGACCTTCTTTGCTGTAAGCATAAATAACTGTATTATAAGAGACATGATCTGGCTTCACCCCATTTGTTTGCATTTCTCTAAGGACATCTTCAGATTTCCTGCATTGTCCAGCTTTCCCGTACATGTTCATCAAACTATTGTATGTTACTAAATCAGGATTCAAACCATTCTTCTTGATAGATTGTAATATATTCTGTGCTTTTTCAACTCGCGCAACCTCCCATAAATGGCAATCATGGCATTGAAAGTATTTAAATCTACTAAGCAACCTCTTCTGTTCAACTCTGAGAAAGCACGTTCTGTTCCCGGAAGTAACTTACACTTGCTGTTAACTAGCACAAGAGTCTTGAGTAGAATTCTACTAGGATAAATTGTGCCTGCATATATATCATGTGCCAGGCCCTTCATTCGCTCTATCTTTTTCCCATTTGCATAAGCATGCAACAAGGAACAATACGAAATTTCATTTGGTTTACAATGACCACCCTTCATCTCTGCAAGAATTTTCTCAGCTTGCTTCCAGAGCCCTTCCCTAGACAGTGCTGCCAATACGGCATTGTAGGTAGAAAGGTCAGGGCTAAGACCAGTCTTCAGCATTCCACTATAAATTGTCATAGCCTGCTCTACCGATCCACATCTACTATAAGCACAAATGAGAGTGTTAAATGTTTCCCGTTGTGGCACAAAGCCTGCAGTCTTCATTTCCTTAAACACTTGAGACAACTCTACATGCATTCCATTCTGTCCAAACACTGATAGCATAGTATTCCATGTAACAATGTCGGGAGTACACCCGCTAGACCTAAGTTCATCAAATACTTTCATCATCTCCTCAAAATTCTTCTTCTTCCCATACATACCGATGACAGCATTGTACGTACAGAGATTTGGATTACAACCCGCATTTTTCATCTCCTTATAAATCTCCATGGCCTGCCCCTCTCGCCCTGCTTTGTCGCATCCAGAAAGTAAACTTGTATATGTAAAAACATCAGGGTGAATTCCTTTGCTTAACATAGTATCCTTCAAAGCAATCGCGTCATTGTAAAGGCCAGCTCTACTGTAAGCAGAAATGAGAACATTATAAGCAACAATGTTAGGAGGGTAACCATTCTTCTCCATTTCTTGCAAGATGTTCAAGGCCTCCTTATGGTACCGAGACTTCCCATACAAATCCAGCAGAGAATTGTAGGTCACTCTATCTGGCTTACATCCAGTTGCTTTCATCTCATTAAAAAAATTCATTGCCTCTTCACAAAGAGAGCATCTACGAGAGGCGCCAATAAGAGTATTGTAGGTATACTCATCAGGCCTGATACCCTGACTCTTCATCTCTTGAAAAGATCCACAACTCTGTCCCAAGAACCCATTTTCCCATACACAGAAAGCATCAAATTGTAAGTGACAAGGTTGGGCTCAATTCTTACTTCCTGCATCTCCTTGAACAGCAATGTTGCATCATTATATATTTCATTTCTTGCACAGGCGGAGATCAATAAATTATAAGCATAAGCATCCATGGAATAGCCTTCTTGCTGAAGATTCCTAAACAAGCCAACAGCCTGGGGAACTGACCCTCCTCACCCAGAAACCTAATCATTACACAAATTGCTCCCCAAGTTGGCTTGTAATCCTCATGTTTCCTCATCCACCCAAACACCTCCAAAGCTTTCTCCCATTCTCTAACCCATTCTAGCCCTCTTATGATGCCTACCAGGTCCCCGTGTGCCAATTTTTCAACACCTAAATCCAAAATTTTACCTACATCAACATGTTCCTTTAGAATAGACTCAAAAACTAAATTACCTGATTCTGTGAGTTTGCTCTTGTCAGGCCTCCTTTTCTTGTTGTCTCCATGGTGCCTCCCAGTAGTAGACCTTACTTCTTCATGGGTACTCGGTTGAGAAATGAAACCGTCCTTATCGTCCTTGCGCTTGTAATGTGATGTGTTGGCTTTGATGATTGGAGTGGGTCTGGAGGGGCATTCAAGGGCCAAAGAATTTTTGTTGATTTTTTGTTGGGTTTCAATGGAGTGATTGAATTTTGATTTGTGTTTGTTTGATCTTGTTCATGGGGAGGAGCAAGTAGTTTTGAAGGAGGGGAATCACGGGGAGGGGTCAGGTGGGGGCAGAGCAGGGTGAGTCGAGATGGTTATGGGTGCGCAGGGCTGTGATGGGCGTGGCAGCAAGCTTGGGGCAGACATTGATTGGCTTCAGCTGCCTCTGGTTTATCATCCAAATAAGAAATAAAAAAGCTTTCCATTTTTGTTTTGAAGGTCAGATGTAAAAATGTTTGTATATTTTGTTGGTGTGGGTTGGGATTTGGCTTTTGTGGCCATTTTTACTTTGGCTTTTCTAATTTCCCCAACAAAACAAAACAAAACAAAAAAGAAGAAGAAGAACACATTTCGATAGGGAAATGTTCTAGTCGTTGAGCACCCTATGTTCAATAATGTGCTCAAAAATTCATGACAATGAAGAGCTTTAAATGTTCTTCTACATGTCACAAATTTTGTTGTGACTTCAAAAAAGTGGGGAAGTCAACGTGGCACCACATCAAACATCACGTGGTAGGCCCACTATACAAAACATTAAAAAAATTACATAGTGAATCAAAAATATATTTTCTTGCATCAAAAATTACTTGTTCCCACATGACAAGCAAACAAATTAACATATATTCCCAAAAAAAAAATCGCATTTAATTCACTTCACATCATCCCTTACTACTTTGTCGGCCATTCCGCCCACCGTTTTTTCCCTACGAGCCACTTCAACTTTCAATGTTGTGATTAATTGCATAACATTGCATTTCGCAGTGCATGCATGCAGAGGAGGAAGCCAACATTCCCTCCCCTTCCAACCATGCAATAGAGCAAAACACCCTTTGGTTGCCCTGCGCACGGAGCCGAACACCCTCTACGCATTGCAGTAACGAAGGTGAAGACGAGGTGAGCCCATTTCAGGGTTTCATGTAATGAGCACATTCATAAGTAATACCATTTTTACAATCATATATTCGTTCTATATTGAGTTGTTTTTGTGCATGTTCTTGTTTAATCAAGCATTACTTTTACAAACGTATATTCATTCATTATTGAGTCACAAACTTGTTTAGTCTTTCATTCGGCACAAACTATGTTGATTCATCATATATCGGCCTTTTGTACACATTTTTACACAGGGTTATGTTCTTGTTTAATGGATTTCGTTATGCCATGTTGTTTTTTCAACCATGCACGTTGAACTATTGTTTTTTCAATGTATATTGATTTATTTCAATGCATTTTGTTTATTCCTTTGTTCACCACAAACTCTTCTAATACAACGTAGTGATTGTCCAAAAACAAGGGTTTTCACCCACATGTCTTATAATTTCAAAATATAGTGTTGTTATTGACCATACACTATTGTTATTGAGTAATGAGTTTCATTCTGACATGTTATTTTTCCAACCATGCACGTTGAACTATTATTTTTTCAATGTATATTCATTTATTTTAGTGCATTTTGTTTATTCATCCATTCGCCATGAACTCTTCTAATATAGTGTAGTGATTGTCCAAAAACAAGTTTTTTTCACCCATGCGTCTTACAGTTTCAAAATACAATGTTGTTATTGACCATTCATTGATGTTATTGAGTAACGGGTTTTGTTTTAACATGTTGTTTTTTCAACCATGCATGTTGAACTATTGTTTCTTCAGTGTATGCTCATTTATTTTAGAGCATTTTGTTTATTCCTTCATTCCTCACAACTTCTTCTAATACTACGTAAAATTGTTCAAAAATCGGGGTTTTCCACCCATGCGTTTACAATTTCAAAATATAGTGTTGTTTATACAGTTAATATTTGAATATCCATTGTTAACTTTATATTGATTTGAATATATACTAGAATTACTAAACATACATTGAATATACGGTTGTAACTTTGTCATTTTCTACTACACATTCAAACCTTTAATGTGCACTGAAATTATTGAATATACAATGAAAATGTTGTTAGTTCATTGCATGTTCTTATTACATTGATATTAATGAATAAATATTTATATTTCTAGGGAGGCCACATATTCAGGAGGTAAATGACAGTTATCTTTTTAATATTCAAGGTATTCAAAGAATGTCTAAATATGTGAGGAATGTTAGAAAATAGATAGAATGTTAAATACATGAAGAATGTCTGCATATGCAATGAATATGTGAATCACTTACCTTAACATATGAGGAATATCTAAATATAAATAAGTGTTGTCTTTGTTTATGCAGTTAATATTTTACAACCCACCCTACCATAAACTAGTTCATACCCTGCTCCTATCACTTTACATTCCTCCTCCGTCATTTCTAATTGCGTTCCAATTACGCATTCAAAGAAACCATTACATGCTAACATCTTTGCATAGCACTTGTTAATCCCTTCCAATCTACAATGTAATTTCTTCTTTATGTTCTCCATGCACTGAGGACATTCGCATGCAACACCAAGATTCCATCTGTATTTTCAATGTGTATTCATTAATTTCAATTTGTTAATATGCAAAGAAAAACAAATTTTGATATGTAAAGAAAAACATAAGGTGAACATGGTTCTTATTTTAGTATTTGTTTGAATATACACTAGAATTATTGAACATAGATTGAATATACAAGTGTTGCTTGCAAATGTGCTCATTGCTCTTGGGTCCATTTTTATAGATACCTGAAAAGGAATGATGTATCATAAGGGTAGATGAGAATATCACAAATGTGTTTTGACACATTTAATCTACATGAAATCATAATGCTTCATTCTACAGGTAAGGTCATTTATGACCTTTCTTAGGTAGTGAACTCGTTTCTTTACTATCATTATCGTAAAAATAATGAATAATAAAAATTATAAACACCTATAAGAAGATAATTCATGTTTTTACACATTACCAAAACTCCTTTTATATTGATATGATGGAATATACTACATATACTTATGTGTAATGATAGGATGGAAAAAACTAAATATTTCTTGCATGATTTCCCAAAAAAACTACATAAATAAGTTCATATTTTTACATGAAGGTTATAACTTACACATAATAATATTATAATTACACATACCAATCATATAATAAGGTAACATCTAAATTGTTCCAAAACTAAATTCTTCTTCAATTCCATCAACTGTGTCACTTCTTATGTTGTTTTGTATTGTTCCATTCTCCATTTGGGGTGTCATTGACATGTTGGTTGTGCTTGGTGATGGAGTTGTTGATTGCTTGCATGGCATGATTGCATTTGGCTAATAGAATTGACATGCATGGGACTGGACGTAGGAAATTGCATGTTTTTGTACTTATAGAAAATTGCATATTACCTACATGAGCAAACTGCATTTGTGTTGTCGAAATTGCATTGTTGGTGTTGAAGGAAACTACATTTGATTTGTAGAAGTAGACGTGTTGCTCACTTGGTAATTGGCCACATTTGGAAAATCCGAAGTGTAAATGTTGTAGAAATCCATCATAATTGGATGTTGTGAAGGAATAGGATTTTCTAGATTGCTCAATCATCTTTGCCTTTGCATTTCTTTTTCTATCCTCTCCTTCTCCCATTGTAGCTTCTCATGTTCCCTCTTTTCTCCTTTTCATGTTGTTGTTTTATCTTTTCATGTTCCCTCCTCTACCTTTTAAGTTGTCATTCGATTTTGTTTGCTTCCTTTTTTTCTTGTGCAATGATTTTGTTTTCCTTCCTCTCCTCGAGTTGCTTTCTTTCTTTCTTGCTTTCAACTCCTCTAATTCCTTCCTTCATGCTTCTTGTTCATCAAGCATTTTCAAGTAGTCAGTCAATGTGAGAATTTTTGATTGCTTGCTCAACCTTAGAGTCCCTCTATTTACACATTCCGATCTCTCATTAATCCTTTCAATTGGAAGCTTAAGAAATCTTCACAATGAACTGCCAACTTAGGTTCCTAATTCTATATTACATGGTTGTTCTGTTATGTCTTGTACAAATGTTTATGAACACCCCCAAATTTTTAGCATCCAGATGACTATCATCTTCCTACATAGTAG
This sequence comes from Taxus wallichiana var. yunnanensis, assembly GCA_018340775.1. Classification (NCBI taxonomy): domain Eukaryota; kingdom Viridiplantae; phylum Streptophyta; class Pinopsida; order Cupressales; family Taxaceae; genus Taxus; species Taxus wallichiana. Next base: position 296,545,700 of record CM031238.1, read on the forward strand.
TGGACTACTCCACTTGGCATGTTAGGAGGAGGGGATGACATGGAAAGAGAAATATCCTCATTGGAAAGGTCTATTGGAATCCCCAATTTTGTAGCAACTTCTTTCAACCATTCAAGCTAGCTAACTAGTGTTAACATACTCATCTCGTATTCGATTATGACGGGTTCTTATGTCTGACTCACATGAGTTGGTGTGTTTTCTTCAACTTCAACACGGATTCTAACTTGACAACCTTGCCCAATATGACTTAAACATGTTGTTGTGTCTTGTTGATTTAACTTTGTCACCTCCACCTCTGATTTTTGAATTATATCAACTTGTTGTTGGTTGATCGCATCTTTTTGTTGGATTTGATCAACATTTTGTTGGATTGCTTCTCCATTATCTTTGATAAATTGTTCAATTTCATCTTTGTTATAACCAACCATCTCCATAATGCTCTCCATAATTGTTTCCTCCTCTTGTTAGCTCAACCTTGAATGCATTACTAGGGCACATGTCATTGACCAATGCATCTTTGTTCAAAGGCCATATTCCAGTCCTCATAAAACCAACTTTTATATTCAATGGAGTTAATGCTCTCTTAAAAGCCTTGTTGTTAAGAGCTTCCAATTCAGATATTCTCACATCTACTTTGTGATGCTTGACCATCCATTTGGATCTTTCATCCTTGAAGTAGGTTTTAAATGGAAAAAACACACTAACATCTAAAGGTTGTAGCTAGTGGTTGGTGTGCATAGATAAAGTGATTAGATCAATGCCCAATGCTCTTTCCTCTTGGATTTTCTATATGTCATGTGGCTGCCATGGCCATAAAAATGAGCAGATGTCTATTTTATGGTGAAACACCACCTGGAATTGATCTAGCAAAGTGATGCAACCAATTCAGAAATAATTCCTTTGTCATCCATGTGTGTGGTTGGGCTACCATACATGCACCAAGATCATAATTGGAAATGTAATTAGCTAATTTTTGTTGTGCTTTAAAAATATAGAAGCATGGTATACTTTGCCCTGTTGCATTAACACAACAAAGTATTGTGATCCACTCTCTACTCTTTAGGAGTATGTGGGGTACACTTCTACTACTTGTATTTACAATCACCCTCATCCCACAATTCCTACCAGCTTACACACCAGTTTCATCATAGTTCCATATCCTTTGTGGTCCATATTTCTCTGTTTTATACATTTGATCCAAGTTGTCATAAAAAGCAACAACTATGTCAGGCCTAAGCATAACTTCCCTATCACGATCAAGGCCTTATGTGGTCCTTAAAGACAAATCTTTGTGCCTCTTTCTAAACCCCCGCCACTAAGATCATCAGCATACCATCGAAGTAAATGGAGTATTCATTGTCTCACATATGTGTGTCACATGAGATTTTAATGATTTTATTTGTAGACCATGACCCATATCAGCCACATATTTACAATATTGTACAATTTTAGACTCTTCTTGAGATGTTAAAATGGTTGGGGGACCTTTACGTTTCATAGTTGTGATACCATTCATCCAATTAGATAATGAACCCACTAAGACACCCCACTTTTTTGTAGCACCTCTAATGGAATACCCATTCTCTTCAACATATCTTGTTGCTCCAACAATGTCTTCGATTTTCCACCAATTCCAAAGAATACTTTTTACATGTTGTTGTGTGCTTCCTGTTAACATTATCGCTTACCTCTAGCTCTAATGTTGGTTTTAACTCTATTTTGTGATTTGGACTGGTCTGAAATTGTTGTTTTTTATTAGCTTCAACTAACTCTTCCTTCGAGTCAAGTATATAATCAAGTTTAACACCCTTTTTAGGGTCCATTTGTGACTTCCTCCTTCCGGACTTGAAAGATTATGAGCAGATTATCACACATAAAACTTAATTATTATTCCATATAGGATATTAAAAATATTATAGGTGAAGTTGTTCCTAAAATGTAGGAAACAAATCACAAGAATAAACAGTGTGTGATATATTGTTGTTACAACAATATATACAAATAACAATAAAATATAACATACTATGCAAAATTGATATTTTTTAATGGGTATTCAGTGATCACATCACCAAAAACTCATATTGGATTCACATATTGCATACCAAATTATTGAATATACGGTTTGAAGGTTAGCGGTAATTACTTTAAATTGAGAGAGGTTGTGGTGATATGAACATTGAATATGCATACTCTAAAATGAGTTAATATACATCGACTATACGCTTGTAATTTTGTCATTTAATGCATTATTTGAAATAACAAAATTACCGCCATATATTCAAAATATATTATTAATTCTGTATATTCAATATATTCATTAATTCTCATATATTCAATATACATTCAATAACAATAGTGTATAGTCAATAACAACATGATCATTTGAAACTATAAGGCGTGGGTGAAAACACCATGTTTTTAGACAATTTCTACGTTGTATTAGAAGAGTTCATGGCAAACAAAGGAATAAACAAAATGCATTGAAATAAATGAATATACATTGAAAAACAATAGTTCATTGTGCATGGTTGAAAAAAAAACAGATTAGGCCAAATGAAACCCATTACTCAATAACAACAATCTATGGTTAATAACAACACTGTTTTTGGTGAATGGAGAAGTAAAAATTATAATTTTCATTTACCTCTTGAATATGTGGCCTCCCTAGAAATATAAGTATTTATTCAATAATAGAAATGTAATAAGAGCATGCAATGAACTAACAACATATTCATTGTATATTTAGTCATTTCTATGCATAGTAAAAGTTTGAATGCATAGTAGAAAATGACAAAGTTACAACCATATATTCAATGTATGTTTAGTAATTTCCATTATATATTTAGCCAGTCAATATAAAGTTAACAATGGATATTCAAATATTAACTGCATAAACAAAGACAACACTTATTTATATTCAAATATTCCTCATTTGTTAAGGTAAGTGATTCACATATTCATTATAGATGTTAACATTCTTCACGTATTTAACAGTCTGTCTATTTTTTGACATTGTTCACATTTTCATCCAGTCAATATAAAGTTAACAATTGATATTCAAATATTAACTACATAAACAAAGACAACACTTATTTATCTTCAGATATTCCACATTTGTTAAGGTAAGTGATTCACATATGCATTGCACATGCAAACATTCTTCTCGTATTTAACATTCTATCTATTTTCTAACATCCTTCACATATTCAATCAATCAATATAAAGTTAACCATGGATATTCAAATATTAACTGTATAAACAAAGAAAACACTTATTTATATTCAGATAATCCACATTTGTTAAGGTAAGTGATTCACATATGTGTTGCACGTGCAAACATTCTTCTCGTATTTAACATTATGTCTATTTTCTGACATCATTCACATATTCATTCAGTCAATATAAAGTTAACCATGGATATTCAAACATGAGCTGCACAAACAAAAAATAACACTCATTTGTATTCAAATATTCCTCAAATGTTAAGGTAAGTGATCCAGATATTCATTGCATTTGCAGACATTCTTCATGTATTTAACATTTTGTCTATTTTATGACATTCTTCACATATTCATACATTCCTTGAATACTTTGAATATTAAAAAGGTAATCGGTATTTACCTTATGTATATGTGGCCTCCTTGCAAATCCGAATTTGGTATATAACTCTTTCGAGCTTATGTGCTTTAGAAGCTATAAACTATTTCCACAAAATAATTCTTAACCATATTCATCCAATATATAATACTACATCCCATTTGAATTCAAATTCTTAGATTTTGGAGGGATTATTTAAATTTTGGAGGGATATTTATTACTTGGCATTAATTTTGATTTGTGTGGCACAAATGGTGAGTCTAATACAAATTTTTTTCATGTGCATCAATTAATGATGAGAAGGTGACAAAGGAAGGGAAGTTATGATAAAAAAAAGTTGGAGAAATTTGTTTGTTTTAAAATTAAAATGTATTTTAATTTCATCTTGGAAACTTGAAAATATGTGCATTTAAGTGCATAAATGTGGACACAATAGTACTTGAATATATGTGAAATGGGGTAAATGTGAACAAGTTTGTTCCTATGCATAAACTAGTGAACTTTTGATTATGTACACAAATGTACTTATTTTATTTATGTTGACATTTTAATGCTGCAAGTTGGCTTTTGTAAGAAAGTCTCAAACATGGGAGTCTAAATGTTAATGTTCCCAATGTGTCACTTCATACATGTTTTGTATTAAAGAGTGTACTAGTTGTTCAAGTTTTATAAATATTTTGTAAGATATTAAATTTGTACAAATATGCACATTTATTGGGTCCTCTCAAGTATATTAATTTGAAATTATTAGTCCACTTAGTGGACCCCACCCTCACAAAAAGGTGCACATCTATTGGTGCATGTTCACCAATTGGTGCCTTTCCCCTAACATCATATTAAAAGAAAATTAGTATGAAATTCAATCCCATAGGGACAAGACCGGTTTAGGGTTTAGTTGTTACTTTGTATGTTATTTTATTTGTGAATCCTTCATATGGCCCTAATATCACATTGCTGTCTAAATAATGATCTAGGCGGGGATTTGACTACTCTGCAAATTTATTATGCTAAACTAATCCACCTCTCCATTCTTTGGCGGCATAAAAGTCTATATTAAAGGTCATCTCTTCGACTCTTACATCATTTTATGTAGGTATTATTGACAGGGCTCTGGATAGAAATGACACCGAATACGTAAAAGAAGTTTTTCTTGCAAGTATTCCACGAGGTATTGGTTTTAACTGTGTTATTCTTGATTTACCAAATTTTGATCAAGCTTATAATTGGCTTGAATCATTTACCCTTGGTTATTTTATTATTGAGTCAACCCAAAGAGCCTATTTAAACAATGGATTCTCTAGACACAAAATCTATGCACTTGGGTACATTTCTAGGTCCTAAAGCATACTAATGTATACATGATTCCTAAGAAAGAAACTAGTGGTTGAAAACTCATTTTGGCCTTTTGGTTGCTTTATCTCTTGCACTTTACTGTTTATGAGTTTGACTAAGAATTATTTTGGATTTATACATCTTACAGTTATGTCGGCACTTGACTAATTTAATTTTTGATGGCCTTGGACACTAGCACCCAATTAGGACATAAGTACCCATGTGCTCTTGTCCCTCTCTTTCTTCTTCTTAGTCTTTTAGGTTATTTTTTCTTATTGGTCACCTTTTAACACTTTGGGTCGGCCTTTTAGTTGTCAATTACAAAATTCAAATAAGGGAATCATATATATACTTAGTTACTTCTTTCAAATAAGGGGTCAAGCACTATAAACATTATCTATCACCACCTAAGCTTGTACAAAAGGCACAAGAGCACTACAAAGCATACATCTAGCACATTCATACAAGGGACAAGGGTTGCATTGGTTTGTATACACTGCATAAGAGGGGAGTCTATTCTATTCCATCACACACATTTTGCATATTTGGGACAATCTAGATCTAGCCCGCTATCATCGTGCAACTTGCACAAGGGAAACCTAGGGCATGAGACATGGATACACACACACACATAAATAACTACATGGAGTCTAAGATGTAGTGTAGTGCTCGGTCGTAAGTTCACTCTTCGGGTGACCGTTAGGGTCATTCTGACTCCACATTCTGCATCTTTTTTATTATATTTTATGTGGTTTGTGGACATATGTAGGTAGTAATCTATTTTGCAAGTTACGGTATATGACCGATGATCTAACATCCAATCCATAACGACAAAGAGGGAGCAATAATGAAGCTCTTCCGACCCAAAAAAGGCCAGGTTCTAATCATATAAGCAAACACAGGTGCCCAGACCAGTAATTAACACCTGAGCACTCCTATCCTCCTATAGGTGCTTCTATCTTGTAAATTCTTAGGGTTCCAAATCCTCATCGATCCATTTCAACATTGTTCCCAGTAAGATCTAGCACTCAAACAATCCCGATCATTCGCGGTTATACGTAATCGCTAAGTCATCTTTCTCCCTTAATTTGGTCATGGTTTTACATCATTGAATACTTGTTTCTTGTGCACTACTATACTTAATTATCATAATATCATTTGTTACACTAAGTTACTATGAAATAATCTATTTAATTCAATTTAGATTAAATCATTTGGTGAAGCCATTCGCTCGAACCCTACCTTTCTTCAAGGCCTTCTTTTTATGCCCATTACCCATAGTGGTCATTTTGGTCCTCTTGAGCACATTGAGTTTACCCCATATGTTCGTAAGATCTATAAACCAATGGTGACTACGATAAAACCACGATTAACTCAATCCACATTCCTCTTTAAAACATTGAAGCTTCTGATAGTGAACACTCTGAGGACACTAATGTTGATCAAGAACAACTTGAAAAGCTCACTAATTTCCATTCCACTTTATGTAATCACCCCACGCATATTTTACATGTCCTAAATGCTCTAATCGCTGCTAAAAAAATCAAGATGATACCACACTTTCTCTCATGGTTTCCTCCTTGGTCATCATGACTTCCCCAACCTTCCACCATTCATGTTTCTATTTCTACAACCACTTTGCTCCTCTCATTCCTCCCAATACTTCCCATAACCTAGCTCCTCTTTGGGCATTCATGACCTAGCCTCATTATACTATGATTTACAAACCCAAATTCATCAGTTACAACAAGCCTCTTCATCCTCCTCTCCATCTCTAGATTCCTCACTCCTCCTTCATATCTCTTTTGCACCCCATCTCCTCTTATCCACTTTGCCTACTACTTTTTGCACCTAAACTTTGTATCTTCAATGGCCACTAAGACCCTCAGGAACACCTTCGCTCCTTTCATGTTGCATGTATTGACTATGTCGATGACCTTCCACTATTGGAAAAATTGTTTCCTCTAAGCTTACATGATTATGTTATGTGTTGGTTCTACAATCTATCTATCCATTCAGTAACATATTTTACATCTTTAGCCGATGCATTCCTTTCTCATTTTTATATGAATATTGATACTAAGATATCCTATGCACAACTAGCTAAAATCAAACAAGGATCTAATGAACATCTTGTGGACTATGTCTTGTGATATAAGAATAACCTTTCCCAAATTACCAATGTTCTAGTTGATTCGAATTGCAAGATCTATTCATCCAAAGCCTTTTGCCTCCACTCCAAGAGTGTGTCATTTTTGAGAATTCTCCTTCTTTCGATCAATTATGTTACACACTCAAATTACACAAAAGTAAATTATTTTCCATGGGAAAAATGAAGTATTATGATACTTCTTCCACTTCATCTTCCAATAAGTTTCAAGCCAAATCCGCATTTAAACCATCCACTAATCCTACTAATTCTAAAGTTATTGTCAACGTTGTTTCTACACTTGCTAAGCTTCAATTATAATCCACAAGGTGCAGCTTCACTATGCTACCTTACACACCTTGGCTCCTATTACATGCAACTCATTGAAAGCAATCTAATTACTCTCCCTCCACCACTCAATCTAGATCCTTCTCGACCACGTGGATGTAATTACGATGAAAATGCACACTATGATTATCACCAATGCAATGGGCATTCTACTAATCATTGTTTTAAGCTCAAACATCTCATTCAAGATCTTATCAATAATAATGTGATTGAGCTTCTAGAGCCATCTACTTCTAAACCGATCAATGATAATCAAAAGCTTAAAATATTCAATGACCCATTACCTAATCATGACAATCCATTACTAATTCCTTTGCCAATCACACATATCATGCGGTGCCTCCTCCCTCATTAGCACGCTTTGCTTGATTTCTTATTCTACTACTATTGATTCACCTCTATGAATTATTACATTCTTAGATCATGACTACCATGCTACATTTTATTCCAATTTGTTGCATATTGATGCTTCCATTGGTTCTCATCAAGTCAATAATACTATGGTCCATCCCTCGGCCCTTTCTAATGTATTCTCTCTGGCACTCTTACTAGATATCAACTTTCCAATCTCTCAAATTACATTTCCAATCCCCAAGTCTTACAGGACATGTCATCCTCCCGTTACTATTGGGTCCCTTACCATACCAACACCATTCCTTGTTACATTTGAAATCAAGCACTTTGACATGGTCTTAGGTCTCCTTTGGCTCCAGGTTTCCCAAGCTATCCCTTCCATGCTCCATTTATGCCTTAAGTTCATTCATAACAATCAAGTTATCACCATTAAATTTATTCCACCATGCACGTCATTACCTTGGCCTATTCTCCCCATTCGCTTGAACCCCACTCATGACATTTAGGACTCTACCACCTCTCAAGTCTAAATTATCTTTGATTTACTCTAAATTGAATTAAACCTTAAATTCAACACAACTTACTGTAACTAATGATATACAAATGATAATATATAGTAATGGACAAAAACAAACATTCAATGATGTAAAACCCTAAGCAAGTGAGAGGGAAGATGACTTAGATGATTTCGTGCAATCTGAGATGATTTGGGTGATAACTATTGAAACAGATCAGATTTGTAAATAAATCGCAATAAAGTTGGCTTATTAGCTATGGGCCTAGTAATACAAACATTTGGATAGGTTATTCTCTTGAAGCTCACTAAGGGTTCTAGAACTCATAACCATACTAACGAAACACCCACGGAGGACATGAGTGCCCAGGTGCTAGTGATTATTGAGGTGCTTGTGACTGATTCGATGCTCAAGTTACGGAATTTTATGGGATGGAGTAGACTCATTGTTGATATTATTTTTTCACTCTGGTTTTGTTGTTAGATCGTCGGTCATACCTGTAACCTACAAAATAGAGAGTTACATGCACATATCCACAAACCACATCAAAGCTAAAAAATATGTAGAATGTGGAGTTGGACTAACCGTGATGGTCACCCAAAGAGTGAACTTACGACTGAGTGCTACACTACATATCTAACTCCATGTAGTTATATGTGCTTGTGTGTGTAATGATGCCCTAGGTTTCCCTTGTGTAAGTTACACAATGATAGTAAGCTAGATGTAGATTATACCAAGTATGTAAGAATGTGTGTGATGGAATAGAATGAACTCCCCTCTTATGTTGTGTATGTAGATTAATGCAACCCTTGTCCCTTGTATGGATGTGCTAGATGTATGCCTTGTAATGCTCTTGTGCCTTTGTGCAAGCTTAGGTGATGATAGATAATGCTTATGATGTTTGGCCCCTTATTTGAGATAAAGTAACTAAGTATATATATGATTCCTTTTTTGAATTTCGTAATTGAAAATTAAAAGGCTGACCCAAAGTTTTAAAAATGACCAAAAGGTGAAAAGGACCCAAAAGAGTAAGAAGAAGATAAAGAAGTGCATGAGCACACAAAGAGGAGGGACAGGAATGCCTGGGCTTTTGTCCTAGATAGGCACTAGTGTCCAAGGTTATTAAAAGATAAATCAGTTAAGTGTCGACAAAGCTATAAGATGTGTAAAGCTAGTAAAGTGTAAGAGATAAAAGCAATCAAAAATGCCCAAAGGGTTTTCAACCACTAGTTTTCTTTCTTAGGAATCATGTATACATTAGTATGCTTTAGGACCTAGAAATGTACCCAAGTGCATAGATTTTATGTCTACATTTTCCCCACTTTATGTTGTTGAGTGAATACTCAATAACATAAAGTAGATAGAAGATGTGTACCTTGTAATCCAAGAGAAGTGTAGCCGATAGTGTGCTGAGTGGACAAGAATAGCATGTGAAGCATGAAGTGATCATAATGTGAAGTGTGGTAAACTAGGAAAGGGAGGTAGACCTAGGGTGAATTGTATGCATAGTAGCATGTTGTTTGGAGCTTGTGCTTGTTGATGTGAGTTGCTTCTTGTTTCTTGTAAGGAAAAACCTACAAAATAAGAACAAAAGAGTAGTCAAAGTATTGTATATGAAAAATCAGAGTAACATATGTATAAGTAAAAAAGTAAAAAGTAGTAGTTAAGGAAAGAGTGCACCTGATGTATGAGAGAGTAAAGGATAGAAATTGTCATGTTTGCTTTGGAGATGTTGTTGGATTTGAGTGTCTTATTGCCAAGGGTGAGGTTTTTGGGTGATCTCACGCCAAGAGTGAGAGTTTTTTCTCATGGGCATCTCACGCCAATCTCACAAATGAAGTTTTTTTGGGTGATCTCATGCCAAGAGAAGAGTGTTGGGGAGAGAGGTCTATTTTCTCTCCTTCCATGAATGCTTCTCAAATAAGTGCCACTACATATGGCATGTCTCGATTTGTAACCGATTGTAACTGAATGTAACTAAATGACTAAATTTTGTAACTGAAGGCAAGTTCCTGATACTATAGAAATGTATTGCAAACTACTGAAAATTGTGTTGAACTGAGAAACTGTCTATTTTTCCCCAGGACACAAGCACCCAGTGGGACACAAGCACCCACCATTCTTGTATGATGTTGGGTGCTAGTGTATGTTACTTTGTTTTTGTGATTCAAATATGATTTTGGACCACTTTGTGAATTGTGTGCCTTTTCCAATTTTGTACTATGTTGTTTTGTTATGTTCTAGAGTTTTGTGTTCTTTGGAAGGGTGATTTGTTCACCCAATAGATGCCCCCTCATTTGGGGTGCATGTGACGAATGTAGGAGGAGGTGACCCCAAACGAGAGGACTTAAAACTGATATGCATATTGTGAGATTGGATACCTTAGGGGGTAGGGGATGTGCATGGTAGAAACCAAGGCACATGCAAAACAATGTAGGCTAGAAACAAGTGTTAGTGTAAAAGAGCTAACATGCAATAAGAATACAATGTAACAAGCAATTATGAAGACAAGAGGGACCATGAAAAGTGGGTTTCATACATGGGACATCACTCACAATGTCACAAGAAATCAGGTCAAAGCGGCCATAAGAAAACAATGATCAAGCAAGACATGGGCATAGCCCACAAAAAATAGAAAACAATAGTAAAAGAAGAAAGAAAAATAGATAACCATGGTTGTATAGAATCTTGCAAGGAAAATGCTACACATGAAGCACCCATTAGCATGTTAGAAAGATAAATAGTATGTCAAAACATGTATAGATCAGTGAAAAGTAAGTGATAGTAACAAGAAGTAGTAAATATTGTAACAATAGGACTGTGAGTGTGGAGTATGAGAGTAGTAAAGGTAGATGCCCCAGGAGCCTCGAGGGACTGGTAAAGAGTAGTGTCGAGCATCATGCATCATGTAAGAATATGTAAAATTCCTACATTCACCTCAAGATACCACATGAATGTGCATGTGTGTATAGAAAAATATAATGACATACTAAGTATCCAACTAGCATAGGAAACAAAGTGTAACATGTAAATAGTATAAGCTAACAAGAGTAAATACAACCAAGATGTGCATGTTGTGTGAAAGTGATGGTGTGTTGTGATATGTAAAATGTGTAGATGAGAGGGGCCACATTTCCCCCAATGGATGTGTGTGTGAGATGAGGTTCATTTAGGAATGATCCCTCAATAGTCAAGTATGAACCATAGAACAAAGTGTGTCATCATTGAGTAATGAAGATAAAGTATGTGAACCAAGATGATGTGTGTAATGCTCGAAAAGATAAATGAAGCATGAAGCATGAGCATGAGAGCATATAGCCAAGATGTGACAAGTGAGGTTCATGGAGGAATTACACCCTCAATCAAACATGAACCATAGAACAAGAGTGTGTCATCGGGTAATGAGTGTAAAGTATGTGTTTTGAGAGTAGATGTGAAAAATATTTAAAATGTGAATGAAGCACAAGCATGAAGTGTAGTAAATGAACTATAAGAGTAGACAATAGAGACATCAAATGGTGATGGAGGGGGGATAGTGTGATGCCCCCAAGTGTGTGTGATGATGAAAGATATTCGATGATAGATAGTGAAGAGTGAGGGCCCCTTAGCTGGTATCCAAGAAAGAGAGAGGCATGTGACCATGGTCTAGGACCGGTGGTGTAGGAGAATATATATGTGTATGTGAGGGAGACCGATGTGGTGAAGGAGGTGGAGAACACCTATAGGAATGGGCTACCCGGGTAGGGACTTAGGCCATGATGTGGTGGACTAATGGATCTATGAGGATGACGGGGGTTGATGTAGGTCATGTATGAATGGGAGAGCTAGGTGCGAGATAGATTTAGACTTGAGAGGTGCAGAGGCCTAGATGTTGTGACTGGTGCTGAAATAGAGGCAAAAGAGTGGGCCGAGGTAATGGTGTGTGTGGTGGAATACCTTTGATGGTGACAACTTTTTGTTATGAATGAATTTAAGACATAAGTGGAGCATGGAAGGGATAACTTGGTAGCTCGGAGCCAAGGAGACCTAAGACCATGTCACAACCCTTTATTTCAGATGTAACAAGGAATGGTGTAGGTATGGTAAGGGACCCAACAATAATGGGAAGGATGACACATGAACATAAGAATTAGGGACTAGAAATGTGATTTGGGAGGTTGGAAATTTGATAGCTAATAGGAGTGCCAGAGCATGCATTGGAAAGGGCGAGGGATGGACCAAAGTATTATTGACTATATGAGTACCAATAGAAGCATTAATATGTAACAATCAGAGGAAAATGTAGCATGGTAATCATGATCCGAGAATGTGATAACTGTGGTGGCATGTTAGCAGTAGTAATGAGAAATCAAGTGGCTCCGATGAAGGAGGAGGCACAACATGATATGTATGATTAACAGAGGAATCAATAGTTGGCTTGTCATGTTTTGGTAATGGGTCATTGAATATTTTAAGCTTTTGATTATCATTGACCGGTTTGGAAGTAGATGGCTCTGGGAGCTCGATTGCATTGTTATCGATAAGATCTTGAATGATATGTTTAAGCTTAAAAATCATCGATCAAGTGGCCATTGCATTGGTGGTAATCACAGTGTGCATTTTCATCATAATTATGGCCACATGGTGAGAAGGATCTAGATTGAGTGGTGGAGGGAGAGTAATCAGATTTCTTTCAATGAGTTGTGGTAATAGGAACCGAGGTGCGCAAGGTAGCTTAGTAAAGGTGTGCCTCACTGGATTGAATCTTGGAAGCTTGGCTAGTGGAGAAAAACACAATGTTGACAATATCTTTAGCATCGGTAGGCTTAGTAGATGGTTTGAATGTGGATTTATCTTGAAACTTGTTAAGATGAGGAGGAAGAAGTATCATAATACTTCAATTTTCCCATAGATAGTAGTTTGCTTTCACAATTTGAGTGTATGACATAATTGATCAAAGGAAGGAGAGTCTCAAAAATGAAACTCTCTTGGAGTGGAGGAAAAGAATTTGAATGAATAGATCTTGCAATTCTGAATCAACGAGACATTGGTCATTTTGGCAAAGGTTGTTCTTATAGTGCAAGACATAGTCCACAAGATGTTCATTGGATCCTTGTTTGATTTTAGCTAATTGTGCATAGGATATCTTAGTGTTGATATTTATAGAAAAATGAGCAAGGAATGCATCGAATAAATTTGTAAAATATGTTACCAATGGACAGTAGATCATAGAACCATCGCATAACATAGTCATTTAAGCTTCGAGGAAACAATTTAGCCAATAATGTAAGGTCATCAACATAGTCAAGACATGCAACATGAAGGATCGAAGGTGCTCTTGAGGGTCACATGGCCATTGAAGGTAGGAAGCTTAGGTGCAATGAAGTTAGGAGGTAATGGATAAGAGGAGATGGTGGGTGTAAAAGGGCTATGAAGGAGGAGTGAGGAATCTAGAGATGGAGAGAAGGATGAAGAGGCTTGTTGTAATTGGTGAATTTGGGTTTGCAAATCATGTATAATGAGGCTAGGTTATGGATTATGTGAAGAGGAGTTATGTTATGTATGAGAAGTATTGGGAGGGAGAAGAGGAACAATTGTTGTAGAAATAGAAATAGGAATGGTGAAATGTGCCATGAGAGGGAGAATAGTGGCATCTCTAGATCTTTTAGTGGCAAGTAAATCATTTAGAACATTAGAATACGCGTGGGGTGGTCGCGTAAAGAAAATGGAAGTTAGTGAGCTTGTCAAGTTGTTCTTGATCAACATTGGTGTCTTCATCGTATGAGTGTTCATTATCATAAGCTTTAATGTTTTCAAGAGGAATATGGGTTGATTTAATCAAAGGATTATTAGAGGTAACCATTGGTTTAGAAATCCTATGGGTAGATGGAGGAATCTCAATGTGTGTAAGAGGACCAAAATGACCACTACGAGTGATGGGCATAAAAAGAAGGTCGTGAAACAAGGTAGGGTTCGAGAAAATGGGTTCACTAAATGATTTAATCTAAATTGAATTAAACATTAATCTCAATGTAACTTAAAATAACTAATGATATACATATGATAATATACAGTAATGGAAAAATAACAAACATTCAATGATGTAAAACCCTAATCAAGTGAGAGAGAGGAAGATGACTTGGTAAGTGATTTCATGTCATCATTATAGACCTCGACTTTGATAGAAGTGTCCATAGGAGGACGGGGAGAACCCTATGCGTTAGTGGCTTTTTTGGGTGCTAGTGATTGCTTAGATGCTCGAAAAGCTTTGTCGTCAAGTTGATCACTTTTTTCAATTTGGTTCTAGAACTCATAACCATGTTAGAACCTTCAAAATAAAGATCTACTGCACATGTACACAGAACCACATTAAATCTAAAAATATAGTGTGAAGTTAGATTGACCTTTGGGTCACTCAAAGAGTGAACTTACTCCGAGCAGATGCTCTCAAACTCCTGTAGTTCGTTTGTGTGTGTGTGTGTGTGTGTGTGTGTGTGTGTGTGTGTTGTGTGTTCTTTGTTCACTTTGGTTTTGTGCAGAGTTTTTATAGTGCGATCAGATGTAGATTGTAACCTGTGTGTGATGGAATAAAATGAACTCCTCTGCACTATGTACATAAATGTAACCCTTGTCCCTTAATGGATGTGCTAAAATATATGCCTTGTAGTTCTCTTGTGACTTTGTGGAACCTTTGGCGGTGATAGATAATTCTTATGATGTTTGGCCCCTTATTTGAGAGAAGTAACTAAGTATTATATGATTTATTTATTTTAATTTCATCACCATAGTCACATGCCTTCTACTTCTCAAATTCTAGATAAGGGCCCTCATTCTTCGCTATTATCGAGATATCTTTCCATTACTCACACACTTTGGGGGCATCATTTCTCCCCCTCCACGGGGTTGTCTATGCCATTTATATACTTCACACTCATGTGCTTCACGTTAAATCTTTCCTAACATCTGATCTCATCACTTATAATACTTTTCCACCCGATCACACACTCTTATTTTATGGTTCATACTTGCTATTGAGGGCACAATTCCTAAATGAACCTCACATCACACACATTCATTGGGGGAAATTCGGCTCCCCTCATTACACATCTTACATATCACATCACACCATCACTTTCACATAAGCACACCTGCATATTGGTTGTATTTACTCTTGTTAGCTTATACTACTTATATGTTGCACTTTGTTTCCTATTTTAGCTTGAGTATGTCATTATCTTTTTCTATATACACATGCACATTCACATGGTATCTTGAGGTGAATACATGAATTTTACAATTCTTACACGATACATGATCCTTCTTGTCTTCTAAAGTCTCCTACTCCACAATCACGAGATCCTATTCTTACATTATTTACTTGCTCCTTGTCACTATCACTTACTTTTCACTAATATATACATGCCTTGACATACTATTTATCTTTCTAACATGCTAATGGGTACTTCATGTGTAGCATTTACATTACCATATGAGTAAATCTTTATACACTAACATTGTTTCTGTTTATTTACGGGCTAGCCTATGTTGTCATTACTTATGGCCGCTTTGACCTTGATTTTCTTGTGACATTGTGAGAGATGTCCCATGTATGCCTTTGTTTCTACCATGCACATCCCCTACCGATATAGGTATCTAATAGATAATATGCATATGTTGTTTGAGTCCTCTCGTTTGGGTCACCTCATATATATTCCTCACATGCACCCCAAATGAGGGGGTCATCTATTGGGTGAACAAATCACCCTTCTAACAAAAAAAAATCTAGAACAAAACAACACAATAGATAATTGGAAAAGAAACACAGTCACATAGTGGTCTAGAATCAAACTTGAATCACAAACACAAAGCATAAACTAATGCCCAATATCATATAGGAACGGTGGGTGCTTGTGTCCCACCCAAGCACTTGTTTCTTGGGGGAAAAAATAGATAGTTTCTTAGTTCAAAATAGTTTCCAGTAGGATAAAATATGGATCTACAATATCATGTACTTACATTTAGTTATAAAATAATTCAATCGATTACAAATTGGTACGTCTTTAATATGTAATGGAACTTATCATTTTAGAAACATCATGGAAGGAGAAAAAAATATACCTCTCTCCCCAACACTCTTCTCTTAGCGTGAGATCACCCAAAAACTTGTCCTTGGCGTGAGATCACCGAAAAACCTCATCCTTGGTGGCAGGATGCCAAAATCCATGGCTTAACTCCATCCGGAAACATCTCCAAAGCAAACAGGACAACTTTCTATCCTATACTCTCTCATATATCGGGTGTGTTGGTCATCAAAAAGGACTTTGTTGAGAACAACAGTCAGGGGACAAAAAGTCCCTCCTCTTTAATGGGAGAGGTTCCCTTATTTAAAGACCAAACTTATTTGCATATGTATAGTGCATAGTTTTAATGTGGAACTTGGATATTATGAAAGTGCTTTAAAACATAATGGATCATCAATACAAAAGTACAGAGGAATGAAGTAGTGGAAATGAGCAGAAAGGCATTCTCAAGAATTATAGATAACAAAATAATTCCTTATGCATGCCAGAATAAAATTATTTGGGACAAAACCATTTGCATTTAAATCAATAAGATGTTATTGCAAAGACACAAAGTTCTAGAAATAACATCCACAAGAATACAAAGCTTCTTGAAATAATACAGACAAATGATTCAAAAGTATTCACGGATAGCAATGAGAGAACAAGACCAGATAGACATAGGAGGGAAAAACTCTTGTATTGATTGATTTTTTGCTCTTTACACTTTCAAAAATAAACCAAGTTCCAGCCCCGAAAATGGCATAGAGAGCCCATTATATAACTTTACAAATTAGTTACAATTGGTAACTACTTCTTTTAACTAAAATGTTTAGTTAAGGGGATGCTTGACACAAAACCCTCAACTAATTACAATAAGCTCGAATTGAGAAAAAGAAGGAGAAGCTAGGAGAGAAAACAAATGTTTATGATTGTGGAGGGCCCACCGACTTGAGGATCCGTTGTCTAAATTTTCTCAATGCATCTGCTATGTCTCAACCTCGTGGGACTGATGTGTTGGTAGTGGCTTGGGTCCAGGATCCTAGACATTTCTCCATCTCCTTATCGAACTCGGTGTGTGTATGATATTATTTATTAGCTTCCTCAATTGCATACTGAAGGGAGCAAATCTCCTTTATCTTCTCTTTGGTAATGGAGTCCTCCTTAAACAAGTTTTCCTTGACAAAATCTCTGAATTGAGTCTTAATTTCCTAGAGGGAGAAAGGCACACTGAAGTCTCGTTGTGGAGGTGATAGTGAATATCCTTAAAAGCAAATACCACCAAAGTTTTGAAGGCCTCTCCCTTTTGCCAACTATTCCTCAACTCTCCAAGAGCTTCCTCCAGCACTCTTATTTTCCACTCTACACTGAAAACCCATGACTTTGACAAATTATCTTTAGCATCATCAAAGACCTTACTTGCCATCAATAGATTTTCATCATTCTGTCCCATCAGGTGAAGGTCTACTATGCAGCTGCTCCAAAGCTTAAGCTCTTTATCCATATTTCCAATTGCGGAGGAGAGCTTTTGTTGTAGATTAATTACCTTCTCATTGAGTTTGAAGGCTTCTCCAATGAAATTCAAACCTGCAATGACCATATCATCAACCATGTCTTCCATAGCTCTCCCGTAGATGGAGTACCTGTGTATGTCTTTGATGCTCTGGACTTCATCTTGACTAAGGATCATAGGTGGTGGAAGAGCAGCCAGTGGGGTAGGATCCAGAACTTTATCCTTAGACAACAATGACTTGATGAAACTAGAAAGCACTTGAGCCTGCTCCTCTAGTTGCTCTATAGTCTACTTTCCTTTTTCTACCCTTCCAATAACCCTAGTCACTGTTTCCTGAAGGTTATGGATTTCACTTTCAGGGGTAGACTCTCCCATTGAGATCCTTGAAAGTTCCAAATCAGAGGCTTGCAAATCCTATTCGGCTTGTCAACTTTGGGCTTGGCTACCTCAAGAAACTGCTGGCCTTGGGCATCTGTCACTATCCTTGAAGTTGTTTTGGCTCTCTTTGTAGGAGCAGAAGGAGTAGTGCCCAACAAGGCCGCCACAACATCAAAATTAGGTCCTGTCAATCGAGAAGAAGACTTCCTCTTCCTACTGTCAACAAAAGGTTACACCCATGCAAAAGTGGAGGAAGAAGAAGAAGGAGGAGCAAGAGAACCAAGAGTAAGAGAACTCATGGCACTCAAAGTATTTACCACTTGTTGCCTCTAGTAGAGATGTGATTGGAGTAGATGAGGCTTCTTGGATAGAGGAATCCATGGTACTTGGAGGCTCAGTGTTATGAATTTCCTGCTCCTTATCCATTGTAGCTTCGGAGCTCCTGCAGGAACTGGCACTTCACTATCTTCACTTTCACTGAGAACAATGATGTTCTCTAGCCCAGAAGTTAATTCTGAATGTTTTGGCAGGGATCTTCCTCAATAGGCTCTTTTTTGACTTCCTTCACCTTCTTTTGATATACCTGAGTGGATGAGGAAGGGGTGGAGGATGCAGGTTATTTACTTGATGAAGGAGGAGGAGTCTCATGCAGGTACCTCTGAGCTGGGTGTTTGTGACTCCTTCCTCAGTGTTGAAGTTTCTTTAGAGGAAGACTCTCCAGAATTCTTCCTCAGTTCTCGAACCCTTCTATCAAACTAGACTTTGGTTCTTACCAGGACAGGAGCTAGAATCTCACCAAATAATCTTTCTCCCTTTTAAACTAGTCAAGATCCTCTAAAGGAGTATGCTTGATCACAATATCATACTCATATGACAATAGATCTGCATTGTCATCTTGAAGCCCTTCAGGAATCTGATACGAGGTTAAGCTCTTGTATTAAGCGAATGAAAATCTATCATAATGCCTCCGTCTGGCCTCAAAGTCAATGCATGTAGTTAGCCCTTGAATCTTCGAGTGTCTTCCCTATGATGGTATTTTATTCTCGAGATTCATCTCAATGAATTTCTTCATGTCAAAATAGGTTTTGGGCCGAAGAAGTGGACAGTGATGATGAGCAAGGGCTCTCTCTATGTTGGGAATCCATAGATGTTTTGCATGTATAGTTCCCCAAAGATTGGGGAAAGGTAGACCAGTGATTTTCTTGTCTCTGCGAGGTCCTGTGCAATTTGTCTAATTATCTGAATACCTCAATCAAAGCCATCTTATCATTACAGAATATGGGGAGATTGAGAGGAGTGCTCTCGTAATCGGCTAGCTGATATATGAGAACCTTCGAATTGGATGAAGTAAGCTCCATACTTCGCTATACAGGCTCATGGCTTCATCATAAAATCTTCTAAAGCGGTGTCACTCTCTAGAAGCCTCACAATGTACATGGTGAAAGCATCATTCACCCTCCTGAAGTTGTGATTACTGGTGTTAAGGGTGAACTAAGGGCAGTAAGCATAGATGGGATCACCCTTCTGAGCCTCAATGTATGTGAAACCAAACCATTGCACTGGATCTTTAGGGTATACATCGGGTAATAAGTCATGTAGAACTTCTTAGTTTGTTGTACATTGGACAACTACTTTGTCGAATTCATGCGAGATGATCTCTGCCCAATTGATGTTCTGGGTACCTTCACAGACTATGTTGATGAGCGGGCACATCCAAAAGTGAAACTCACTAGTAGAGGGTAAGCCCATGACACGAGCCAATAGGATGATGAAATCAGATAGCTCTTCATTGAAATCAGCCCTAAATAGAGCTTTGGAAAGTCGAGATGCCCCTTTTTTAGGGTTCTTCAACCATGACTTTGCTACCCTGGCCTTGTATTTCTCCTTGTCTTGATCAAAGAGAGCTTGTGCTTGATTTTGAGAAATTACTACGGAATTGTCCATCTCGGGGATCCTTAGGGCAGTGGTAATGGTGGCGAAACATCAAGTTTAGCGATGAGCTCCCCGTGCACATTGGTCAATTCACTTGTGTCGAGGTTGAAATGGGCTCCGCAGTGAGCACAGTATCGGCACACTGCACCGAGATTGGGAAACCCGCAACAAATGCAAGGCTCTGTCATTAATCATTTGTGTCATGGGAGAGGGGTTCGGTCTATTAACTGGTCCAAAATCACCGAAGTCCAGTGACAAACTTCATTGTCTCCGATATCGAGCAGAAGACTCAAGTGGAGAAACTGCTCTGGCCTTGAAACTTAATCTTCATACTGACAGTGTTCAGGAAAATAACCTTCACAGCAAGAATCCATGATAATGCAAGGAAAATGGGGACGCGAGCAGGTGGTTTCAATTGCAAGGGTATGAGAAAATGGCAGTGAGAAAGTAATGTGAAAAATGCATAGGGGGAGTCCCGTTAAATAGCCATTTTTAGGAGAGAGAAGGTTATAAATGCGCATTAAATTCATATACACCAACTCAAAAGAAAGCATCGGGAAGAGTGGGAAAAATTAGCCGGATGGCCTTTGGTACATTTGGGACATGAGGGACGCAAAGCGTGACTCGGCCGATGCGGGTAAAGCGGGGAAAAAATGCACAAATGCTTCGGGACAAGTAAGACCAAAGTATGCGAAGTGCACGATGTGGCTGATGCGGCGATCGGGAAAGAGCCCTTCGAACTTGGGACACATGGGAAAAAAATGTCCGACAGACCCGAAATCACTCAAATGACTCAAAAACATAGAATTTTTCTAACTTCTCAACTTTTCTCTTTACTAGAACATCATAAAAGGTGTCAACTCAAAAATTTCAATTTTTGACTTTCGAAAGAGGGGAAATTTTGAGAGGACAACAAGGTGCACTCTTTCCTTAGCTATTACTTTTTACATATTTTTAAATACGTTACTCTAATTTTTCACACACAAGACTTTGACTAATCTCTTGCTCTTATTTTTGTAGGACCATCCTCACAAGCAACAAGAAGTATCTCACATAAACAAACACAAGCTCCTAAAACATGCTAATACACATATGATTCACCTCTAGGGTCTACCTCCCTATCTTAGTTGCCACGATTCACATTGTGATCACTTCACACTTCACATGGCTACTTGTCCACTTGACACGCTATTAGGCTACACTCCTCTCTAGTTTATAAGGTACACATCTTCTATCTAATTTATGCTATCGAGTATTCACTCAAAAACATAAAGTGGGGAAAATGTAGACACAAAATCTATGTACTTGGGTACATTTCTAAGTCCTAAAGCATACTAATGTATACATGATTCATAAGCAAGAAAAATAGTGGTTGAAAACTTCTTTTGGCCTTTTGGTTGCTTTATCTCTTACACTTTACTATTTTTGAGCTTGACTAAGCATCCTTTTGGATTCAAACATCTTATAGTTTCACCGACACTTTACTGCTTTACCTTTTGATGGCCTTAGATACTAACACCTAGTTAGATGACAGAAGTACCCGTGCGCTCCTATCCCTCCCGGCACTCTTTTCCCTCTTTTTTTTTCTTCTTACTTTTGGATCCTTTTCACTTCTTGGTCACCTTTTAACACTTTGGGTCGGCCTTTTAGTTGTCAATTATGAAATTAAAACAAGGGAATCATATATATACTTAGTTACTTCTTTCAAATAAGAGGTGAAGCACTATAAATATTATCTATCACCACCTAAGCTTGTACAAAGGCATAAGAGCACTACAAAATACATCTAACACATTCATACAAGGGCCGCATTGGTTTGTATACACTGCTGCATATGAGGGGAGTCTAGTCTATTCCATCACAAACATTTTGCATATTTGGGACAATCTAGATCTATCCCACTATCATCATGTAACTTGCACAAGGGAAACCTAGGGCATGAGACATGGATACACACAAACAAAGAACTACATGGAGTCTGAGATGTAGTATGGTGCTCAGTCATAAGTTCCCTCTTCGGGTGACTATCGAGGTCATTCCGACTCCACATTCTACATCTTTTTTATTAGATTTGATGTGGTTTGTGGACATGTGCACATAGTCATCTATTTTGTAGGTTACAAACACGGCCCATGATCTAATATCTAAGTTAGAGTGATAAAAGTGAGCAAAAATAAAGCTCTTCCAACCCGAGAAAAAGACCGGAGTTCTAAGCATATGAGCGGACACATACACCCAGACTTGTCATTAATGCAGGGTGTTCTTTTCCTCCTACAGAGCTTATGTCTTGTACATTCCTAAGGTTATGAATCCTCATCAATCCATTTTGGCATTGTTACCATCTAGATCTAACAATCGACAGTCCGATCATTCCTAGGTTGCATGGAATCGGGTAAGTCATCTTTCCCCCTTCATTTTTAGGGTTTTACATCATTGAATGCTTGTTACTTGTGCACTATTGTACTTAATTATCATAATATTATTTGTTATAGTTACTCTAATTTATAAGATTTAATTCAATTTATATTAAATTAGGTTTATAACCATTGGAAGTCCCATGGTGTCAAGGTTGAAGGGGTACCAAATTTAATCAAGGGTTTTTTTGTTTCACTTTAACAACATCAAACATTATAAAGCCATTTTAAATCACACCATATTTATTTCAACACTTTGGTTGTTTTTATGCCTTTGGACCAAATATTCCCAAGTGTTCGAAAGCAAGTTAAACTCTAAATCCTATATGGATTGAGTTCCTGGTTTTTCTCCCCCTTTGGGGAGTTGTTGAAAATCTCATTAAACCCTAGGGCATTTCATCTACCTAGAGAAACTCAAATTATGGGCAATGCGTCCTAAAAAAACACTTGTATTGAAATTGATTTGGCCAAAGACCTCAAGAGAACCATAGATATTTAGATTAATGACACTTTGTTCCCTTAGTGTGTGATTTACATTAACCTCCCAAATATGTGCTTCTAGTGGTAAGCTTGAAACAATGTGATTAGGAAATCCCTTTAATGGTCACCTCGCTTCAACCTTCATAGGAAAAAAGCTCAACAAAGGCCAAAACCCCGAAGAATGTGTCTAACAGATGGACCATGGTCATAGATAAAAAAAGGCTTCATGTGGTACCAATTGATCTCCACTAGCTTCTTATCACCCTCTTGGTAGCCTTTGAGGTGGCTACTCTACCACCACCCCAGTAAGTTGCACCGCATATTGTTTAAAGCTTCATCATTGCTCTCCCACACCCCACTCCATACTTCTTCTTCCGTTACCTCCATTCCAAATGTGAATGCATCACAACACCTTTCTAGGGTGAGTTATTTAGAGGAAAATGTTGTCTCACTTGGATACTGAAGTTCATGCACTACCATTTTCAAATTCCTTCTCCATCTAAATATGGAGAATATGTCTAAGAAAAATGGTTGAGTTTTCAAGTGTTTGATGTTATGCATCCTCCTAAATAAATTAGTTTATACTAATAAGTTTGTTTCCCTCTATAGAAACCTAATTTTTTTCACACAACTTTAATACGAAAATTTCACTAACCACTCTCTCCCCATTCTCACCATTTAATTAATGACTTTCCATCAATTAACTAATTTCATCTTCTTGGATACAAATTAACAATGCTTTGTTAATTACAACCCCACTTGTAATTAATTAATTACTCAAATTTCCATATTTTATTTAATTAATAACCCTTTATTAATTAAATCTCACTCTCGACCCTCTTTAAACCCACTAAATTTTGATGCATGGGTTTACACAATTTCACACTTACTCCTCACTCTTGATTGAAATAAACCCTCTTAACTACATTCATGGAATGAAACTCAATTAGGATTATGATTTATACTATTCAAGGTTTCTAACCCTCTTCCCAATGTCATAACTTCCTATAATAAGATCACAACATTCAAATGTACTAACTCGACTCGGGGATTCAAAAGAGTCTTCTCTAGGCCTACTTTGGATATGTCTCTCATCTCTAGTCTTGGGTTTTCCTTTCTAGAGTATGAATCTTCAAGAGATGTTTAGAACTTTAAATAATTTTCTTATATCTTGTTATATTATGTACAAGTCTCAAAATTCTCCCTTTTACCGTCAATCTTCAAACTCTTACTTTCTCTCAAAATCATTTTGTAAGGTTCTTGGGCTTAAAATTTAATATTTAGAATTATGGATCAATTTTTTGAATTGGGAGATCCTAAAAATGCTATCAACTTATTCACACCTTAGAAATGACAATAAAATTGTTTCAAGCCTTTACCTAGCTGGTAAAAATAGGAAAATCCAAATTACTCCCAAATTAACCCTCAATCAGGATACTTACCGACCTGTAGGAAGACTATCATAAATAAATTGCATTGTACTATATGAAAAGTTCTAAAACCACCATAATATCATATAAGACATCTCAAGCTACCTTTCTATCAATTTTGATATTTTTTCAATGGTTGAAATGAGAGATATTCATGTTTTTCTTAAGAACCCCTAGGAAGGTTTGTACCTACCTAAGAGCACATAAAAAACTATAATTTTAAATTTTTGAATTTTTTTCCTAAATCACTACTTTGGTTTTCTATATACTAGTAGACTACACCCTCTCATGTATTTTGGAGGCTTTGAACAATCATCAAATGCATGAAAATATTATTTTATCGGGATTTACACATAAAAATCCTCAAAATTGTATAATTCCAAACCCTATACTCTACAAAAATAAAATACATACTAGATCAGTTTAAGAAACATTAAAATTAGATCACTCACACTTGTAAGAGAATAAATGAGATCATGGAAGCCTTCTCTTATTCAATTCTTACTTGAAAAACAACATACACCCCTACGACTTCTTGAAAAACTAGTCACCTTCTTCACGAAATTGAGCTATATCTTCATACTATTCTCTACTATCATATTTCATCCTCTTGGTTTGTGGTATATCAAGTTGTTTTATGCCTAAAATTAAGTTTCAAATGCTTGAGGATCATCATGATCTTCTCAACAAACACGATTCACCTAAAACTACTAATATAGGCATTCTCTAACGTTGCAATCATCATAACAATTTTTGGAGTCTTGTTATTGACTACCACCTAATTTCTCTCATTAGACCTTAAAGGTCTCACACCATAATTTTCACTTTTACATACTTAGACCTATTTACTATTCAAATTTCAAACTTCTCAAAAATGAGGGAAAATGTAACTATGGACCTAAAATTCCTAGTGAAGCTTGTCAATAGCTTATTATTGGCCTAACAAGACTTTTCACACCTTTACAAGGCAAATGTCTTCGTGATCATGCTCCATGTATTGATGAACCTACATCAAATTTCCTCTAAATTTCCTCTGAATATTTTCTACAAGTTAATCTTGGCCTATTAATTAATTCCAAGTGATTAATTAAGCCTCCTCTAATTCCCATGGGTCATTAATCTTAATTAATTACCTCTAATCATGTTTATCCACTCCTAATTCTACATCTCCATTATCCCACATTCACTAAGAGTTGTACTTTTCCCAAAGAGGAAAGATATAAATGAAACCAATACTCCCTTCCCAAAACACACCATGTCCTTGTAAGACATATATCCATTTTCTCATATGAGCATTTTATCACTAAAAAGCTTGCAAAAGTGAGAAAACCCTTGCTTGTTGAGGTAGTAAGAGGAGAATAAAACATGGATTTTAGGCCATTTTGAGGAGATATCTTCCTTCACCAAGATCTTTCCTTGGATCAAAATCGATCATAGCTTACACTCGGCTCACAGGATACCCACATTCCAAAGAAAATCCACACATCGAAGGGAGGTTTGCATTTACGATGTTTATGTTTATGTAGTTGCATAGAAGTATATTAGGATTTACTTGATGTTAGATCCTATCTTAGTTTTATCTACTTTCATTTGCATGCATACATATGGCACACCGATGAGACACCATTTTGTCTCACATGTAATTTTTCTTCGAGTTCTTTGAATTTATTTCAAAATTCCATGTTTTTGTTGATCTTTTCTTGTGTTTGGTAGTGTTGAGTGTTATTAGTAGGTATAAGGGACGCTAGGTGTAGGAAAAATTTGGACTTGTCAAGAAAATAATGTCATTTTTGGTCTTTTATCTTGGTTTCTGTCCCGTCTATGTTTTGAACGGACTCGCACCGATAAAAAATGGCCTCACCTCAACTGTGGTAGATTTGATCTATGTTTTTCAATCTCTGTGCAAACATATTTCAGTAGCTTTATAGTATCATACAACATATTTACACCTTTTAGTGACTTGATGGTGTCTTACGGTGGCCTTTTAGTTACCACCATCCTCATTGTTTCGCATTTACATATTTTCATTATCAGCGATTGTGTGTTAAAGAGAAGCGAACTCGCCATGAACAACAATCTTGACTCAACTCATAGTGAATTTTATATTTTACATAGGGGAAACTTTATTTTGGACCTTCTCTTGCTATTTTTAGTCAGTTTGGATTTGTTTAATTATTTTTCTAGCACTACTTAATTGACTATGCTTTTGTTTTGTAATTATTGAGACTTGCATTTATTGTTTATATACACATTTTGGTTTTCGTGGATACTTATTATGTGTTTGTAACTTATATGTACTTTTGATCATGCTTCATAACATGGCAACAATCTATATCTAGGTAGAGGTAACAAATTTTCTAGAAAAAATGGTCTTGGGAGGTGTAAAGAGGTAAGTGCTCTCTAAACAATGAATCCGCTATTTTTTTTTTTCAGCAGATTCACTTTCTATTTTTGCAAACTTGTTACATCTTGCAGCGGTCTCACTTTAGTGTCCTCGCCACAAGATTTGGCATATTGTTATTGTTTCATGGCCTCATGATAAATGACATCGACCTTGCTATTAGTGAACTCACTTTGGCAAATAATGAATTCACTTTGTGTATCAATGACCTCTTGATAAAGAAATTAGGTCTTGCTTTGTCTCACCTTTAGCCACTTCCATAATTTGTTTTACGTTCTTTTTTTGTTGTCAAAACTACTAATATTAGAGTGCATGTTGCCATATTTTCTTATCAAAGATGAACATTTCCAAACAAACAAAAAATTAAACATAATAAAAAAAATTCATACTCATTCTTTGCTTCATTTATGTTTGGAATTTTGGTTATTTTGATTGGGAAATCACACTTTAAATTAATCGCTTACATAACATATTGGATTAATCATTACCTTAACCACTTAGGTTGCTTGCAAAAATGTTATATATTGGATTAACATTTGTCCTTACTACTTTCTTGGGGTATTTGTTTCCCTTTTGCATCTTTGGTTGCTTGTTTGTATGTCGTCTCAATTACGTATACTCTTTCCTCGCATCGTGTTGGCTGAAAAATATGTTGTTGAGGATAAATTTAATATTTTAGGGGACAAAATACCTCATCTTTGATGAGGAGGTTACCTTAGTTAGACCAAAACTTGAAACTCTAAAATATATAATCTAATAAATTTTGATGTGGATGTTGGTTTTAGTGATCAACCCCATAATTTCAAATACATAGAAAATATTGAGAAAGAAAAAATTAGAGGAATGAAGTGATGTAAGCATTCAACAAGACTGAAAAATTATGGACACACAAAACTACAAATTTATCAATCAATGAAACACTTCCTCCTTGGTTGTGTAAGATTGCCATACTTACAAAGTTAGAAAATAAAGAGAGAGAATAACACTTTCAAATAAGAAGGATGCAATTATTATTCTATTCCTGCATGTCAATAGAACTTGAGAATAAAAAAGCCTACATAAAATGGAATTTACTGTTGTGAACAAGATATAGATTGAATTAAATTTCAAAGAGCCTAGACACATGAGTAATAACACAAAGTTTCAATATCTAGATACTGCGAACAATACATAAGAAATAATAGAATCGGAAAATAATATGAATAGAGAAAGAAAGGAGTGAGAGAATGGTTCTTCTTCTGTATTCAAAACCAATACTCTTTACATCCAAAATTCACCAATATCAACCCCTTTGAATAGAAAATATATCCTTAAATAGGTAAGTGGGGAGGAAATATGTTGTAACTACCCACATACTAACTAATTATTAATTAAGTTAACTAATCCCTTGATTAGTTAAGTCATTATTAAAGTTAATTTTACATTAATAACCTTTTTATAAAAAAATTCAACATGAAAATATAACAACTAGCTAGTAGAAGGTAGAGAAGAGATAACAGAGGCATGAACTTTCAATTTCAGCATGTGCATACGAAATTTGGTGACTATAGTTGATATTTCTATGTTCTTTGGCACAATAGTGTTGCCCGATTCACCAACCAACTTCGAGGAAATCTCCATTTATTTTTTTATTCCTCCTTATTGAGCTAAGCCTTTGACAACTTCCACAATTAGATTGTTTAGCTCAGATAACTCCTCCATTTTGTATTTGTTTACATTCTCTATTTTTCATAAGTCTTCCTTTATCAAATTTGAGAAATGCTCCTTGATTTGATCATCTAAATTTTGTTAAGGTGAATTATCCTTGAAAATATCACAATGGAGGGATTTCAAATCAACAAAGATCTCATACTTTATAGACTCTCCTTTCTAGATGGAATTTGCAGCTCGGTGGATGCCTCCTTAAAGACTTTTAGCCTCTATTCCAAACAAATGACCAAGTGTGTGATATATTTTTATTCGGTTCATAAAAACATTCTTCTTTCTCCAAAGTTTCACTTCTTTCTCAATTGTCTCAACATCTAATTGATTTGCTTTTGAGTTGAGATTATCTTTGGCATATGTCTTGTAAGATTTATCAATGAAATCTAATGCGATAAGGATAATTTTCTCCACCCATGCCTCTGCCAATTTTCCCAAAGTTGTGTGCTGTGAATTTTAGAAATTTCCTTCAAATCAATGTCGCGATTCTGATAGAATGTGGGAGAGAGGCTAAGGGAGTGGTAGCCAAAGTAGTGGTCTCGAAGGAGAGGATGGATTTGGAAAAGGAGAAAAGGGTATGAACTTATTCTTCTAAATGCTCTTGAGTCTGATTACCCTTTTCTACCCTTTCAATCACTTTATAAACAATCTCCTTGAGGTTATGAACATCACTTTCAGAATTTGACTCACCCAAGGATATCCCGATTAGCTCAAAGTCGGATGCAAAATATACTTCTCAATCTTGTCTCCTTTTGACTTAGCAATTTCAAGAAATTGTTGTCCCATGGCATCAAAAACAAGACGAGAAAAATCTTAGATTTCTTTGAAGGAGTGGTTCCAAGAATAGTAACAACATCGTAGTTAGGAACTTCTACCTTAGATTGAGATTTTCGTTTCTTGTTGTAACCATAGGTTGAATCTAAGTGAATGATCAGCCAAAATTTGTGCTCGAAGGTGGGAGAGTGAGTGCAAGTGGTGGAGGAAGGGGTTGTGAGACATCCACTACCATAGTAGTTGTAGTAGAAGAGGAAGGTCTTCTTACATCTAGTTTAGGCTGACATCACTTGTTTTACCTAGATCTAGGGTTGTTACTTCCACCACATGCTCTTCTTCTTAATCATCCTCACTCAATTTCTTCTTCCGATTCTTCATCATCATCTTTTTCTTGTTACCTTTTTTTTTTCTTATTTTCTTCCTCAATTTTTCAACAATTGTTGCTCCTCCTATTTCTTGTGTTTCATTATTCTTATCATCTTCTTTTTTGGGTGTCTTAATCTTCTTTTTAGTCCTTTTCACTTTATCTTTCTTTGTATAGACTTTGGTTATAGGATCCTACCCAAAGGAGGGGTTTGGTGAGTAGGAGTCATCTATTGAGAAGAAGTGACCTGCTTTGAGAGGAATAAGTTTCTTGTTGAGAAGTTTTCAACTCAACCACTTTCTTGTTAAACCATTATTTTGTTCTAAATAAAATGGGAGCATTGAGCTCTTCTAGGCGATCTCTCTCCTTTTGTGACCATTAAATTGTGGGGAAAGGAATAAATTAAATAGAATTAGGGAATTTAGGAGTGAGAAAATCAAAACCATCATCAACCATATCCTTTGGTACTTTGTAAATTTTGAAATCTTGAATTTGTTGAAAAGACAACCTGCCATATGCTCTTTTTCTTACCTCAAAATCATTCTCGTAATCTACCCTATAATATTCAATTTGTAGGTACATGTAGGTAAGATAGCAGAGGTTTTTACTTGATGAAATTATTACTATCAAAAGTTGTCCTCTTCTGATAAGGATGTATAGTGAAAGGAGAGATGGTTCTTTCACATTCCAAGTGTCAAGAGTAGATTTACATGTGTAATTTTCCAAAGATATGGGAAACTGGATGTTAGATATCTTATTATCCCAATAGGTCTTATGGAGAAGATCCAACTTCTTGCAAAGCTCAATACAAATGATCTTATCACTACAATAAATAGGAATATTTTATGGAGCTCCCTCAAATCTCAATGTTATGAAGTATGAACATTTTTGAAATTGGATGAATAAAGCTGTCATAAACAACTATTAGTTTTTTTAGCTTCTGATATACTTTTCTTGTCACATTTACTTCCAATAATCTCACTAAGAACATTGTGAAGGCATCATTAACCCTCCTATGATGACTTTTGTTGTTTTCATAAGGTGATTGAGTATAAATTTTGAGAATTGTAAGGTTATTCATGTTACCTTGATTTGATAGACCGATCCGATTCTTTATCCAACTATGGTGTAATAAAATAAGAGGTCATATAAAATGTTCTAGTTTAATGCACATGAGTGAGTTATTGGGTTAAGTTATAAAAAATGATGTCCCTAGTTTAAGTTTTTTTTTCCTTCACAAATCAAATTGATGAATATACACATCCAGTCTTTGAATTCCTTGGTGGAAGGAAGACCCATTACTCTAGAAAGTAGTGTTATCATGCCACCCAATTATTTAATGAAATCACTTCTATAAAGGATCTTGGGAAATTTTGATGGCCCTCTCTTTTTCACCTTTAACCAGGACTTAGAAATCATAGATTGGTATTTTTTTGGGGTTAGATCAAAATCTTTACGCATTAACCATTGTTAGGACCTTGGATTTATCAAAAGTGGGAATACATAAGGCCAATTTAATATGATGAGCATCAAGTTGTGTAATTATCTTCCCTTGAGGATCTTTTAATTCTTTGGTATGTGGGTCAAAGCTTGAAGCATAGGCCATGATAATATCAACACACTATATAGAAGTGGGGAATACTCTTGCATGAGATATGCCACTAACTCATATTCTATGGGCCATTCGGGTTGGATTGACATCTCACATTCTAACCCAAAATTCATCCAGGTTCATATGTTTAATATCACTATCTCCAATTTTAGGAACTGTTGTTTCCAGAGAGGATATGGGTTCATACCCAACATATTGATAATTCATTTTGATTAGAATGGACACTCATAAGGAAGGATATGATCTCACATAAAGAAATTTAATGAAACAAAGAGGGAGGGAATTAAAACAACCAAATTCCTTCATAAGTGGATCAAACAATGATGAAATCACTTATCGATTGGATGGAAAGGAAGGCTCCTGACCACAAGCCAATGCAATTTGAATTTTAAAAATGACCGAGAAATATGGAAGAAATGGCTAGAAAACTAATTTTAGGGCACGAGGAAAAGCATGGGGCAATAATTTCTCTCGATTCACAAAGGTGGGGTAAAATAGAGTGGGGAAAAGTTTTATATCCTATGGAAAATTCCCTAAATTAAATTATTTTCACCAAATACATGTTTAAAGTGGAAAATTTGATCACGGGAGGCCCAAAGGAACTATTCCAAATAGGATTAAACACATGATTTTCCCGATTAGGAGTGTTAAAGGTGGGAAAATCAACGTGTCAGGAATAGGAGGAAAATGAGAACAAGTTCCCACTTTTCAATTTGAGAATAGGAAAACGCGACCACTAGAGGTAGGAAAGGCGGAAGGGTTGGGGATGTGGAGAAGAGAAACCCTTAGGGAACTAGGCCCAGGAACATTGTGAAGTAGGGGATAGAGTGTGAGTTCCTCTCGAGCCTAAAATGCCTAACATAACTAATAGAGGAGGACATTGTGGTAAATTGGGGAAGTGGAGGAACAAAGGAACCATTCCTCTTGCTCCAACAAGACACAACTTACTTGAATTACTCCAAATAAACACAAAATTTGACTAACTTTTTTCTCTATTGTATAAATATTGACTTAACAAAGGGCAAAGATGACCAAAAATATAAAGGACGTACCCATACTCAAAATTTTCAAGTTTATGACAACACACCAAAAGGTGATCTTCGAAATCAAAAATTATTAGACACTTTTTCTTTAATAGGGTTCGATGTCTAAGGCGTTATTACCTATCCATTTGGATATAACCCATGTGTCGATTATTTATACAAATTCGTGGAATACTAGTCATTTTTGGTTAAGTAGGAGGTCATTTTTACGTGGCTCCTATGAAGTGAGGGGTTCATTTTCCTCCAATACCTAGTCCTCAAACTGGACCCCATAGGAAACAACTATCATTTTTTGTGAAGCTCCACCAAAGTCATTGGAGTGAAAGGGAGAGTGATTTGACCCTTCGAGCTACACCAGTAGAAAACCTTTTCTAATTTCACGAACTTGTGCCTCACGTGTCAAAAGTTATATTAAGGATGCCCCTAGTAACCTTGTTTATCCTAGATAGGTGGCTTAAATTAGTCTAATTTGTGCATGTTTGACTATCCCCAAAACTTGTGTGAAAATAAACAAAAGCATGTTACTTTGTCTGAGTCAAACCTTGATTTTCAAACCACACGAGGAAAAACCCTATTCGAGTTAAACCTTGTTTTAGCAATAAAATAAGGTGAAAATATTTCCAAGTTGGATCAAGTGTATCTTACATCAAGTTTTTACATTTTTATGAAATTTACCCTCATTTTCAAATGCACCCAATGCTCTGTCATAATTAGTTGATTGATACTGACTACACCATTAGGGTGCTAAATTTTACTTAGAACACTTAACCTTTCTCCCAAATATCTCAAAAATTAGGTAAAACCTCTATTTACAAATCATTACGCCTAATTTTACGTAGACTTCCTTAGGAAAATTACACATCCAAAACTAGGTAAAATCTCTATTTATAGTTGTTATGTTGCCCAATTATACCTAGACTTCCTTAGGAAAATTACACATCTAGAACTAGGTAAAATACTAAAGTATCTATTTACAAATTGTTATGTTGTCAAATTTTACCTAGACTTCCTTAGGAAAATTACACATCTAAAACTATGTAAAATCCCCATTTACAACTGCTATGATTCCTAATTTTACCTAAACTTCCTTAGAAAAATTACACATTCAAAACTAGGTAAAATTCCCATTTACGGTTGGTATCTGCCCAATTTTACTTAGAATTCCTTAGGAAAATTACACATCCAAAACTAGGTAAAATCCCCATTTACAGTCGTTATACTATTGAATTTTACCTAGACTTCTTTAGGAAAATTATGCATCTAAAACTTGGTAAAATATCCATTTATAGCCATTATGATGCCCAATTTTACGTAACCTTAAGTTAGGAAAATTAAACATCTAAAACTAGCTAAAATGTCCATTTTATAGTCATTATGTTTTGATTAAGCTAAATATGGAAATATATGCCTAATTTGATTGTTATTGTAACAGTAAAAAATAATTAAGTATAAAAATTAACCCAAGAAAATTAAGCAATAAAATATGAAACCCTAGTTGCAAAGAGGGTAAGAAAATCCTTCGTTGGTTCTGAGTGTAATCTGATCATGCCAAAGTGCTAACTGGATGAACAGATATGGATAAGCATTGTCTGAGCCTCAAAAATTGTGTGATATGAAAATCTTCTTAGACTAGGGTGCCTGGAGAGGGATAAGGGTGCCTACAGGAACCCTAGATCACAGTTACGGGTGCCTATGTCTGTGATAATTCTTAGGAAACCTCCTTTGAGTGGTCATGAGGTATTTTCTCTTGTTTTCCTTTTATCACTATGAGGTCGCACAATGATCGCCAATGTTGCTAGAAACATGCAATGAAGTAATGACCTAAAAACCCTCAAAGAGACATCAAATCGTTAAAAATAAAGATATAAAATGAGGGGTCGACTATCCTAAACTGTCACAATGGTGAACTTATGACTAAGCGCTACACTACATCTCAGACCCAATGTAGTTCTATGTGTGTGTGTGTAATTTGCCTAGGTGGCTCTTGTGCGTGTCACACTTGATAGCGAGCAAGTAGCTAGATGTAAATAAATGTAATAAATGTGTACATGGAATAAAATGAACTTCCATCCTATGAAGTGTATGCAGAATAACTAGCCCTTGTGTCCCTTGGATGGTGCTAGATGTAAGTAATAGAGCTCTTTGATTCTTGATGGATATAACCTTAGGTGGTGATAACTAATGCTTAGTGCTTGGTCCCTTATTATGATCACATAACTTTATATTTATATGATTATTTTTCTTGAATTTCATAATTAACCCGAAAAGGATGACTACAAAAAAAAGATAAGATGCTCAAACGGCTAGAAAGGACCCAAAAGATGTGAACAAAGTACAAAGGGGTTAGGGGTGCCCAAAGGGGACGAGGGCACCTGACACTCGACGCTAGCATCTTGGTCAAGGCGTTGGTGTCCAGGATGATAAATGTAGAAGTATAAAGAGGAAGAATAAGCAAGCAAGGGTGTAAGACCAAAAGTGGCAACAAAAAGCAAAAAATGGTGGCTAATGACATGGGTTGATTAGTAATTTTCTTACTTAGGAATCACATGAATAGTACTATGTAATCAGAACTAGATAATTTCCCAAAGTGTGTGATTTTGTGTCTATAGTTGCCCCCACTTTATGTTGGTGAGTGGAAAGCTTGGTAACATAAAGTAGATAAGAGATATGTACCTAATAACTATGTAGATTGATGATGAAAGCATGTTGGGGGACACAACAAAGCGTGGAGTGATAAAAGGGTGAAACGTGGATGCTTAGGAGGATAAAGTGAAAAAAGTGTTGATGAAAATGAACCTAGGGTGAAAACACATGTATAGATGTTGCGATGTGCCTATTGTTGATTGTATTTTATGTTTGAATGATGTCGACTATGACTTCCCATATGGACAATGACGTAACTGCAGAGAAGAAGAACAAACACGTAGTCAAATATGATGTATATGATTGAAATGTGCAAAAAGTGTGTAAGGAAAATATGTAAAAGAATATGTGCACATGATCTCGTGATAAGAAAATAATGTAGAAAGGATCCTTAAGATGTTGTATACAAACAAGTTTTTTAGGAGATCTTACACTAGTTATGTCCGTTGTGAGTTTTGGGGTGATATCACGCCAATGATATGGAAGAAGTGTATGGAGAAAAGTCTAGTATTATCCTCCAACCTTTAATTTCTTCCCATAATGTATAACACCACTACAAATAGTGTGTAAAATTTGAACAATTTGATCCAACGTGAAAGTGTGTAATGCATGCATGCCAAAATGCTAATGATTGTGTGCCCTATAAAATCCATTGTGTGGAGTTTTGTAGACTGTGTTGAAATGCCAAAAATTGTTTAGCTGCCCCTATGGTCATATGTGTTCAAGAACGGTCAGTAGCACCCAGGATCTACTATCCTGGTCTTGGTGCTGGTGTTTGTGTTATGCTAAGGACCCAAGTCGATTCTGAGCCTTGTTTGATCTTGTGACAATTTGCTATATGGTATTGTGTTGTGCTGAAATGTGATTGTATGATGTTGTATGGGGTGAATGATTCACCCAAATTATCCCCCCCCCATTTGGGTGCATACGACATCGTTAAAGGCGTATGCGACCCAAAAGAGGATCGACCGATGTGCTGAAACTATGCCCTATAGGGGGGAGGGAATGTGCTTGGTAGAAACCAAGGCACACACACAAACAAAGGTGGCTGGGAGACATGTGTTAGTAGAAGAAAACATGCATGTAAAATGTAATCTAGCAGACATGAAGACAATGTGTAATCTAAGTTGCAAGAAGAAAATGTAGACAACAAAAAGTGGGTTATAAACATGGGACACCACTCACAATGTTCTGCAAAAACAATTAAGGTTGATGAATCCAAATGAAGACAACGCACACGTAAGACAAAGGGAAAAGCCTAAAAATAATGAAAAACAATGACAAACAAGAACAAACAATGTAACAAACAATCATGGAGCACCCGTTAGCATGTTAGAAAGATAAAAAGTATGTCAAATAATGTATAATCTGATAATAAGCTGTCTTTGTGAAAAATGAAGCAATAACACCTATAGTGTAT
This sequence comes from Taxus wallichiana var. yunnanensis, assembly GCA_018340775.1. Classification (NCBI taxonomy): domain Eukaryota; kingdom Viridiplantae; phylum Streptophyta; class Pinopsida; order Cupressales; family Taxaceae; genus Taxus; species Taxus wallichiana. The sequence continues at coordinate 296,582,139 of CM031238.1, forward strand.
GGAAGTGGATGTCCCTAAGAGCCGTTATGGGATGGTGTTAGGAAATAAGGGATAAAATATGCAGAATAATCCCTCATAGAATCACAATAGTAGAAACTAATATGTAGAAAATATTACAGATCTCAAATAAAAGTGCATAATAAAATAACACAACACAAAGAGACAATATTTAATGTGGTTCACCCAATTTGGGCTACATCCACTAAGAATCACTTGCTCATATTTTATTACAAGCCACCACTCTCTCAATACAATACCCAGATCTTTTTGGAGCTATGCTTAAAAACTCTGACAGAATTACACCCAAATTCATAACACATATGAAATGATACATTATCCCTACCATATGTATAAAACCATATAAGTAGACAGCTGCTTAGCAGCTTTACAAAACCGTGGGTATCAAAACCATGGGCCAAAACCATCTCATAAACAAATGTGGAAAGTGTACAATACTCTTAGTGTATAGTCTTCAACACTTTCTCACATGAAAATAGGCTCCACAACCTAACAATCTCCCACTTGGAGACTAGTTTTCCTCTGAGCAAGCTTCTCAACCCTTCACTAGTTTCCGTGAAGACCAACCAAAGCTAAACACAACTTCAGTTTTTCCCTTGTGACAACCTTGGTCATCATGTATGTAGGATTTTGACTGGTATGAATCTTCTCCAGCTTCAACTTCTCTTCCTCCAAAGATGTCTAGATGAAATGGTACCTTAACTGTATATGCTTCATCCTAGAGTGGAAAGTAAAGTTCTTAGCTAGGTGTTTAACACTCTGACTATCACTATGCAGCTTTCCTTCCTCCTGCTTATGCCCCAACTCCTCAAGTAATTGTTGTAACCAAATCATTTCTTTACTTACCTATGTGGCAAAGAACATACTTAGCCACCGTGTGGTGGACAAAACCACCAACTTATGTAGTCGTGAAATCCAACTCATTGTTGTCCCACCTACAGTGTAAACATAACCTGTCATGCTCCTCCTACTATCTACATCTCCAGCCATATCTGAATCTACATAACCACACAAAGTGGTGTCTGATCCACTGTAGCACAAAATTGTCCCCATGGTCCCTCTCAAATACCAAAGGATCCACTTTTTACTTGCCAGATCTCTACTTGGATCACTCATAAATATACTCACCACTCCCACTACATGGGCAATATCAGGCCTGGTGCACACCATGGCATACATCAAACTACCCACCACTGATGAGTAAGGTACCTTGGACATCTGGTTTCTCTCCTGCTCTGTCTTGGGACACTACTCCTTTGATAACTTGAAATGGCCTACCAAAGGAGTCCTAACCGGTTTAACATCCTGCATATTAAACCTCTCCAAGACCTTCTTAATGTACTCTTCTTGAGATAAAGTAAGATTCCATTCCTTCCTATCCTAGATATCCTCATACCAAGGATTTGTTTGGCTTCCCCCAAATCCTTCATGGAAAAGGATTCACTTAGTTGCTTCTTGAGTACTTTTATTTCCTGCATGTTTTTTCCTGCAACCAACATATCATCCACATAAAAACACAGGTTAATATAACTTCCATCCTCAAATTTCTTTGTATACACGCAATGGTCAGAATGGCATCTAATATAACTTTTCTCCATCGTGAAGCTATCATATTTCTTATACCATTGATGTGGAGCTTGTTTCAAGCCATATAAGCTCTTCTTCAGTTTGCACACCATCTCCTCTTTACCTTTGACCTCATAGCCCTCTAGTTGCTGCATATATAGTTCCTCCTCCAAATCACCATGGATAAATGTAGTCTTTACATCAATTTTCTCTAAGTTTAAGTCTTTTGTTGCAACTATTCCTATAACAGTTCTAATAGAAGTCATTTTTACTATAGGAGAAAAATCTCATCAAAATCTATACCTTTTTTCTGTGCAAACCCCTTGACCACCAACTAGGCCTTATATCTTTTCTTTCCTCCTTCTTCCTCTTTGACTCTGAACACCCACTTGTTCTGTAATGCTCTTTTTCCTTCGGGTAGCTTCACCAAATCCCATGTCTGGTTCTCCATGAGAGCCTAATGCTCCTCATCCATGGATTTCTCCCTCTTCTTCTTGGCATCTACCTACATTAATTCATCAAAGCTCTTTGGCTCTCCACTTCTAGTGAGTAATAAATAATAAAGAGAAGGATAAAAATGTTCCGGTTCTCTTCTTACCCTAGAAGACCTCCTCAATATAGGAGTTTGGGGTTCCTGTTGAGGAGGTTTCTGAACTGATTCATGTGTCACTTTCCCATCCGAAAGATCCTCTCCGCTATTGCGTATTATTTCTTAGATTATTCCTATTTTCCTACAACTGCTGATTATACATGACTTTCTCATTAAATACCACATCCCTAGATCGAATGATTTTCTTTTTTTAATACTCCAACATTTATATCCAAAGTCATCATCACCATAACCAATGAAAGTACATTTTTCTAATTTAGCCTCTAGTTTGGTCATATCATCCTTGTCTATATGGACAAACACCTCACATCCAAAGACTCTAAGAAATTAATAATCAAATTTCTTACCATACCAAGCCTCCTCATGTATGCCTCCATCCAATGCACTTGAGGGCCCTCTTTATAAAGTACACTGAGATGTGCTCACTACTTCTACCCAAAAAGAAAGAGGTAGTCTTGTATGTAACCTCATGCTCCTAGCATGTTCCATTATTGTTTTGTTCATCCTTTCTGACACCCCATTATACTATGGAGTTCCTGGAATCATCTTTTTCTGTGGATTCCATTCTTAGAATAGTAATCATCAAATTCATTGTTGTAATACTCCCTCTATTATCTGACCTGAGACATTTTAGCTTAAGACATGTTTCATTCTCTACCAAGGCTTTCCATTTAACAAAAGTGTCAAATACATCATATTTGTTTCTAATACAATAAACCCAAACTTTCCTTGTTGCATCATCAATAAAAGTAACATAATAACTTGAACCCCCAAGAGATGATACCTGAGCTGGCCCCCACACATCAAAATGCACCAGCTCTAACTTACTCTCTTTATTTGTAGGTATAACCTTGAGAAACCTTACTCACTTTTGTTTCCCATATATGTAGTCCTCACAGAACTCCAAACTTGTTTCTGTATATCCGGGAAAATCCTTCTTTATGATCTCCATGCCCTTATGGATCATATGACCGAGCCTATAGTGCCATAATGTTGTATCTACTTCTGAAGCCACAAGATTACAAACATTAGTGCTATACATGGTTAAATACAAGGTTCCAATCTTCTTACCTCTTTGCCACCACAAGAGGACCCTTGAAACCTTCCAATAGTCCACTATAAATATCATAGTACAACCATCACTTCCCAACCGCCTTGCGATATCAATTTTTGTCTTAATGTAGGCACATGTCTGACATCCTTCAATAGCCAAGTATTCCCATTCTGCATCTTAACCTGAACATAACCTTTTCCAACTATGCTGCAAGGCTCATCATCACTAAGAAAAACATGCCAAAAATCTCCTTAAAAATAATGCCTATGTGGAGTAGCATGGAAAGAAGCCCCAATCTAAAATTCAATATTCAAGGTAATATTGTGCAAAGAAAGAATCAAAGCATCTTGACATACATTACCTGTTGCCACATTTTCCTCCTTGTTTTCTTCCTGTTGTTTCTTCTTATCCTGAAGTTCCCAACAGTCCTTCTTTGCATGCCCAGACTTTCCACAGTGCCAACATACTATCTTGCTTTTGGATTTTTACCTTTCCCAATCCTTTGATTTTCCACGGCTTCCTCTATTCTTCTGTCTCCCTCTAGTTTCAACTATCAAAGCATTCCCTGAAGTAGAAGATTCACCAGAGCTTTTTCTTCACATTTCCTCGCTTAGAATCACCCCTACAACATCCTAAAACTTCAACTTTGAGTTATCTGGAACCGAGTTGCTTACTGCCATTACCGGCTATTCCAACTCTCAGGTAAAGAGCACAAAACTAATAAAGCCATAACTTCTTCATCAAATTCTATTGTAGCCAACGCTAGCATATCTACAACCATATTAAAATCATTTAAATGATTTGCTATTG